>CM059453.1:11898421-12350921 GCA_030390025.1 Squalus acanthias
TACAAAGTATTAATTTAACTCGCCTGAAAATACCTTATTGTCCAGTACAGTCTCGTCTCTAACAGGCCTATAGTGGTCCGCGTTTAACTTTAGTACATGTTGTGGGTTAATCTACCTTCCGGGGAAAGTGCACACGAGACAGTAGCATATAAGCCGGTTCGCCGCAATTGTCCTTTCCACTTTGCTGTCTTGCACTCCGGCCTCTCTCTCACCGTACAGAGTTTGATTCTTACCGCGTATATTTTAATGGTAGAATGTTGCGATCAACAGCAGCCAATTTCCATTTATAAAGCGGTTTAATGTGGCAAAACGTCCCAAGGAACTTCATCAGATGGTTATCAAACAGAAATCTGCCACCTAGTCACAAAAGGAGATATTAGGACGGATGAGCAATAGGTTGGTCAAAGGTGTCGGATCTATAGGGCGTTTTTAAGGAAGAGAGAAAGGTAAAGAGGCGGACATTTTTGGCAGGGAATTCCAGAGCTTCAGTGCCTAGACATCTGGAGAGACGGCCAAAATGGTGTAGCGCATAGAACTCGAATACTGCAGGGCTGGAGGAGGTGACAGAGATAGAAAGTGGTGAGCCAATTAAGGGTTTAAGAAAACGAATATAGGTTTTCTAAAGTCGAGGCGTTGCCCGACCGGGAGCCAATGTATTTCCACTTGCAGTGGTTGATTACTGACTCTTTCTTCATCATAGGCAATTGCCTAATGAAAATCAAGCATGTGCCAAATTTAAATGCGCAAAACCAATAAAAACTGTAAATTAACAAGAAAGATTAATGGTAAATTAACACCATAAATTAAGATTCAATTCTCGGTGGTGTTGATGTACTCCAGTCCCTCCAGTGCCCAACGGTCGTGAAAGGCCTCGCGACACCTCGTGGACACAGTTTGCTCCACCTCCATGCCCACCCGAGCGCCAACGTAGCCGCAGAAGAGAGGAAGGCAGTGGGGCTGAACGAAAGCTTCGACCGCACGCTGCCTGGACCTGTATATTGCCATTTTGACAAGGCCCAGGTTCAGCCCTATGAGGAGGTCCTCCGAATCGCCCGATTCCCCCAACCTCACAAGCTCTACCCCCCAAACCGGGTGACCAAATATCAGGACCGTCGGACTGAAGTGCAGCCCAAAATCTAGGAGCAGCCGCTTCAAGCATTGGAAGAGGGTCTGCAATCTCTCATATTCTAAATAAACATGGAACACGGAATCCTCCAGGCCACAAGAAATGCAGGCGGCCTGGGACTCAGTGAACCGTCTTAAAACCTTATTGCACGGCACTGCCCCGTGCAACCAGGGTTTTGCTGAATGCGTGATGTTGCGAGTTAGGAGAGGTGGAATATTTAATTGGATGAGCTCAAGTTTAACGAGGTTGGAAGAACCGAGTCCGGACAGGAGAGCATTGGAATACTCAAGTCTGGAGGTAACAAAGGCATGGATAAGAACTTCAGCAGCAGATGAGCTGATGCAGCGGCAGCGACAAATGATGTTATAAAAACTGAAAATGCTGGAAATACTCATGAGTTCAGGCAGCATCTGTGGAGAGAGAAACAGAGTTAACGTTTAAGGTCGATGACCCTTCGTCAGAAATGGTAAAAGCTGGAGATGGAACAGGTTTGTAAGCAAGTGTAGGGGCAGGGAAAGGGAGGAGGGGAAGAAAGAACAAAAGGGAAGGTCTGTGATAGGATGCAAGGCAAGAGAGATTAAGAGACAAAAGGGATGATGGTGCAAGGCAAAAGGAGATAGTAATGGGACAAGATAAGAAGCAAAAGCTGGCTCTAGATTAATTGTAAATGCCAGTGGTTGAATGATCGACAGCTGCCACGTCACAGAGAAAAAACATAAAGGAAAAAAAAGATAGTGGAAGAGGTTATGGTCTGAAATTGTTGAACTCGATGTTGAGCCCAGACGGCAGCAAAGTGCCTAGTCGAAAGATGTGGTACTGTTTCGCGAGCTTACGTTGAGATTCATTGGAACACTGTAAGAGGCCGAGGACGGAGAGGTCAGAGTCGGTGTGGAGCGGAGAATTAAAGAGACAAGCGTCCGGAAGCTCAGGGTCACCCTTATGGACTGAACCGAAGTTTTCCACAAAGCCGTCACCCAATCTGCTTTTGGTCTCTCCAATGTAGAGTAGAGCGCATCGTGAGCAGCGAATACAGTATACTAAATTTCAGGAAGTACAAGTAAATCGCTGTTTCATCTGGAGGGAGTGTTTGGGGCCCTGGACAGTGGGAAGGGAGAAGGTAAAAGGGCATGTGTTGTATCTCCTGCGCTTGCAAGTAACGGTGCTGGGCGAAGGGGAAGGGGTGCTGGGGGTGAAAGAAGACTGGACCAGGGTGTCGAGGAGGGAGCGATCCCTTCGGAATGCTGAAAGGGGAGGTGTGGGAAGATATATTTGGTGGTGGGTTCACGCTGGAGTTGGCGAAAATGGCGGAGGATGATTTGTTGAATGTGCAGGCTGATGGGGTGAAAGGCGATGACAAGGGGAAGGGTTGAAAGCAGAAGCGCGGGAAATAGAACGCCCCGGTGAAGGGCCGTGTCAATCACAGTAGAGGGGAATCCTTGGTTGAGGGAAAAGTAAGACATGTTGGATGCACTAGTATGGAAGGTGGCAGCGTCACAGCAGATGCGTCGGAGATAGAGAAATTGGGAGAATTGTTAGAGTCCTTACAGGAAGTGGAGTGGGCGGATGTGTAGTCCAGGTAGCTGTGGGAGTCAGTGGGCTTAAAGCGATTTTTTGTGAATAGCCTATCCCCAGAAATGGAGACAGAGAAGTCGATGAACGGAAGGGAATAGTCGGAGATGGACCATGTGAATGTGAGGGAAGGGTGGAAATTGGAAGCATAGTGAATGAAATGTTCTAGTTCCGGGCGAGAGCAGGAAACAGCACCGATGCAGTCATCAATGCAATGGAAAAAGAGATGAGGGAGGGGACCTGAGTAGGACTGGAACAATGATTGTTCCACATATCTCACGAAAAGGCAGGCATAGCTAGGACCCAACAGAAAACGCTGGAAAAACTAAGCAGGCCAGGCAACATCCGTGGAGAGAGAAACAGAGTTAACGTTTCAGGACTAGCTAGGACCCATGCGGGTTCCCAAAGCTACATATTTAATTTGGAGGAAGTGAGTGGAGTCAAAGGAGCAGTTGTTCAAAGTGAGAACAAGTTCAGCCAGGCGGAGGAGGGTGGTGGTGGATGGGGACTGGTTGGGCCTCTGTTCAAGGAAGAAGCGGAGCGCCCTCAGGCCATCCTGGTGGTGGATGGAGGTGTAGAGGTGCTGGACGTCCATAATGAAAAGGAGACGGTTGGGGCCTGGAAACTGGAAACTTTTAAAGTGGCGGAGGGCATTGGAACAGTCGCGGATGTAGGTGGGAAAAGACTGGACAAAGGTGATCTTATGTTGAGTGAACCAATATGTGGTCAGAAGATCATCTCAAATTGAAACACAAATCCAAACCTCCACTGATCTGGTTCAGCCACAGACAGTTTCCAGCCAGAGGGATTTAGACACTGGCTAGCGAACGGAGTGTGCAGCGCTGACCGAGCAGAATTGATTCAGTCTTCTCAATATTTATTTGGAGGATATTTCTGCTCAGCAAGTTTTGGATATCGGACAAGCCACCTGTCAAATTAGAGAGAGTGAAGGGTTGCAGAGAGGTGGTGGTGATGTAGAGCGTGGATCATCGGTATACATGTGGCACCTGACAATGTGGATGAGAAATAGGAGGGGCAAAGAAATCATCCTTCTTGGTCTCCAGAGGTACAGGTGCGGGAGCAGGAAACATAGAAACATATACGATAGGAGCAGGAGCAGGCCATTAAGCCCCTCGAGATTGCTCCGCCAATCAATGAGATCATGGCTGATCATCCAAATTCAGTACCCTGTCCCTGCATTCTCTCCAGATCCCTTTATCCCTTTAGCTTTAAGAAATAATCTAACTCCTTGTTGAATATATTTAATGAATTGGCCTCTACTGCCTTCTTTGGTAGAGAATTCCACAGGTTCACCACTCTCTGGGTGAAGAAATTCCTCCTCATTTCAGTCCTAAATGGCTTACCCCTTATCCTTAGACTGTGACCCCTGGTTCTGGACTCCCTGGCCATCGGGAACATCTTTCCTGCATCTAGTCTGTGCAGTCCTGTGAGAATTGTATAAGTTTCAATGAGATCTCCTCTCATTCTTCTTAACTCCAGCGAGTATAAGCCCAATCGACCCAATCTCTCCTCATACGTAATTCTTTCCATCCAAGGTATCAGCCTGGGAAGATAAGCCTTTGTAAATGATTCTCTGGTTAAGAATCGAAAGTTAAATATGGAACCAGGTGTGTACAGTCTCACCCAAGAGGGCGACAGAGGAGAAGATTTGAAGGTGAAAGGTGTGGTAAACCATGTCAAAGTCTGCAGACAGGTCGAGACGGAGGAGGAGGGATAGTTTACCAGGGTCACAGTCGTATAGGATGCCATTTGTGACTTTGATAAGGTCAGTTTCAGTACACTGGCAGGAGTGAAAATCTGATTGGAGGAGTACAAACGTAGAGTTGCGGGGAAAATGGGCACGGATTTAGAGGCAATAACACGGTCAAGGAGTTTTAAAGACTGGCCCCATATCAATGCGAATTCCTCTATAAATGCAATGCACCATGTGTAAATGTATTGGATCTTAGATGATTTCTTTTACAGCACGCTTACACAAAAAATTAAAAAGACTACATTTTGCAAGCCGCACTTAATGCCACAATTTAATGTTATGTTTCTCAACAGTTATATCATTATTATTATCATTCAAAAATGAATATGGATAATCGACGTCATTCCTACAGTTACAGTCGTTAATACATTGAGTTCTGCGTTAACTTCACAGTGGAAACTCTGTTTGAGAAAGAGAATGGTAAGTGCACTCAAATTTAGTCAGAAGTGAACAATATTATTGCCCAACTAATAATTTAAAAACTCAATTGTGGTTTAATGAAATGGAGGTGGTCATGGGGAAAACTTTGGAATTAAAAGGGAATTGGGGATAATCCACCTGAGAACGCAGCCGGAGTTTCCACCACAATTCGGGAGAAAACCAATTTCGCGAACTTTGTATTTTTCCCCGGAATTGTCTCTACTCATCACTTTGACTTTTCTTTGAAGCTATACTGGATTTGGAGGGAAAACTGAAAGCAAAAGGTGAGGCTATTATAGCAATATGGTGCTTGATGTCCAACTTCAAAATGTTTGCCATACATAAGTTAAATTATCTGAATAGATACATTTTTTTGGTTTTTTAGGTTTCGTCATTTTTTTAGGAATATGTAATATCAGTGCAGATATTGCCAATTTTTTCCCGAATAGCGAGAATTGTATCTGTAGAAATATCAATCAATCTTGCATCAGATATGCAACTTTAATCTAAGTCGGCCATCATCTGCTATTCCGATTAATTTTCTTTGTCCTCAAACACAACTGCTTACTTTATAGATGACGAGCTGAAGGCCTGTCTGGCAGGTAAACAGACGCAAAGTTTGCAATTGGTACTGATGTTCACCGCAGAAAAGGAAGCCATGTGAAATATTTCTACATCTAAATTCAAAACCTGTCCCACTGTCATTATCGCTCCTCGCACTCAAGCTTTGTCCCTTTGTCTGTGCTGTGTATTGAACCAATGTACAATGATGCAATGGTCTCCGCATCAAACATTCCCTTCAGAAAGCATTTTGGTTAGATATTTATATGGCTAGTCGCGCAAAACAGTAGGAATCGCATTGGAACTCCTTTGAATACCGCACCTGAATTTCCATTTAGTTAAAGTCATAAGTGAATGGATAACATAAAAGATCTCACCAGCGATACAGCCTGGTTTGCGGTACTGTCCAAGACGACATTCTACCAGGAGATGTTTTATTAACTCGGCAGAAAACAACTAACCTCACCTCTCTCTACGGACTAGAAATTCGTCTCGGGCGGTGGCGCCAAACGGGCGCTGTTGGATCGGCCGCCTGTTATAGGCAGCGTCTTGGACAATGGAAATGAATATCAGGCGTTGAGTAAAACGGGCGTCCGATTCGACACCGCCACTTTTACGCCACAGCCCGAGATGAATTTAAGGCCTTTAATCTCTTCATTTCGCCAATTCCCTAGCCAGAGCAATTTGAACACAATTCGTCATGGGCAATATGCCAAAACTGGCGGTATCAACAGTTAAATCCCCTTCAGATATTCAGTGGCAGTGACCAAATGAACAGAACATCGATGTTTGGTATGAAAGAAAATATACACTTGCATTTATATTGCGCCTTTCACGACCAACGGACGTCCGAAAGCCCTTTACAGCCAATCAAGTCCTTCTTTGGAATCGTAGTCATTGTTGTAATGTAGGAAACTTTGTAATGTATATCGGGCGGCAAAACATGTTTCCGCTTGTTTTACGCCTGTCCAGGTCCAATTTCACCTCCATAGTTGCTTTCTAATGCCTGCAAAATACTGAATTTGATTTAATAACGAATAGCAAAATCCCCATGTTGCCTTCTCTGCTCCAAAGCGGAAATTACTAGGAGCGCAAGTCTCTCGGCTTTGCAATATTTTGAATTCTCGGAGATCAGTCTGGTGAATAAACAGTGCAGAGTCTGGAGTGCTTTATTCTCCTTTTTTATAAATGGGTGTCCGTAATCGTACAGCAGTTTGGTCCAACCGATGTTTCATTGTATTTCCTCAGAGCTTCTATTATCTGGCAGTCTATATGGGGATAGAATTGCCCCCCGGCGTTCTACCAAGTTTCTCTGTTAACTATAGTGAAAGGAAACTGTGAGAAGTGTGCAAATTGGGAGTCGTTTGAACTTCAGCAACAGCGAACTGGCCGCCCCGTTTAACACCAAGCCCTTTTTTTATTATCAAGGCGTTGGCCCGTATTTTCCGATGGCTACGAGTATGTACGTGCTGAGGACACACCCATGGGGCTATCAGAAATTTCGGTTTCAGGCATGCGAAGCTCTTGACAGATCGACACCTGCCCTGGAGAAGGACCTCTGCGGGTGGAGAGTTCCGTTCCGGCAGAACCTCCGCCCGCTGAAAGCCCTTAGAATTCTTACGCCTGGTAAAAGCAGGTGTAAGGCTTGCTTTTACCAGCATCAGTGTTGAAAAAAAGTTTAAAATTTTTTTTTCACTCATTTATAATTTAAAAATACTTTAAAAAAAGTTAAGTTTATTTTAAGCCCCGTAAAAAACTAAATTATTTTTTTGTTGTAAATATTTAATTTAATGTCATTTTACACATAAAAACGTGATTTAAAAAAAATATGTAATGTTTTAGTGTGTTTTGGGGATTATCTCCATTCATATATTTGACAGGTCTATCTGTTAGAAGTATGAAGGGAGATTCCCTTCTCCTATTGGCTGACCTGGCCCACGTGATCCCAGGGACGCTTACGAACTGCATGCACCCCTGGGATACGTGGGCCCTGCGCATTTAGAATTTGGAGAGGCCCAGGAGGGGAGCCCTCAGGTAATTTCATAGATATTTTTAGGATAGGAGGCATCCGCACGCAGGAAGCTTCCTATCGGAAATTACGGACCATTGATTGGAAAAAGATAATCGAAAAAAATTGTAAAGGGAACGGACAATTCGCATTCGGTTCCTTCCCATCGGTTCGTTTCCACGCTTCGTCCACCAAAGTGAATGGGAAGGATTTGGAGAAGCTCCGTGGAAATCAACGATCTATTGCACAGAGATGTGTCTGGGGCATTATCGCTAAATGGACAGCATTGCATCAGCTGCCTGTCATAAACTCGCTGCATGTTCAGTTCTCTAGAAGTCAACATAGCTGTAGATGGGGCGATGAGTGTAAGTGTGGCTGATTCGGAAATGCCCGTTATGAGCTACTACACAAGAGGAATTTCTCGGGTTCAGTACAAAACAATGGGCTAGCGATTAAGCACGGGCGGTGGCGAAAATCAGTCGATATCGGTTCGGCCGCCAGTTATACGCGGCACCTGATAGTCAATTGTATTGCATCAATGGAACTGAATATCAGGCGCTGCATATAACGGGCGGCCGATCGATACCGCCTGCTTTGAGCCAGCGCCCGAGACGAATTTCTAGCACATTTTTCACACTTCATCAATGATATCAAGAAGTGGTTCTGAGTGCACTGGATACAGCAAAGCCTATGGGCCCCAACAACATCCGGCTATCGTGCTGAAGACTTGTGCTCCAGAACAAGCCACGCCTTCAGCCAAGCTCTTCCAGTACAGATACAGAACTGGCATCTATCCGATAATGTGGAAAACTGCCCAGGTATGTCCTGTCCACAAAAAGCAGGACAAATCAAATCAGGCCAATTTCCGTCCAATCAGCCTACACTCAATCATCAGCAAAGTGATGGAAGGTGGCATCGACAGTGCTATCAAGCGGCTCTTACTCACCAATAACCTGCTCACTGATGCCCAGATTGTGTTCCGCCAAGACCACTTGGCTCCCGACTTCATTCCAGCCTTAGTCCGAATATGGACAAAAGAGCTGAATTCCAGAAGTGAGGTGAGAGTGACTGCCCTCGTCATCAAGGCAGCGTTGACTGAGTATGGCATCAAGGAGTCCTAGTAATACTGAAGTTAATGGGAATCGGGGGGCAAAATCTCAACTGGCTGGAGTCATACCTAACACAAAGGAAGATGGTTGTGGTGGCTGAAGGTCAGTCATCACAGCCCCAGGGCATCACTGCAGGAGTTCCTCAGGGCAGTGTCCTAGACCCAACTCTCTTCAGCTGCTTCATCAATGATCATCCCTCCAACGTATGGTCAGAAATGGGGATGTTCGCTGATGACTGCACAGTGTTCAGCGCCATTCGCAAATCCTCAGAAAATGAAGCAATCCATGCCCACATGCAACAAGGCCTGGACGACGTTCAGGCTTGGGCTGATAGGTGGCAGGTAACATTCTCGCCCCAGAAGTGCCAGGCAATGACTAACTCCAACAAGAGACAGTCTAACCACCGCCCCTTGAGATTAAACGGCATTTCCATCGCCAAATCCCCCACCATCAACGTCCTGGGGGTCATCATTGACAAGAAAATGTACTGGATCAGCCACATAAATAATGTGGCAACAACAGCAGATCAGAGGCTCGGTATACTGCGTCGTGTGTCTCACCTCCTGACTCCTCAAAGGCTTTCCACCATCAACAAGGCACCAGGATGGAGTCTGATGGAATACTCACTACTTGCCTGGATGAGTACAGCTCCAAATGCACACCCGAATTTCGACACCATCCCGGAAAAAGCAGTCCACTTCATTGGCATCCCATTCACCACCATAAACATTCACTTCCTCCACCACCGACGTACCGTGTCTGCAGTGTGTACCATTTACAAGATGCACTGCAGCAACTCATCAAGGCTTGTTCGGCAGAACCTCCCAAACCTCCGACATCTTCCACCTAGAAGGACAAGGGAAACAGCCGCATTGGAACACCAACACCTTCCAGCTCCCCTCCAAGTCACACACCATCCTGACTTAGAAGTATATCGGCCGATCCTTCATCGTCGCTGGCTAAAAATCCTGGAACTCCCACCCTAACAGTACTGTGCGAGTCCTTTCACCACACGGACTGCAGCGGTTCAAGAAGGCAGCTCACCACCAGCTTCTCAAGGGCAATTAGTGATGGGCAATAAATGCTAGCCTTGCCAGCGACGCCCACATCTCATCAAGGAATACATTTTTTTTTAACAGCATTCACAATTTCGTGGCAATAATTATTGGACCCCTAGTTCGCTAAGGTTATCTTTTCTTTCTATATATACTGCTATTTCCCTCAATAAAGATTACCCAGAAGTTGCTGAGAATGAGGAATTTGTTGCCACATGGATTAGTTGAGGCGAATATCATCGATGCCTTTAACGGGAATTGAATTAAGCAAATGAGGGAAAATGAATAGCCAAATATGCTGATAGGAAGAGATGAATCATGTTGAAAAGCAGATCTTGCAGATCATAAACACCGACACTGACCGGTTGAGATGAATGGCCTGTTTTCGTGATCTAAATTTTCTGTAATTCTAGATATTATTAAGTTTTTCGTTAAATTAAATTGCAACTGTTGCCTGACTGTTCTTTCAACCAACATATGCGTTCCTGAAGTCCAAAATGTGTGAACAAGGGATATATTTTGTAGCTAGTTTTATGAACTTGGATATTCGCATTAATCTTCCAGAACTCCAAGCTACTGAGAAAATAAATATTGTGGACGTGATATTGGACCTGGCTGGCAGCGGAAAACGGACTGTAGTGCTGTCGTCCACTTTGCACGACACCGGAGCAAGGCAGAGATGTGTCCTAGTAGAGGTCTTTAACATTAGGAAGGGTTTCCATAGTTTGGACGTCGTCAAGATGTTTCCACTTTTGAGACTGTCCAAAACTAGTGGTCAGCAGAATAAGATAGTCACCAATAAATGCAATACGTAATTCAGAAGAATCTTCTTCACCCACAAAGTGCTGAGTATGCGGAACTTGTTACCACATGGAGTAATTGAGACGAATAGCGTAGATGTCTTTAAGGGGAATATATTTAAGCTCTTGCCAAACGGCCGTGTGAAGCAGAGGCATTGGAAAGATGGACATGTTGGGCGACCTATGATGGGAGTTTGCGGGAAGGGCGGCTAAAGGCGAGAGATCCTTTGTGGACAACTACTGGAATATGACCAGCCAGATTAATTCACCCTATGAAGACGCACTACGTTAATTATGAGCTCAGTGGGCGGGCTCCTCTACATTAAATCACCGTTATAATCTTCAACTATTTGAACCCATTGAGACAATTCTGATGAATCCTTTTTGGATTATTTCCTTAAGGCTCATTCAGTGTCAATGTAATTTTAATTGGTTTGAATGGATTCAGCTTGGAGATAAAATTTATTTGAAACATCTTCTTAGAAACATATAAGATAGAAGCAGGAGCAGGCCATTCAGCCCCTCGAGCCTGCTCCGCCATTCAATGAGATCATGGCTGATCATCCAAATTCAGTACCCTGTCCCTGCCTTCTCTCCATATCCCTTGATCCCTTTAGCTTTAACTCCTTCTTGTATATATTTAATGAATTGCCCTCTACTGCCTTCTGTGGTAGAGAATTCCACAGGATCACCACTCTCTGGGTGAAGAAATTCCTCCTCTTCTTAGTCCTAAATGGCTTACCCCTTATCCTTAGACTGTGACCCCTGATTCTGGACTCCCCGGCCATCGGGAACATCCTTCCTGCATCTAGTCTCTCTATTCCTGTTATAATTTTATAAGTTTCAATTAGATCCCCTCTCATTCTTCTAAACTCCAGCGAGTATCAGCCCAATCGACCCAATCTACCCTCATACGTCATTCCTACCATCCCAGGTATCAGCCTGGTGAATCTTCGCTGCACTCCCTCTATGGCAAGAACATCCTTCCTCAGAAAAGGAGACCAAAACTGCACACAATACTCTAGATGTGGTCTCAACAAGGCCCTGTACAACTGCAGCAAGACATCCTTGTTCCTGTACTCGAACCCTTTCGCTACAAAAGTCAACATACCATTTGCCTTCTTAACCGCCTGCTGCACCTGCATGCTTACCTTCAGCGACTGGTGCACAAGGACACCCAAGTCTCGTTGCACTTCCCTTTCTCCCAATCTATTATCATTCAGATAATAAGCTGCCTTCCTGCTTTTGACACCAAAGTGGATAACCTCGCATTTATCCACGTTATATTACAAGTGCCAAGCTTCCGCCCAATCACCCAACCTTTCCAAATCATACTGGAGTTTCTCGGCATCCTCCATCGGCACACACTACCACCCAGCTTTGTGTCGTCTGCAAACTTGGAGATATTACATCTCGTTCCCTCGTCTAGATCATTATTATATATTGTGAATAGCTGGGGTCCTAGGACCGATCCCTGCGGTACCCCACTAGTCACTGCCTGCCACTCGGAAAAAGACCCATTTATTCAAAATCTTTGCTTTCTGCCTGCCAACCAGTTCTCTATCGAAGTCAATACCTTGTCCCCAAACCCATGTGCCTTAACTTTACACGCTTATCTCTTATGCGGGACCTTATCGAAAGCCTTCTGAAAGTCCAAGTACACCACATCCACTGGTTCTCCCTGATCTATTTTACCAGTTAAATTCTCAAAAAATTCCAGTAGATTAGTCAAGCACGATTTACCTTTTGTAAATCCATGTCTACTTTGTCCAATTCTGTCACTGTTTTCCAAGTGCTCTGCTATTACATCTTTTATAATGGACTCCAGCATTTTGTACACTACCGTTTTCTCTCTACCACCTTTTTTGAATAGTGGGGTAACATTAGCTACCCTCTTCTTAATCTATAGGAGGCGGAAAGCCAGTAGAAGGCGACGATGATGAAATCACAGGTGAGACTTACAGAAAGAAAGAGACAGATTTTGATTTCTAAAGCGCTTTTCACAACTTCAAGCCCTCGGAAAGCACTTAACAGCCAATTACCTACATTTATTTTATCGTCACTGTTGTATTGTAGGAAATGCAGCAGCCAATTTGTGCCCAACATCTCCCACGAACAGCAATGTGATAATGACCAGATAATCAGTTTTTTGATGATGTGGTTTGAGGGATAAATACCAGCCTGGACACCAGCGAGAAACTCTCTGTTCTTCTTGGAATGTAAAATGCATGTTTATCACGTGCCCGCTTCTATTCCAATTAATGGTGAGTATATATTGGACGAGGCCTAAAACTAGCGTTCCGCCCGCTCCGATGGATGTCCTGCCCGGTGAGTTAGGATAATGTTGGCAAGTGAACACAATTATGAATATGAAAAATCACTGAAATTAAGGTGCTCTGTTCATTGTCACATTGCTGTTTGTGGGAGCTTGCTGGACGCAAATTGGCTGTTGCCTTTCCACATTAGAATAGTAACTACACACCAGCAGTGCTTCACTGAAAGGTTTTTAGTACATCCTGCAGTCTTTAAAGACACTACACAGATACAATGGAACTGAATATCAGGCGCTGCATATAATGTGCGGCCAAGTCCTCACCGTCTGTTTTGCGTCACCGCCCGAGACGAATTTCAGTACCAAACACTCTTACTGAAGTTTGGAGGGGTGAGATTGCACCCCGCTGATAAGGCTGCACCGGAATCTCTTGCTGAAGTTTCGAACAGTATTTTACACCCAACCTGATGTTCCTCTCCTTTGAGGACAATGGGATCGTAAATCAAGTGGACAACACAACGTGAAGTCGACTTTCAACCTATTAGTTCTCCTACTTTTCAACCATTATCGAGTCCTACTCTCCTCTGCCAAAACTGTTCCCTATTCCCGATCAACCTGGAATGCAAAGATAACCCCTTGCTTCTATTGGCTACTGGCAACCGTCTTGTTAAACCCCTCTCCACAGCCTCATGCACCCTCACCTCCAACAAGTGTCTTATTGCCTGCTAAAATTGAGATCATCCTTTCAGCTGCCTATGCTGCTTCCATCCCTCCCACAAGCCCACCAGTCAAAATTTCATCTATGGTTCACCGCAGTCCTAGCTTTGAACTTGTATTTTTCACCATATTCTCTGCCATCTCCCCTGAAGCCCTCTGCAAGCCCATCTAGTCGATAAGATCCACCTCAGGTCCCCTCGAAGCTATTATCACTAAACTGCTGGCCACCCAACTACCCTTCCTGTGCCCCATGTCAGCTGATGTTAACGTTTCCCACTCTTCAGGTGCTCCCACTCTCTCCTTGAAATCTGCTGCCATCAGATCACTCCTCAAATAACAAACAACTGACATTGCCCCCTTCGTCCTTGCAAACTGTCGCTTCATCTCCAACCTCCCATTCCTCGCCAATGTGCTGTATTATGCTGTCGCCTACCATATCCGTGGACTTTCGTCCCGGAACTCCATGTTTGCTTCCCTCCAATCAGGTTGCCGCCACTGCCAGTGTAACGAAAGGCCACTTATCAGAAACAGAAATTACATCCCTTGTGAATATGACCGTAGTAAATATCTCCCATGGTCCCTCTCGACCTGTCCTATTCCCTGCCTACACCTGCCCGCCTCACGACCTATCTTTCCTCTTTTAAGACGCTCCTTAAAACCTACCTCTACGACCAAGCTTTTGGTCACCTGCCCCAATATATCCTTATTTGGTTCGGTGTCAATTTGTTTTTGTCTCAAAATACTCCTGTGCAGCGCCTTGGGTCGTATTACTACTTTAAAGGCGCTATAAAGTTTCAAGTTGTTGTTGTTTTTGTCTGCAGCTTTTGGTGCAGTTGACCCTATCATCCCCCTCAAAAACCTCTGCACCGTGGGCCAGCTGTTTGCATTTTGATCTATCCAGTCTCCACATAGAATCACTTGCAATAACTTCTCTTCCCACTCCCGCACCCTCACATCTGGTGTCCCCTATGAGTCTATCCTTGAAACCCTCCTATTTCTCATCTGCATGCTATGCTTTGGCGACACGGCAACTCTATAGAGGAGCATTACTTTAATAATGAGCTGACTGAGATGGCCTCATCCACATCAACTCATCATTATTATCAGACATTACGGACGGTATTATCCGATCGGAGGCTTCCTGCGTGCGGGGGCCTCCGATTTGGAAAAAATTCTAGGGACTTACCCGAGGCCTTCCGAGGTGCGTATACTTCCGTTGCTGGGCCTCTCCAACACGAAATTTACAGGGCTCAGGTATCCCAGATGTGCATGCAGTTTGCAAGAGTCCCTCTGATCACGTGGGCCATGGGGAGCCAATAGGAGAAGGGAATCTCACATCATACACTTGACAGATAGACATGTCAAATATATAAATAGAGATCGGCCCCAAAATCTAACTTTAACTTCAACTAAATTTAAACAAAACATCACATTTTTAAAATAACTATAAATAACAAAAAATCACTATTTTAAACAATAATTTCAATTTTTGAAAAAAATAATTAGTTTTTAACGGGGCTAAAAATAAACTTACCTTTCTTTAAAGTATTTAAAAATAATAAACCTGTGGAAAAAATGTTTTAATTTTACTGAATTCACCACTTACCTTGATAAAAGCTGGCCTTGCGCCTGCTTTTTCCCCGCGCAGCTGCCAGGGATTTACCCCAACGGGGAAAGCTGTAAAAAAAAGCGGAGGTTCGCTGCGTGGGCGCTGCCTGTCCCGCGCATGCGGTTGACCCTCGAACCCCTTCCTTCACGAGACCGGAAGTTCCAGTTTCCCGTGCATGCACAGTATATGCGCGAAACCGGCACTTCCGGTGGCCCTATGTGTGAGTACACAGTGCGTACTCACCCGTGGGGGCCTGAATTTCTACGCCAATGTTTTTAACGGGGCTAAAATAAATTACTTTTTTAAAAATTATTTTTAAATGATAAATGAATGACTTTTTTTTTTACTTTTTTCACATCTTATGCTGGCAATAGCAGGCCTTACGCCTGCTTTTACCAGTCGTAAGATTTCTAAGCGTTGGCTGCGGGCGGATTGTCTTCAGAAAGCGGAACTCTCCCCCCGCAGAAACCCTTCTCCAGGGCAGTCGTCCGATCTGGCAAGAGCATTCTTGACAGATCGGAAATGCCGGTTGTCAGCGCATGCGCTTGGCACTACTATTGTGTACTACGGTTGTGTACACATCTCGTACACACACGTAGGGCTCGGAATATACGACCCAGTGAATAAGACGACTTGAGACTGCTAAGTTGATAACTGAAACTGATAAATACTTTTGGATTATTTTCCTTCTGGCGCAGTCTGTGTCTTTGCAATTTTAATTGGTTTTATTCGATTGAGTTCAAGCATAAACTTTAATGAAACATGTTCGTAATAAACAGGAGGTAGACCACCAGTTAAAGGGAACAAGTGCTGTGCTGAGCTGGAAGGTGAGACTCACAGAAAGAAAGTGAAAAATCTTCATTTCTACAGTACATTTCACAACTGCAGGTCGTCGGAAAGTGCAATGCAATACCTTTAAATTATAGTCAGCTATGTATTGTAGGAAACGCAACAGCCAATTTGCGCCCAACAAGCTCCCATGAACAGCAATGTGATAATGACCAGATAATCACTTTTTAATGATGTTGTTTGAGGGATAAATACCAGCCTGAAAACCAGCGAGCAATGAACTGCTCTTCTTGGAACGCGCCCTGAAACCGTGTATGTCCATCTTGAGAGAAAAAACCGGATCTCGGTTTAAAATCTCATGTGAAATGCGGCACCTCCCACCAGGCAGGCTCTCTCAGTTTTGCATTTTTAACCTAACGCACATGTCGCGAAACTAACGTGTACTGGTGCAAATGCTGGATTATCACCAGCCCAATTTTATTCAAGTTAATGGAGAGTAATATTGGGCGAGGCCAAAAACCAGCTTTCTGCCTTAAGCGATGGGTTTCCCGCCCGGCGAGTTAGGATACAGCTGTCAATTTATTTCAATTATTAAGCAGTAACATCACTGCACTTAACAAGTGGGAAGCGATTGTCGACTTTGAACAACTGACGACCCCCATCTCTACCTCATCACCACCTGACTCGACTCCTCCCCTGTATATACATTGTCACACTGCTTGTCCGACATCGGTACTGGTTGAGCAGAAATTGTCCTCGAGCTAAAGATTGGGAAAACCGACGCCATTTCTTTTGGTACCGGCCACAAACTCTGGTGGCTAGCCACCGACTCGAGCCCTCTACCTGGCAACTGTCTGCGGCTGAACCAGACTGTTCACAACCTTGGTGTTGTACTTGATTCCGGGATGGGTTTATGTGCACATATCCACGTCATCACTAAGACAGCCTATTTCCAGGTCCATAACATTGCCCGACTCTGCCATACTGTCAGCTCATCCGCTGCTGGACGCCTGATCCATGCCTTTGCCACCTCTAGACTTGAAAATTCCAAAGCACTCCTGACCGACCTCCCGTCTTCCAGCCCCCATAAATTAAGTTCATCCAAAACTCTGCTGCCCGTATCCTAGAAACATAGACACATAGAAAAATAGGAGCAGGAGTAGGTCATTCGGCCTTCGAGCCTGCTCCAACATTCAATATGATCATGGCTGATCCTCTATCTCAATACCATTTTCCCGCTCTCTCCCCATACCTCTTGATGCCTTTTGTGTCTAGAAATCTGTCTATCTTATTCTTAAATATATTCAGTGACATGGCCTCCACAGCCTTCTGTGGTACAGAATTCCACAGGTTCACCACCCTCTGAGTGACGACATTTTTCCTCATCTCAATCCTAAATGACTTAACTCGTATCCTGAGACTGTGACCCCTCGTCAGCCAGGGGAAACATCCTCCCTGCATCCAGTCTGTCTATCCCTGTCAGATTTTTACACGTTTCAATGAGATCCCCTCTCATTCTTCTAAACTTTAGTGACTACAGGCCTGTTCGACACAATCTCTCCTCATACGACAGTCCTGCCATCCGAGGAATCAGTCTGGTGAACCTTCGTTGCAGTTTCTCTATGGAAAGTATTGCATTTCTTAGGTAAGGAGACGAAAACTGCACACAGTACTCCAGGTGTGGTCTCATCAAGGCCCTGTATAACTGCAGTAACACATCCTTGCTCCTCTACTCAAATCCTCTTGCAATGAAGGCCAAAATGCCATTTGCCTTCCTTACTGGTTGCTGCAACTGCATGTTTGCTTTCAGTGACTGGTGTACAAGGACACCGAGGTCCCTTTGTACATCAACATTTCCCAATCTATCTCCATTTACATAATATACTGTCTCTCTGTTTTTCCAAACGAAGTGGATAACTTCACATTTATTCACATTATACTGCATCTGCCATGTATTTGCCTAACTCACACCAAGTCGGGTTCACCCATGCCCTCTGTGCTCGCTGACCTACATTGGATCCCAGTTAAGCAAAGCCCCATTATATAATTTGTAATCTTGTTTTGAATTCCCTCGCGGTCCTCGTCCTTCTCTGTATCTGTAACCTCCTCCAGCCCAACAACATAGAAACATAGAAGGTAGGAGCAAGAGTAGGCCATTCTGCCCATCGAGCCTGCTCCGACATTCAATGAGATCATGGCTGATCATCCAAACGTAGTACCCTGTCCCTGCCTTCTCCCCATATCTCTTGATACCTTTAGCCTTAAGAAATATATCTAACTCCTTCTTTAATATATTTACTGACTTGGCCTCAACTGCTTTCTGTGGTTGATAATTCCACAGGCTCACCACTCTCTGGGTGAAGAAATTCCTCCTCATCTCTGTCCTAAATGGCTTGCCCCTTATCTTTAGACTGTGACCTCTTGTTCGGGACTCACCCGCCATCGGGAACATCATTCCTGTATCCAGTCTGTCTAGCCCTGTTACAATTTTATAAGTTTCAATGAGATCGCCTCTCATTCTTCTAAACTCCAGAGAGTATAAGCCCAATCGACCCAATCTCTCCTCGTACGTCAATCCTGCCATCCCACTGATCAGTCTGGTGAATTTTCGCTGCACACCCTCCATGGCAAGAACATCCTTCCTCAGATAAGGCGACCAAAACTGCACACAATACTCAAGGTCTGGTCTCACCAAGGCACTGTACAGCTGCAGCACGACATCCTTGTTCCTGCACTCAAACCCTCTCGCTACGAAGGCCAACATGCCATTTGCCTTCTTAACCGCCTGCTATACCTGAATGCTTACCTTCAGCGACTAGTGCACAAGGACACCCAGGTCTCGTTGCACTTCCCCTTCTCCCAATCTATTGCCGTTCAGATAATAATCTGCCTTTCTGTTTATTGCCACCAAAGTGGAAAACCTCGCATTTATCCACATTATACTGCATCTGCATATCCTCAGTGATATCTGCACTCCAACACTTCTGGCTTCTTGAGTATCTCTGATTTTAATCGCTCCACTTTTAGCGACAGTGTCTTCAACTGACTTGGCCATGGACTCCGGAAGTCCCTCCCTAAATCTTTCCGCCTCTCTGCTTCTCTTTCCTCCTTTAAGACCTCCTTAAGACCGACCCCTCTTACCAAGCTTGTTACCAACTGCCTTAATATCTCCTTTTGTGGCTTGTTGTCAAACTCTGTTTGATAATCTTGTGGTCAAAATCCTTGGGATGTTTTACTGGATTAAAGGCGCTGTTTTAATGCAAGTTATTGTTATTGTTGTTGTTGTTGCTAGCGTCATTCCTTTTATCAGTAATTGCCTATGGCAATTATTTCAAAGGGATATGATTTAAAACATGCTTTTCGCAACCGTGATACAACTACTAATTTTGGTGTTAATTAATACCTCTGCATCTCTATCGTTCTAAGAGTTGAAAAAACTGCAGGAATCACTTAGTAAGTATTTTGATTCAAATTCTGGAAGTAATTGTTACATGTATTTAAAACCGGCTATTCGACCCAACTGGTCTGGGCTGGTGTTTCTGCTTCGCACGAGCCTCCACCCACCATTATCATCTAAACACTAACAGCATATTCGATTCTCCCTCATGTAATTATCTCGCAATCCTTTATAGGATTCAGCGCTATTCTCCTAAACTACGGCTTCTGATAACGACTTACACATTCTCACCGTAAGGGTGACCCCGAGCTTCCGGTCGCCTGTCATTTTAACTCACCGCTCCACGCCCACTCAGACCTCACCGTCCTCGGCCTCTTGCATTGTTTCACGGAAGCTCAGCGTAAGCTCGAGGAACAGCACTTCATCTTCCGATTAGGCACTTTATAGCCTTCGGGACTCAATATCGTGTTCAACTATTTCAGATCATAACCTCGGCCCCTACCATTTATATCCCCCCTTTTGGTTTGTGCCTTTTCCCTTTTTTGTCTCTGTCTCCCACATGGCAGCTGTCTTTCATCCTGCCAGCGCATTTCACACTTCTGAGCCATCTTTTGTTTCTTAACCTGTCCTATTACTATCTAGTCTCGCCTCGTGTATCTCTTAATGTCTCTACGTCTCACAGACCTTCCCTTTTTGTTATTTTATTCCTTCCCCCAGCCTCCAAACTTGCTTTTTCATCTGTTTAATTTCCTGCTTTTTTCTCAGTTCTGATGAATGTTCTTCGACCTGAAACATTAACTCTCTTTCTCTCTCCACGGATGTTGCCTGGCCTGCTGAGTTTTTCCAGCGCTTTCTGTTGTTATTTCAGTTTTCCAGCATCCGCAGTATTTTACTATTGTTACACATTCTCACTATTGGATTTATCGGTGTCTGTCCGAAGTTCATGGCCGCTAGTTTTGGCCTCCCCACAGGTGGAGAGATCTTCTCTCTGTCTACACTATCATAACCCTAAAGACATCGATGAGATCACCCGTCAGCCTTCTATATTCTATGATGTGGAGATGCCGCTGCTGCACTGGGGTGGACAAATGTGAGAAGTCGCACAACACCAGGTTATAGTCCAACGGCTTTATTTGAAGTCACATGCTTTCGGAGCGCTGTTCCTTCGTCAGGTGAAGTCCCCTGGTTGGTTCCTCCACATACTGATCAAGGAAACCTTCTCACATGCATTCCAATAATTCGACTTCACCTGACGAAGGAGCAGCGCTCCGAAAGCTTGTGATTTCAAATAAAGTTGTTGGAGTATAAACTGGTGTTGTGCGACTTCTCACATTCTATTTTCTCGGTAAAGATTTCTAAAGAAAATAGATCATGTACAAGATTGGAATAGACACACAAGTCCTCCTGACCGTGCACACTGACACCTCACAATCGCACAGTACCACGCCCCTATCTTGAATTTCCGTGAAAATTGGCCGCACTATATCTTTCCACGATTTTAATGTAGGGACTGGTTGGGATTATTGTTTATGTATTCAAATCTTATTTTGTTTGAAATGCTTTGATAATTTAAATCGTTTTATCGATCAATACGCTATTCACTCTCTGGCATTATTACCATTTTAAATGATCTCAGAGCAGAGATGGTTAATGGGGGATTTTACTGAGTTATTCAATATGATGAGAGTTTTGATAGGGTAGAGAGGAATAACACTGCTTATACTGGTCGGTGTCCAGATACTAAGCTTTCAGATCTATCTAAACTGACCTGATAATTTAATCCTTTTTGCACTTTTAGCACATCCTGAACGTGAAAATAATCGGTCCCTATGTGCAATAAATAGCACTAATTAACAGCACCACACTACTACGTAATCTAGAATGAAACATTTATGTTCTTAAATAGTTGTATTCTCAGTGAAACAGGCATCTATAATTGTGATGTTTTTCACCGTTTACAGCAAACTTGTTACTTGAAAAGGATAACGGTAAATAACTTGAAACCATATACAAATATTTACTTTGTGTGTTCATTGTGCTACTTACCCATGGTGACTGTCCTGGCCGCCAGTAGTGGGTGGGGCTGGGAGTTCGATACACTCCTCCTCCTGGCCCAAAATGGGTTCGATAAGAAGCTCATCTACAATGGGCCGTATATTCCGATGCCTACGGGTCTGTATGGGCTGTGTACACACCCGTATTGACATCGGCAATGCCGGTTTAAGGCATACTCATGACAGATCTGACGCCTGCCCTGGAGAAGGGCCTCTGCGGGCGGAGAGTTCCGCTTTCTCGAGAACCTCCTCTGCATAAAACGCTTCGAAATCTTACGCCTGGTAAAAACATGCCGCATACCGCATGCAGCCCTGGGATACGTGGGCCCTGCACATTTCGAGTTGGAGAGGCCCAGGAGCGGAAGTGTCCGGACTTCGGGAGTCCTCAGGTAAATCCGTAGAATTGTTCCAGATCGGAGGCCTCCTGCACGCAGGAAGCCTCCAATTGGAAAACAAGGCCCATTATTTGCCATAGGCTCCTCCTGTCATCGGACAGCTGCTGGGAATTCCACAGGGCGTGCCTCCTTCTTGGTTACTGTTAAGATTAGTCGCCTGATCGTCTTCAGGCGCGGACTTTGTAAATGGAATAAATCTCCCGTCTGCCCGTTGCAGGATCCTCGAGTATGGCCTGATTCTTGCACCTTGAAATCAAAAGGGCTCAGAATGGGGGTTATTGGGTCCGTTTGCCTAATCCTGATACTGAAGACTTCCACACGACCCTGTCCTGTCCGTCAGGAGTGTGTTAAAATCGAAGCCAATTCTAAGCTGTTAATGTTTTTTTCAGAACTGAAGCAGTTGAGAGCAGATTTGGAAGAATGTGGTGAGGCATATTGTCACATGGATCAATGACATACTTGGTGTACAATAAAACAGGGATCACCGTGGAATTTAAATCGTTGATTCATGGAATGATAAAGCACAGAGGAGGCCGTTCAGCACATCCTGCCTGTGTCAGCTCTTTGAATAGCAGTCAGTCCCACTCCCCCTGCTCCTTCCCCAGAGCCCAGCATTGTTTCGCTTCAAATATTTAGCCAAAACAATTTTTAAGTTATTATTGGATCTTTTACATCGCCCTTTAAAGCAAGGCATTCCAGATCATAACAGCTCACTGCGTCAAAAAAGACTATTCTCATCTTCCTCATCATTTGCCCTGGCCAATATTTATCCCTCAACCAACATCACGAAAACAGATTATCTAGTTATTGTCACATTGCTGTTTCTGGGAGCTTGCTGTGCACTAATTGTCTGCCGTGTTTCCCACATTACAACAGTAACTCCACTTCAAATAGTACTTCATTGGCTGTAAACCGATTTCAGAGGCTCGATGGTCGTGGAAGGCGCTATAAAAATGCAGGTCTTTCTTTTTTCTTTCCCTCTGGTTCTTTTGCCGATGACCTTAAATCAGTGCACTCTGGTTACTGATCATTCTGCTACTGGAATCAGTTTTTCCCGACTTACTCCATCAAACACCTTCGTGATTTTAAAGACATTTATTAAATTACCCTTTAACCACAAAGGCGAAGAACCTGAGCTTATCTACTCCCTAAACACAACTAAATTCTTGGGATTCCGTTTATAATTTAATGTCAATTATACAACCGATGTACATTGACGGGGACAGATAGATTCTTTCACTTCCTGACTCCCCGAAAGCTTTCCACCATCTACAAGGCACAAGTAATGAGTGTGATGGAATACTCCCCTCTTGCCTGAATGAGTGCAGCTCCAACAACATTCAAGAAATTCGACACCATCAAGGACAAAGCAGCCCGCTTGATTGGTCCCCCATTCACCAACTTAAACCTTCACTCCCTCCACCACTGGCGCACCGTGGATGCAGTGTATACCATCTACAAGATGCAATGCAGCAACTCGCCAAGGATTCTTGGGCAACACCTCCCAAACCCGTGACTTCTACTGCCCAGCAGGACCAGCGGAGCAGGCGCGTGGGAGCACCACCACTTCCAAGTACCCTAACCCTAACCCTAAACCTAACCCTAACGCTAACCCTAGCCCTCCAAGTCACACAGCATCCTGACTTGGATGTATATCGCCATTCCTGCATCGCCGCTGGGTCAAAATCCTGGAACTACCTAACTAACAGCACTGTGGGAGTAGATTGCCATGGAAGGAGTTCAGCGAAGATACACCAGGCTGGGACCTGGGATGGCAGGAATGACATATGAGGAGAGATTGGGTCGATTGGGCTTAAAGTCGCTGGAGTTTAGAAGAATGAGAGGAGATCTCATTGAAACGTTTAAAATTCTGAAAGGACTGGACAGATTAGATGCAGGAAGGAAGTTCCCGATGGTCGAGGAGACCAGAACCAGGAGTCACAGTCTAAGGATAAGAGGTAAGCCATTTAGGACAGAAATGAGGAGGAATTTCTTCACCCAGAGAGTGGTGAACCTGTGGAATTCTCTACCACAGAAGGCAGTAGAGGTCAATTCATTAAATATATTCAAGAAGGAGTAGGATATATTTCTTAAGGCTAAATGGATCAAGGGATATGGGGAGAAATCAGGGACAGGGTTCTGAATTTGGATGATCAGCCATGATCGCATTGAATGTTGGAGCAGGCTCGAGGGGCCGAATGGCCTGCTCCTGCTCCTATCTGCTATGATTCTATGTTTCTATGATGCACCACACGGACTGCTGCTCTTCAAGCAGGCGGCTCACCAACAACTTCTCAAGGGCAATTAGGGATGGGCAACAAATGCTGGCATCGCCAGCGACTCCCACATCCCATGAACGAATTATAAAAATGTACGGCGAAACATCGATGTATTTAAAGGAAAGCTAGATAAGTACATGAGGGAGAAAGGAATAGAACAATATGCTGATAGAGTGAGATGATTAGTCTGGAAGGGGGCTCATGTGCAGCGTATATACCAACATATACCAGACATGCCGAATGTCTCATTCTGTGCTGTAATTTCTATGTAATACTTTTTCAGAGAAAAACCTCAAGGCGTGCCAAAATGGTAAACAATGATAACAGACGGTTTTACACGATGTTCTGAGCATTGAATTCATACGCTAATTACTAAATTGATTCTGATCATGCTCCCTCCGTTGCTAATGCTGTTCTTAGAGCTGAGAGGGAAGTGCAAGACTGATGGTGAGTAAATCAAAATATCTGTTCCGATATCTTGCATTGAAATAGCGCCTTTAATGTAGACACATATTCCAAGGCTCTGTACAGGAGCGTCATTATATCACATAAGTCTCCAAAAGTTAACCAACAAGGTAGATTTTCAGGAGCTATTTAAAGGACGGAAAGTGAGGTGCAAAGCTGGAATGGTTTCGAGAGGGAATTCCATGGCTTGAGGCCCAGACATCTGAAGGCACGGACGCAAAATGGTGCAGGGTTGATAATAGGGGAGGCACAAGAGGCAAGGATGGGAATATCGCAGCGATCTGGGAGGATTCTGAGGCTGCAGGAGGTTACAGAAATAGGCAAGGCGGGAGGGATTTGAAAACCTGGATTAGACCTATAAAATCCGGGTTTTGCCGCACCGGGAGACAATAGATTGGGAAAAGGGGAAATGCAACGAGAACTGGGTGTCCTTGTGCACGAGTCGCTGAAGGTAAGCATGCAGGTGCAGCAGGCGGTTAAGAAGGCAAATGGTATGTTGGCCTTCATAGCGAGAGGATTCGAGTGCAGGATCAAGTATGTCTTGCTGCAGTTGTACAGGGCCTTGATGAGACCACACCTTGAGTACGGCAATTTTGCTCGCCGTATCTGAGGAAGGATGTTCTTGCCATGGAGGGAGTGCAGCGAAGATTCACCAGACTGATACCTGGGATGGCAGGAAGGACGTGTGAAGAGAGATTGGGTCGATTGGGCTTATATTCGCTAGAGTTTAGAAGAATGAGAGGGAATCTCATTGAAACGTATACAATTCTAACAGGACTAGACAGACTAGATGCAGGAAGGATGTTCCCGATGGCGCGGGAGTCCAGAACCAGGGTCACAGTCTTAGGATAAGGGGTAAGCCATTTAGGACTGAGATGACGGGAAATTTCTTCACCCAGAGAGTGGTGAACCTGAGGAATTCTCTACCACAGAAAGCAGTTGAGACCAATTAATTAAATATATTCAAGAAGGAGTTAGATATATTTCTTAAGGCTAAAATGATCAAGCGATACGGGGAGAAAGCTGGGACAGGGTACTCAATATGGATGATGAGCCATGATCTCACTAAATGGCGGAACAGGGGGCCAATACAGTTCAGTGAAAACAGCGGGCTAATATAGGTCAGAGGGCACAGGGGCAAATATTAGTCAGTGGGCACAGTGGGCTAATATATAACAGTGAGGAGAGAGGGTCCAATATAGGCCTCTGAGCACAGGGGTCATATAAAAGTCAGTGAGGACAGGGGCTACACTATAAGAAAGTATACACAGGGTTTCCAATATTTGTCAGTGGGCACAGGGGGCTAACATAGGTCACTGAGGACAGGGGGCTAATATAGATGAGTGAGAACAGTGGGCTAACATAGGTCAGTGAGGAAAGGGGCCAAATATAGGGCAGTTAGAACAGGGAGAGCAATATGGGTCATTGAGGACAGAAGGTTCAATAGAGCACAGTAGACACAGGGGTTCGAATATAAATCAATGAGCAGAGGGGCCAAGACAGGTCGATGAGCACAGAAGGTCCAATATAGATCAGCGGGCACAGTGGGTCAATATAGATCAGTGAAAACCGAGGCTCCAAAATAGATCAGTGATCACAGGAGGTCCAATGCACCAATGGAACAATGTTTAGTCAAGCTGAGCGCAAATTGCACTACCTATAGGAGTGTTTTGATGTATCAGCTATGCGGACCTGTGAGCTGGCCTCCTCCTGTTTTCCAGCTAAACTTCCCTCTATATTACATGCACGGGGCTCGCTTAATTCAGTGCTGACTGACGTGAAGCAGTTTATGTCGGGAAAAGGATTGAACGACGGAAGCCAGCGCACAATAAATAACAAAGCTGCAACACACGCATCTGCTCTAGGCGGAAGTGAGGTGAGCTGCCGCCAATTACCTTCATTGAATGATTCCACCAAATTTAGAGGTAAGGTCAGCCCGCTGGCCGCGCTGGAGATACATATGAGAAGACGACTGGAGTAACATTGGACAGTGTCACCTTCACCGGAGTGCTGTGTGCCTCCTCCTGCCAAGAAGGATGATTGTAACAGTCAAATTCGCTCGTGCTTCAAGTGTCCAAATCACGGTCTATGAGCGCAACATTATCCATGGTGGGTTGTTTCTGGTGCTCTCATTTGTTGTACCTGCAAGTTGATGTCACCAGCGGAATAAGGGCAATGGAGCTCTCAGCCTGGGGAAAGGAGATCAATTAGCTTGCTTTCCTCATAATCCAAAATTGGGCGAGTGTTACCGGTAGTTGTAGCCAAGTTGCATTTAGATATACGTTAGATTTTCGGCACGGGATAATCTACAGAACATACGGTTATGATTGAAATAATGGCCACTATTGTTCTCCATTTCAGATCAACGGTTAGCTGAGAAAGACTTAGGTAATTTTCTTTCTAAACATTCAATTTTTTTGAAATATTCTTTAAGATACCCAGGATTCTGTCAATAAGATCCGGGAAGAAACATATTGGCCAGTATTTTCCGGTCTCGACGAGTGTGTACGGGCTGTGTCACACATCCGCAGGGACCTCGCAAGTGCCGGTTTCAGGCATGTGAAGCGCCTGCGCTGTAAACCGGCACTTCCTCTCTCTCAAGAATCCTCTTGACAGATCGCACGCCTGCCCTGGAGCGGGTGGAGAGTTCCGCTTTCTGCCGAACCGCTGCCCGCTGAAATCCCTTAAAAATCTTACGCCTGTTAAAATTAGGCATAAGGCTTGCTTTAAGAGTTTAAAAAAAGTGAAAACAAATATTTCAGTCATTTATAATTTAAAATTAATTTTAAAATCATTAAGTTTATTTTTAGCCCCGTAAAAATGTTAATTACTTTTTTCTAAAAAGAAATTTTTAGTTGAAAATATTTAATTTACTGTAATTGTAACTCATTTTTAAAACGTGATTTAAAAGAAATGTATTTAATGTGGTAGTTTCTTTTTTTCAGTGATCCCCATTCAAACATTTAGCTGGTAAAAACGATGATGGTGGATTCCCTTCTCCCATTGGCTCGCTAGGCCCATGTGAACCCAGGGACGCTTGCGGACCAGCTGCGGCCCTGGAATACCTGGGCCTTTTGCGCATGCGCAGCAGAAGAGGCCCAGCTGCGGAAGAGTTCGGACCTCGAGAGCCCTGAGATAAGGGCGTGCGCACGCAGGATGCCTCTATCGGAAATCACGGGCCATTAATTTGAGAAATACGCAGGATATCTTTATTTGACCTGAAACATAATTTTCTCAGCTTTTAACTCTGTCCCTTTTGCCTACACTCATCAAATTACACTCCAATGCCGGAAACCAATTTGCAGACAGCATGATTCCACGAATAATATGTTAATGTTATAATGAATCTGTGCTTCAATGACGTTGTTTGAGGGATAAATACTGGCCCAGGAAACTGTGGAGCACACCCTTGCTCTTCATCCGAATATTGCCATGGGATTTCTTGCACCCACCTGAGATATTGGCTGAACATCTCATCCGAAAGTTGTGACCTCTAACAGTGCAGCGCTCTCTCAGCACTGCACTGAGTGAGTCAGTTTATATGATAGTTTCAAGTTTCTGGAGTGGGTCTCGAAACCATAACTTACTTACTAAGAGGCTGAATGTTGCCAACTGAGCCAATACTAACAGCTGTTTTATAGAGTAACCAGCACTATTCGGACTACCAGTTAAAATTAAATAAGACAGAAGGATGCACGTTTTTTATTGGTGCAATTTGCAACTTGCATTTCAGGCAACTATTGATGCACTTAGTAATGCAGTAGCTGTCATTGGCTCAGTGTTGCTGCAGGGCATGTCACGGCGTGTTCTGCTAGTTAGACTTGTTCTTGCATATTTAGGTTGTACATGGCTTCCCACAAAGTTGCTGGAGCGGAAGATTTAGTGGTGTAGTGAGAGCAACAGGGGCTCTGGGAGCTTGGTGAACGATGGGAAAAAACAGCACCTCTCCTTGTGCAATGAGATTGAATGATTGGAAATAAACAAAGGTAGGACTGAGAAGGAGAGTGAGTTAGGGTGAGTAACTTCAATGCCAAATCAAGTACAGAAAGAGAAATTAAGAGAGGAAAGAAAGATTTGATTAAGAGAGAGAGATAAAATAGACACAAAAATGTAACGTTTGGAAAACGACATTTTAAAATCTTACAGTTTTAAAATCTCAAAAAATAATTCACTACCTGAAGTAATGTTCATTTCCTGGGCACGAGTGGTCTATTGGCCGTCAGTAACATTAAAGGTACTTACGCTGTTTATTACCAGCCCTACCTTTCTGTGGCGAGGTTGATTGGCATTTAATGAGCACGTGCAGAATCTTCCTGGAAATCGAGAGGGGAATTTTGAAATTCGTTTTATGGGATGTGGGAGTCGCTGGCAAGGCCAGCATTTATTGCCCATCCCTAATTGCCCCTGAGAAGGTGGTGGTGAGCCGACGTCTTGAACAGCTGCAGTCCGTGTGGTGAAGTAGGTCCCACAGTGCTGTTAGGGAGGGAGTTCCAGGATTTTGACCCAGCGACGATGAAGAATCGGCGATATACTTCTTAGTCAGGATGGTGTGTGACTTGGAGTGAAACTTGGAGGTTGTGGTGTTCTCATGCGTCTGCTGCCATTGTCATTCTAGGTGGAAGAGGTCGCGAGTTTGGGAGATGCTGCCTGAAGAAGCCTTGGCGAGTTGCTGCAGTGCATCTTGTAGATGGTGCACACTGCAGCCACGATACGCCGGTGGTGGAGGGAGAGCATGCTTAAGGTGGTGGCTTGGGTTCCAATCAAGCGGGCTGCTTTGTCCTGGATGGTGTCGAGCTTCTTGAGTGTTGTTGGAGCTGCCCTCATCCAGTCAATTGGAGGGCATTCCAACACACTCCTTACTTGTGCCTTGTACATGGTGGACAGGCTTCAGGGAGTCAGGAGGTGAGACACTCGCAGCAGAACACCTGAACTCTGAACTGCACTTTTTGCCACAGTATTTATGTGGCTGGTCCTGTTTCTGTTGAATGGTTACCCCCAGAATGTTGATGGTGGGGGATTCGGCGATGGTAATGCCGTTGAATGTCAAGGGGCGGTGGTTAGACTCTTGCTTGTTCAAGGGAGAGATGCTGTTTTCGAGAGGATTTCATTCGAGGATCGGCGCCAATACGGCAGCAAATTGTGTCGATTCGCAATTCAAGCGACGTCTCTACCTCGCCACAAGTTGCTGTGCGAATCCTACATTCATACAGGCGTGCGTCGTCACACACAAATTCTGGGCACATCAAGAATTGTAAGTTCGGAAACAAAGCGGCAGAATTTGTAAAGTACAGAACTGGCTGGCGAGCTTTTGGATTTGCATTGCAGAGTTGGCAAAATTGAAGAAAGCTCTAAAAGATGCAGGTGAGGCGAAATATAAAGTTCTACCACATCAACCGCAATGCTTGTTGTCATTTTATATTCTTTGAATCGACAACTGCCACATCATTTAAAAATAAAGAAGAAGACGTTTTTAAGGAGATCAGGGTGTCTGGCGTGGCATTATTTGCCTGTGGAACAAGGTTGGAGAATAAAAGGTTAAGGATATACTTGCATTGGAGGCAGTTCAGAGACGATTCACTCGGTTGATTCCTGAGATGAGGGTGTTGAATTATGAAGAAAGGTTGAGCAGGTTGTGCCTATACTCATTGGAATTTAGAAGAATGAGAGGTGATCTTATTGAAACATAACAGATACTGATGGGGCTCGCCAAGGTAGATGCAGAGAGAATGTTTCCATTCGTGGGGAAATCTAGAACTAGGGGGCAGAGTTTAAAAATAAAGGGTCGCCCTTTTAGAACTGAGATGAGGAGGAATCTCTTCTCTCAGAGGGTCGTAAATCTGTGGAATTCTCTGCCCCAGAGAGACGTGGAGGCTGGGTCATTAAATACATTTAAGGTGGAGATAGACAGATTTTTACAAGATAAGGGAGGTTAAGGTTATGGGGAGCGGGCAGGGAAGTGGCTTTGAGCCCAAGATCAGCCATGATCTTATTGAATGGCGGAGCAGGCTCGAGGGGCCAAGTGGCCTACTCCTGCTCCTATTTCTTATGTTCTTAATTGCTGTTGGAGTGAACTCTACTAAATCAAAACTGCTTTGCAGAATTAATGCCTTATTTGTGCCCATCAATAAGTTGCTGTCACCTCACCAGGAAAAATAAGCCTCTTGTCCTTTGCTGAAATTTACGTATCTGTAGGATTCAGGCATATTGTGGTGGAAAAGAGAAGACTGAGGGCTGGATAAATAGTGGTCTTGAAAAATTATGAAGCGAGTTTGATAAGGGTATACGTGGAGGTTAAGCACGACCACAACTAGGGGCCATAACTACATGTAAGTCTCCAATAAATCTAAAAAGGGAATTCTGTTTTAATATCGCAAGGAGTCAGTTGAGTTAGCACAGTGATGATGTTACTGGGCTAGTAATCCAGAGGCCTGGATTTTATAATCCGGTAGACGCGAGTTCAAATCCCACCACGGCAGTTGGGGAATTTAATTTAAGTAACTTAAATAAATGTAGAATTTAAAAAAATCTAGTTTTATTAACGGTGACCAATGGATTGTCGTAAAAAGCCAGCTGGTTCACTAATGTCCTTGAGGGAAGGAAACCCACCATCCTTACCCGGTCTGGCCTATATGTGACTCCAGACCCACAGCAAGGAGGTTGACTCTCAACTAACCTCTGAAATGGCCACTAGCAAGCCACTCTGTTATATAAAAAAAAACTGCTACGATGGACTGCAACGGTTAAAGAAGGCGGCTCACCACCATCTTCTCAAGGGCAAGTAGGGATGGGCAATAAATGCTGCCCTTGCCATTTACGCACACATCCCATGAAGGAAGAAAATAACAAAAATAATATATGGAGACACCGAAGGAGACGCTAGATAAGTACGTGCGGGGGAAAGGAATAGAATATGCGATAGAGTTACTTTGAGATGCTCGTGGGGCGCATCAACGCCAGCATTGAGCAGATGGGCCGAATGGACTTTTGTGAATGTAGGCGCTATGCAATTCTAAGCAATGTAACTGTTCGTATGCGGTGTCTCTGAACAGGCCACCTGTCATTAGCCCTGATTAACATTAAGCTTTATTGAAGTCAATGGAACAGAATATCGGGGGGAGGGGGAGTATAACTGGAATACTGTGCGCAGTTCTGGTCGCCACACTATAGGAAGGATGTGATTGCATTGGAGAGGGTGCAGAGGAGATTCATCATCATGTTACCTGGGCTGCAGCGTTTCAGCTCTGCAGAGAGACTGGACAGGCCTGGGTTGTTTTCCATAGAGCAGAGAAGGCTGAGGGTGAACTGATTGAGGTGTACAAAATTATGAGGGGCATAGATAGGGTAGACAGAAAGGAACTTTTCCACTTAGTAGAGGGGTCAATAACCAGGGCGCATAGTTTCAAGGTATGGGGCAGGAGGTTGAGAGGGGATTTGAGGGAAACTTTTTCACCCAGAGGGTGGTTGGAATCTGGAATTCACTGCCTCAAAGGATGGTAGAGGCAAGAACCTTCACGTCATTCAAGAAGCATTTAGATGAGCACTTGAAACGCCATAGCATACAAGGCTACGGAGCAAGTGCTGGAAAATGGGATTAGAATAGACAGGGCTTGAAGGCCGGCGCAGACACGATGGGCCGAAGGGCCTCTTTCAGTGCTGTATAACTCCATGACTCTATGACTCTATAACGGGCGGAAGGTAACAGCCCTTTTTTCCTCTCCGCCTACGGCCACCTTCATCCCCATTTCCTTTACTTTTGCAGAAGATAAATTGAGGCAGTGTCAAAAAGGTAAATGGTGGCAACTTGACTTTGAGCTGGACACAAATTAGTTGCGATACGGAACTAATTCTCCATTAACTATTGATAATAAACTGATGTCTTATATTCTACTGTTACAAACGTTCTTAGAACTAGATGAAAAGTGCAAAACCGATGGTGAGTAAACGAGAATCTCTGGTGAGCTGAGAATCATGGAAGACAATGGGAAAAGCGGATGATTGGTACTTTCCACGGGTTGCTTTTCGTACAGAGTTGCAACAGAACTGATGGTTGTCAATTGCCATGGGTGGCAACTCAAAACGGCCGGAATCGACGTTCCCCATTTTGCTCTGCGCCGGATATTCGTGCCCGTCGAATTTTGAACGGATGTCAACACATTGCCGAGGGTGCAGAGGAGTGTGACTAGCATTTTACCACGGATGAGGGAACTCAGTTCCACAGAGAGACCAGCGAAAGTGGGATTGTTCTCCTGAGAGCACAGAAGGTTAAGGGAATATTAAATGAAGGTGCTCACAACTAGGTGGGTTTTGATAGAGTAAATCAGGAGAACATGTTCCTACTGGCAGGAGGCTCGCTACCCAGCGGACTCAGCTTTAAGATAATTGGCAACAAATGGGTAGATTAGGATTTTTTGTTATGCGGCAAGTTATTATGAGCTGGTGTGTACTGTCTGAAAGCGTGATGCAAATGGTTTAAATAATGAGGCAGAGATTCCGGTCCCTACGGGTGGGTACGCGCTGTGTACTCACTAGAAAGGGTCAACGGAAACGCCGATTTTAGGCATGCACTGCGCATGCGCTGGAAACCTCTTGACAGATCCTCCGGCTGCTCTGGAGCAGGGCCTCCGCGGGTGGAGAGTTGCGTTTTTTGGAGACCCTCGGCCCGCAAAAAAAACACTTACAATTCTTGCACCAGGCTAAGAGTTGAAGAAAGTAAAAAAAAAAATTTCCACTAATTTATCATTTTAAAATACTTTAAAGAAAGGTAAGTTTATTTTTAGCCCCGTTAAAACATTCATTATTCTTTTCAAAAATTTAAATTTTTGTTTAAAATAGTGAATGTATGTAATTTACAGTCATTTTAAAAACGTGATTATTTTTGAAATTTTTTTGAAGTTATACTATTGTTTTGGGGCTCATCTGTTTTCATAGATTTGACAGGTCTTCCTGTCAAATCTATGAATGGAGATTCCCTGTTCAGATTGGCTCCCCATGGCCCACGTGATCACAGGGACGTTGCGAACTACCTGCGCCCCTGGGATACGCGTGCCCTGCACACCGGCAGTTTGAAGAGTCACAGCAACGGAACTCTGCGCATCCCGGGAGCACTCCGGTCCAGGCGAAGATTTTTCCATATCACAGCCGTCCGCCCGCGGGAGGGCTGCGAACGGAATTTCTAAGCCAATAACTTACCAAACGGATTTGGATATATTCATCAAAACAAAACAAATGCAGGACTATGGGAAAAGAGCAAGAGAGTGAGCTAACTGGAAATATCTTTCAAAAAGCCAGCACAGGCACAATGAGCCGAATGGCCTCCTTCTATGCTCATAGATTCTACGGCTCAGTACAATAGCGAGAATTCCTCTGATCTACTTCGAAATAGAGCCATGGGATCATGTACTGTTTAATGTCTTAACGAAAGGAATGCACCTCCGACTTTGCAACACTCCCTCAGTAATAGCACTGGGATTGTCGGCCTTAAAAGGGTGCTCATATTCCTGGAGTGGGTCTCAGACAAACAGCCTTCCAAGTCGTGGGCGAGAGTGCTGCCAACTGAGCCGCGGATGACACAGCTCAGAAGGTATTTCTCTGCAGAGGTGGTGCTCAGAGCAGAGAATGTTGTGCATAGGAATAATTGAGGGAGATAGGATTTCACCTTTTACTGAGCAAGGAATATTCAAATATGAACAGTGATGAGAGCACGGCAGTGGGACTACAGCAGCAACATTAACACCTTGTACATATGCAGCCCCTTCAACCTAGCAAAAGCTCCCAAGGCGCTTCACAGGAAGGTTACCAAGAAAAAAACTGACACCGACCCACTTAAGGAGACATTAGGAGAGTTGACAGAAGCTTGATCAACGAGGTAGGTCTTAAGTCGTGTCTTTAAGGAGGAGCGAGAGGTAGGCAGGCGGACAGAATTAGCAGTGCAATTGCAGAGCTTAGACTCATAGAATCAGAGACAATTACGTCACAGAAGGTGGCCATTCGACCAAGAGTGTCAGTGCCGGGAGTGGCCTAGGCAAAAGAAGGCACGTCCGCTGGCTGATTGAGTGGCACAAGAGGCCAGAATTGGAGAAGAGCAAGATCTAGGAGTGTTGTAGAGATGAACGAGGATACAGAGATAGGGAGGGCAGATGCCATGGGCTGCTTTGTAAAAACGTTTGATATTGTATCAGTAACGTGTGCAAGGAAGTAGTAGAAATTTTCCTTGCAGAAGCACATACAGGTGGTATCATGTGCGATTCTGCTGTAGGCCACGCCCGATATTGGGCCCCATCGATGAATATCGGGCGCTGCGTATAACGGACGGTTGAAGCAGTAACCCAACGTTCAGATCTATATCCTGTAGAAGTTCTGCCAGTTGGCTCAGTGACGTCCTCGTGTTGCATTATTTAAAGTCTCTTGTGTTCCACATTTCTCTTCATTGCAGACCAAAAGAAGCTGGAAGCTGCTTTACGTAATGTATTTCCTGTATTACACGACCTATAAATGTGAAAAAACAATCTTTAAAGCGTCCAAGGGGAGAGTTACTGCTTTGGAAAACAGGCGTGGTGTAAAAGGGGCGTGGTATTAAATAGATCGGGTATTAAAACGGGCGGAGTGTAAATCTGGCTTGGTTATATAACGTGGTTAGTGGAAAAATCGAGGGGTATAAAACGGGCGCTGTGTAAAACTGCCTGTTAGTTGAATATTCACCCCATATCATTAGCCCATTGTCCTAATTATACAAAAAGCAAACTGTGGCAACAACCTTTAATCATGGAACTCCGAAATGAATGCACACACTAATGTGCGGAAGCCGCTTTGCTAAGTTCAACTAAAATGGTGGTGGCGTTTTGATTCTGATTTTCAGTTGCTGAAAAATTCAAAACCGATGCTTTAAATAAAGGTGAGCAAAGAGACTCGTCTCCCCGTGGCAAGCTAAGGATTTGTGACAGTGTTCGCACGGACTGATAGCCGAGTTTGAACATGATATGAAGCTGTAGAAAATCAGCTGGCGTGGCGGTATTAAAAGGACGATATTGTGTTGTCCGTCATTTATTCTCCCCCGCCTAATATTCACTGCTAATGAAGGCAATGGATTTGAATATCAGGCGGGGCATAGAAAAGGTGGCTCACTGATAGCGCCCATCTCACCGTTGCCACCAGCAACGACTTTCTCCCCTTAATTGTCGATTTGGTATAGACCTTGCGGTGCAGTGTATAATGAAAGCTGTTCTGCTATCTAGGATGTTTTTGCTCCCTAAATTCGTGTAAACGTCCCTCCCATTGAACGGGGAAAGCTAAAGAATAATGTTAGTGCCGATAGTGTTGCATGACGGGGGCTTGGTTGTACACAGACAATGGTCAAGGAAAGCAGGGTGCAACATTGCCCGACAGAATCATGGGACTAACCACAGGCAAACGCTGCAAGAAACTAAAAATGTACTGGTCAACAGACGTGGCGAAAGAGCTGATGTTACAAGATAGCGTATCTGTACAGACGGATAACCTCAGTAGGAACCACATGACTTAGCTAACTGACGATGAGTCGGCCACAATAGCCATGGAGATAACAATTCTCAAAATTAAGGCAAGCGTGCACTTATAGCCACCTGGTTATTACTAGAAGCTGGGACAAACGATGTTGTAACATAGAATGATGTGAAGATTCCGGTGATGGATTGAGGTGGACAAATGTGAGAAGTCGCACAACAGCAGGTTATAGTCCAACAGCTTTATTTGAAATCACAAGCTTTCGGAGCACTGCTCCTTCGTCAGGTGAAGTGGAGAGATGCATATAGGCACAGCATATATAGTCAGAGAACACTGCCAGATGATTACAGTTAATCTTTCTAATTGCCCTTTATCACACCTCGGCAGAGAGATAATAACGTGTGGTAAAGGGCAGTTAGAAAGATTAACTGTAATCATCTGGCAGTTTTCTCTGACTATATATGCTGTGCCTATATGCATCTCTTCACTACACCTGACGAAGGAGCAGCGCTCCGAAAACTTGTGATTTCAAATAAAGCTGTTGGACTCTAACCTGGTGTTGTGCAACTTCTCACATTTGTAACATAGAATGTGCTAGAAAGGAGGCGGGAACAATGTATAACGCGCCATTTGGATGTATAAATATCTGACACTTACAGTAACAATTTGGAGTGGCTTGGCTTTGTCAGAGCAAGCTGTCTTCCCACGCGTGCGAATAAAGATTGCTTGACCTCCCGATATCAGACTTGTGTCGAGTATTTAAAATTACTCCACAACACCTAGCAAAAAAGACACATGGGGCGGATTTGCCCCTTTATCAAGTGAGTGATGATACTGCCGATGTGGATTGTCCAATTATTCTAGAATCCGCCCGGCTTTCACTTCATAATTAGAATGCTGAACTTGCTTCTACAACGACTAATTGAGGCGAATAGCATCGATGCATTTAAGAGAAGGCCAGATAAACATAAAATGGGAAAAATATTGGAAGGGTCTGCTGTTAGAGTTAGATGGAGAGGGTGAGAGGAGGCTCGTGTGGAGCATAATCGACAGTATGGACCAGTTGGGTCGAATGGCCTCTTTCGGATGCTGTACATTCGGTAAAATGCTATGTATTTATGTGTTGATCACATCGACATCATGCCTTTGATGTAGACCTGGCTGAGGGGTGATTATAACTTTCCCGTTCATTTAATTTCCCCGGCTGGCGATAGATTCCAGCACTTGACCCTTTCCAACCGCTGCCGTGCTTTTGTAGCCCTTATCTCAAAATCTGTCTCCCTACTCCTCTGACAACTTCTCCTCCTTTGAGCATCTTCCCTTCTTGCACCCCTCAAGCCTCTGATTTAAAAAACTTGTTGTGTAGTGCCCAACCAAGTAACTCGAGAGGTTTCTCACTGAGATATCTTCTCCGCTTTCCTCCCATCACCTCTGCACCGAGGGATTTCTCGTCCTCGGTGATTTCAGCTTCCTTCTCAACTCTTCTTGTTATTGTGCATAATATGACGTAGACATCCTAAGATATGAAGCTTTTCACTTTGTTCACAAACAAGATACATTTTCCACATCCTGCATTCAAACATCGATATCTAAAATAGACTAACTTATTGAACATCTGCGACGTATGGGCATTGTAGGGTACCTTTTATGTAATTTTCCCAATTGTACAGTTTTATGCAATTTTTGATGTTAATTTCATTTGTTTAGAAATATCAGCTTGTGTAGACCAGCCTCTCCAGGAATTATTAGAGATGTCCTCCTTCTGAAGGGAGCCTCCTGCGAATGATTTTCATGTGAGTTAGGGCCATCTCCACCCTCCAAAGAATGCTAGTGATGTCCTTCTTCCCTGTTAAAGGACATGCAATGTTTAAGAAAGAAAGAAAATAGTGTTGTCTTTTTTGTAAGAGGCGGCATACTAATGCATCCCTGTGGAATTGAGTTTTACTGACCCAATCAAAATAGGACAATGAGGGCCATTCAACTGGTAAAGTCAAATATATATTTCTAGAACACATTTTGAATAGCACCAAAAAATTCCAGCTGCAGGAATCATTCAAGCACATGTCCAGAAATCTTCTGGTACTGTTTCTTCTTTTAATGCTGAATATTCTAGCAGTCATTTTACTCATCTTTATTTAAAGGAAGTTCATTATAGTACCATCTATAAGAATGCAATCTGGTTGGCTTTACATTATCGGCACCACATCTTTGATAACCGTAGATGATTATTCATTAATAACACATAAGTGATTGTCATGGAACATGGATATTGGAAAGTGATTCTTGCAGTCAAGATATATGTTCTCGAATAATGAGCGTACATACTTGCTGACTACATTTGAAAGATTGTGTTTGATTAGGTGTCCAGTATATAAGAGCTCAGTACTGCTGTCATTTCCTTCCTCAATCTCTCGTTCCATATACATTCTGCAGCCGACATTCACGGCCACATATTTAATATCACCAGCTTACGAGGCGTCGCTACTCCCATCGTAACTCTCACTGATAAGGCAATCTCTGCTCATTGCCTTGTATCGCTTTCCACCCACACTTCCCTTCCCCCTCACAAAACCACTTATTTCTGTGTCCGCCACTCGGTAAAACTCCCTTAAGTAACTTAACACTGCACATCTGCACAGCACAAGTCAGGAGTGTGATGGAATACTCTCAACTTGCCTGGATGAGTACAGCTCCAACAACACTCAAGAAGCTCGACACCATCCAGGACAAAAAGCAGCCCGCTTGATTGGCACCCCATCCACCACCTTAAACATTCACTCCCTCCACCACCGGCGTACCGTGGCTGCAGTGTGCACCATCTACAAGATGCATTGCAGCAACTCGCCAAGGCTTCTTCCGCAGCACCGACCAAACCCGCGACCTCTTCCACCTAGAAGGACAAGGGCAGCAGGCGCATTGGGAACACCACCACCTTCAAATTCCCGACCAAGTCACACACTATTCTGACTTGGAAATATATCGCCGATCCTACCGCATCGCTGGGTCAAAATCCTGGAACTCCCTACCTAGCAGAACTGTGGCAGTACCTTCATCACACGGACAGATGCGATTCAAGAATTCGGCTCACCAGCACCTTCTCAAGTGCAATTAGGGATGTGCAGTAAATGCTGGCCTCACCAGCCTTGGCCACATTCCATAAATGAAGAATAAGACTTTCAAATCCCTATTTAGCTAGCATTCGGCGCGCCATTCATCATGACATATCTGCAGCTATCGATTTGCTAAATCACACACTCTCCATCACCTTTGATGACATTGTCCCACACTAAAACCATTACCGTCTCTCTCACCCTAGTCGACCCCCCAGTATACCCCACATCTGAGCTCCCGTCGCTCCAGGAAACGCTGATTCGAATGTCTATTGTGGCCAACTGATTGAACTTGCACGGCCAGATCTCGTTGAACCACATAAAGCAATTTAAGATCTTGCTCTCCTTTGCCAAAACGGATCAATATTCAAAGCTTATCCTGAAATGGAGAGATAACCCCCGGCTTTTCTTCTGCACCAAAAAAGTATTTTTAAACCCCACTCCCCTGCCGTCTCCACCCTCAAATCCAACAGGTAGTACGAGGACCTCATGGACTTTTTCATCACTTCGATCGAATCATCTGTTGAGCTGCCTCTGCCACTTCCCTCCACTGTCCCAGCCAACTGGAACAAAATTCTCCCTAATGTTCCCTGCTTCCCTAGCCCTGAACTTTACCCTTTCTCTAGTTTATCTCCAATCTCCCATCGTGCTCGCTCCGAGCTCATCCTCTCCAGGAGACACACCTCCTGCTTCCTCGACCCTATTCCGACCAAACTGTTGGCCAACAAACTTCTTTTCCAGGGCACCATGTTAGCTGATGTTGTTAATGGCTCCCACGCCTCAGGTAGATCCCACTTTGAAATCTACCATAATCACGCCTCTTGTCTTAAAAAAACAAGGCGTCACCCCCTCTGTCCTTGCAAACTACCGCCAGATCGACAATCACCCATTCTTCTCCAAAGTACTTGAACGTGCTTTCGCCACACATATCCGTGCCCATCATTCCCGGAAATCCAGGTATGAATACCTCCAATCAGAATTGCGTCCCATCCACTGTACTGAAAGTGTCCTTCTTAAAGTCACAAAGGACATCATATGTGACGTAAACGTGGTAAACTAGCCTCGCACACCTTCTCGAATGATCTGCAGTCTTTGACACAGTTGACAACACCCTCCTCCTCCAACTCCTCTGCTCCGTCTCCAGCTGAGTGGAACTGCCCTCGCCTGGTTTATTCTTATCTATCCAATCGGAGCCAAAGAATCATCCGCAATCTCTTCCCACTCCCGCATTGTTAACTCCGGAGTCCCCCTAGAATCTATCCTTGGCCCTCTCTTGTTGCTCACCCACATGCGGCATCACCAACAACACAATGTCAGGTTCCACACGTACGCTGATGACACTTAGTTCGACCTCATCACCACCTCTCGTGGACCTCTGCACTGTCTCTGATTTGTCACATGGTTTGTCCGACATCCAATATCGGATGAGCAGAAATTTCCTCACTCCAAAACAAAGGGAACACTTCATGTACAAACGGAACTGGATGTCTTGTACACAAGTCACTGAAAGCAAACATGCAGGTGCAGCATGCAGTAAGGAAGGCAAATGGTATGTTGACCTTCATTGCAAGAGGATGTGAGTACAGGAACAAGGATGTCTTACTATAGTTGTACAGGGGCTTGGTGAAACCACACCTGGAGTACTGTGTGCAGTTTTGGTCTCCTTACCTAAGAAAGGATATACTCGCCTTCGAGGGAGTGCAGCGAATGTTCACAAAACTGATTTCTGGGATGGCAGGACTGTCGTATGAGGACAGATTAGCTCGACTAGGCCTTTTTTTCACTCGAGCTTAGAAGAATGAGAGGGGTTCCCATTGAAACGTATACAATTCTGACAGGGCTAGACTGACTGAATGCAGGGAGGATGTATCCCCTGGCTGAGTGGTCTAGAACGAACGGTCACTGTCTCAGGATTCGGGATTGGACATTTGGCACTTAGATGAGGAGAAATTTCGTCACTCAGAGCGTGGTGAACCAGTGGAAATCTCTACCACAGAAGGCTGTGGAGGCCAAGACACTGACTAAATTTAAGAAGGAGATAGATAGATTTCTAGACGCAAAAGGCTTCAAGGGGTATGGGGAGAGAGCGGGAACATAGTATTGAGATAGAGGTTCAGCCATGATCATATTGAATGGCGGAGCAGACTCGAAGGGCCGAATGACCTACTCCTGCTCCTTTTTTTCTATGTTTCTATATTTCTATGGAAGACTGAAGACATTGTCTTTAGTCCCCAATAGAAACACAGTTGCCTGACCACCGAATCCATCTCTGGCAACTGTCTGAAGCTGAACCAGACCCTGTGCAACCTTGCTGTTGTGTTTGAACCCGAGATTTGAACCCGAACACATATCAACTCCTTAATTAGACAGCCCACTTCCGCCTTCGTAACATCTCACGAATCCACCCTAGCCGCAGCTTATCTGCTGCTGAAAGCTTCATCCATACCTTTTTTACTTCAGACTATCCCAATGCACTCCTGCCCTGCTACACTTCTGACCTGTTGTACATCCCCGATTTCAATCGGTCACTGTTGGCGGACGTGCTTTCAGCTGCCTTGGCCGTAAGCTCTAGAATTCCCTCCCTGAACCGCACAGCAACGGGAGCAGCCAAATCGACCACTCGTGTTACGCCTGGCTCGATGTACAATTTTTTTGACCAGCACAGAATGAATATCGGGCGGGGCGTATAAGGGGCAGTCCGTGCAATAACACCCGTTTGTTTCACCGCCCATGACAAAATTCAACTCTGTCACGTGGAATGAAATGGTAAGTGGGAGTCGTTATCTCCTAAACAGACTGCATTGAACTAAACAAAACAAAAACCAAAGCTTTGAATGTACCTTTCAGAGCTGGAAAAATTGAAAAAACAACTAGAAGATGCAGGTGAGAAAAATAAAATAAAAGGCCCATAGCAATTATTGGGGCAGGAATTCGTCTTCAGGCGTTGGGTGTGGGGTTTAAACTGGCGGCATTGCATGACCAGCCTGTCATATACCGCGCCGGATATTCAGTGTCAATCACTACAATGGAACTGAACATCCGGCGGTCGGTAGAACGGCGGTCGATAAATTAGCACTAGCTCCCGAGACGAAATTCTACTGCATAAATGTTTTATGATTTGTGTCTTACTATCTATTATGCTATGATTTCGAAGACGAGATGGGGATTCTCCCCGCTGACCGAACCTTAGAAGTAATTGGAAGGGTGCAGAGCAGATTCACATGAATGATAACGGGACGCAAAATGTTTAAATTAAGTGGACAGATTGCATAGATAAGGCATGTATTCACATGCTTGTAGACGATGAATTTGCGATCTAATTGAGGTTTTTTGATGATTGAAGGAGTTGAAAGGGTAGATAGAGATTATCAATTTCCTCTCGTGAGGGAGCCCAGATCAAGGGGGCATAATCTTAAAATTTAGCTGGACCCTTCCCGGAAGCTGTCAATAAACATTTCTTCACACAGATGGTGGTGAAAATCTGGAGCTCTATGACCAAAATAGTTATGTAATCTGGGTTCAATTGCCAATTTCAAATCTCAGATTGATAGGTTTTTATTAAGCGAGGTTATCAAGGAACACAGAGCCAAGGCTCATCGAAGCCTTTAATATACCGTTCAGTCATGATATCGTTTAATTCTGGAACATTCTCAGTGGCTGAAAGGCCTTCTCCATTTCCTATGTTCCTATAGGAGTATGTTCCTAAACTCCTCATTAGATTCGGCCATTTGTTCGTGCTCTGCTAGTACATCATGCAACGCCCAAAGCTTTCTCATAGGTCTAAATTAATCAGAGCTTTCCGTGGGATTCAATTGTCATTTTTCTTTGCAGAAGATAAGCTGAGACAGTGTCAGGAAGGTAAGTAAGGATCTGGTTTCAACTCGTAATATGCCAGCTCCTTTAAACATAATAACTATTCTTAGAGTCTTCCCTCCTTGCACCCTCGGTAAATTTGAGCTTCATAAAAAACTGGGCTGCCCGTGTCCTAATTCGCACCAAGTCCCCTCGCCCCTCACCACTGTGCTCTCTGATCGACTTGGGCTCCCGGTTAAGCAGCGCCTCGATTTCCAAAATCTCATCCTTGTTTTCAAATCCCTGCATGGCCCTCGTTCCCCTCCCTATCTCTGTAATCTGCTTGGCCGCACAATCCCCCGAGATATCTGCGCTCCACTAATTCTGCCCTCTTGAACATCCCTGATTATTGTGGCCCAAGCATTGGTGGCCGTGTCTTCTGTTGCCTAGGCCCAAAGCTCTGGAATTCCCTGCCGAAACCTCTCTTCCACTCTACCTCCACTCTTTCCTCCTTTAAGACGCTCCAATAAAACCTACCTCTTTGACCAAGCTTTTGGTCACTGCCCTAATTTCTGCTTATATGGCACGGTGTCATTTTTTAAATCTTTTCATGCAACTGTGATGCGCCATGTGATGTTTTACTACTTTAGATTCAAGTTGTTGTTGTTGTCGTTCTTTCTACCTCTCAACGTCCATCTCCTCATTTAAGACGGTCCGGAAAACCGGCCTCTTTGACCACGCTTTTTCTTACCTGTCCCAATATTGCCTCATGTGCTTCGGTGTCAAATTAGTTTGTTAATGCTGCTGTGATGCACATTGTGACGTTTTACTACATTAAAGCCGCTTTATATCAATGCAAGATTTTGTTGTTTTTGATAAATTACTGAGTTTGTCCTCATCATTTTCAATCCTCTATTATTCACACTATTAGAGCTTGGAAATAAGTGTAAAACTGATGGTGAGTAATTCAACCTTATCTGCTCCCATCACGGAAATACTGAGGCTTTCTCCCAAGCAATGTCAATTGATCTTTTTCTGGCCAAGCTTTATCAATCATCCAACGTACAAAAAAGAAAAGGTTTTCCTGATGATTATCACATTGCTTTTCGTGGGAGCTTGCTGTGCGCAAATTTACTGCTGCATTTCCTGAATTACAACTGTGAGCACTCGTCAAAACAAAATACTTCATTGACTGTAAAGTGTTGTAGGTCAGCGTCCGCTAGTGAAAAGCGCTATATAATTCCAATTCTTTTTTTTCCACATGATTGAGTGACTGAGTAAAAAGGAGACATTAAACTTTGAACCCACACAGCTGGGCTGCAATAACATTTACTGCCCTGCCGCGTGTTCAGGTCAAAGTTCACGACATTCTCTCTATTGTCCTGTAACCAATCACCGAACTGATCTCAAGCACTTGCTAACAGGAGATCGCTAATCACCTCCTTCCGTTCTGCATCTGCCTTGGCTCGCACTCCGTCGGCCAGTGCCCTTCACTCCAGAAATAATTTTTTGACGCTACCCTTGTACACTCTCAATTATTTAGCAAAGTTGTCATTCTGTACTAGTGTGCACGGGAGGGCGGGGTTTGGTGATTAAATTAGACAGGGGTGGGAACGCAAGACAGGCAGGATCGCTTTATTGCCACTTTTATAGGACACACCCGCTATTCCGTTATATTGATGTCAGTCGAATTGAATATCTGGTGGGGAATATAACGGGCCAAAAATGCGATATCATCGGAATTGCGCCTCCGTTCATGTCCAATTTCACCCCTAGGTAATAGTATATAGGTTGCAGAATGTAGGTAGTAAATGCATTTGATTTGATACAGTCTTAACTGTCTCTACAAAGAATGAACCGGCGCATTCGAATTTGCATTCGAATTTGCACTAGGTGCTGATGAATATATAGTCCTACACATCCGCTGCAACAGGAAACTCTTGAGAAGTAATCCTTTTAAGAGAGGTGATCAAGAACGTAGGAAAGAGGTTGAAGTGTTTTGCCACAATCACATGGCTGCAACGCCATGAACACGAACCGGAAATATTGGAGCATAATTTGGGTGGGCAGCGAGGCAGTCTGGGTGGTATCGCATCGTCCGGCGGTTTTGTGCTCCGCTTAACATCGCTCGATTGACAAACGGGACTGAATATCTCGCTTGTCGTATAACGAACGGGTTAAGATACGAGCCGTTTACAGGAACTGTATTTGGTTTTCAAATGGTATCATGGGACAGATTCAATTGGGTGAATAAGGGAGCTGGGATTAGTTTGGGATTACCCTCGTAATGCATCAACCTAGACACGATGTGTTGTGTATTCTCCTTGTGTTTTGCAGCGCTATATACTGCAACAGTTAAGTCGAACAATGTTGTTTATTTTACAGATCAAAGGCTGCTTGAAAAAGAATTAGGTAAATACTTCACGACTTTTGTATTCTACTGAATATTCTGAAACAGCCACATTAGTTACATTTTCCCTCCGCTCTTTAGCTTGAATATAACTGCACCATAACTTGATGGAATTGCATGATAATAACGGCACGTCGAGGGCAACGGGGTATTTGGGACGCGAGTGACTGCACTGCAATCCTTAAACAATGACAAGCTTATACCAATCGACTGCAACAGGACGTAGAAAGACTAGCAGAATGCGCTGAAAAGTGGCAGATGGAATTTAATATAGAGAAGTGTAAGGCAATGCATTTTGGCAGAAGGAACAGGGGGAGGACTTAATGGCACAGTTTTAAAGAGTCTGCAGGGACAGAGAGAGCTGGGAGTTAATGCACATAGGTCCCTGAAAGTGGAAGGACATATTTAGAGAGTGCTTTGCAAAGCATATGGGATCTTGGGCTTCATAAAAAGAGTTATTGAGTACAAAATTAGAGAAGATATCCTGAAACTTTATAGGGCGCTACTTAGGCCACAACTGGATTATTGCTTCCAGTTCTGGTCACCATACTTTAGGAAGGATATGAAGGCACTTGAGAGGGTGCAGAGGAAATTTACCAGAATGTTTCCGGGGATGGGGGATCTTTGCTACAGGGACAGTTTGGAGAAGCTGAATTTGTTTTAATTAGAACAAAGGAGGTTGCGGGGTGATTTGATAGACGTGTACAAGATTATGACGGGTTTGGATAGACGAGACAGGGAAAGGCTATTCCCACGAGTTGATGGTGCAGGACTAGGGGACACAGATTTATGGTTTTGGGCAAGACATAAAGGGGGGAGGTGAAGAAAAACTTGTTTACGCAGCGAATGATGGGGACCTGGAACTCGCTGCCGACGGAAGTGGTGGAAGCGGAGATACTCAATGTTTTCAAGGGGAGACTGGATAGGCACTTAAGGGAAATAAACTTGCAGGACTACGGGGATAGAGCGGGGGAATGCGACTGACGGGATTGCTCTACAGAGAGCCGGCACGGACAAGATGGGCCAAATGGCCTCCTTCTGTGCTGTTATGACTCTATGGCATATTGTACTTAGAAAGAAGCAGTACGACGCCAGCAAAGAATTGATTAATTGGAATCGGTGAATTAAATTCAAATCAGATCCAGAAAGAGAAATAAAGATAGGGGAAAGAAAGGGTGGTTGAAGAGAGAGGGTGAATAAAGAGACATAAAGGAAAACTAAGATGTTTGTTTCAAAAATAAACAGAATTGTTTTAAAATCTATAACAACAATTAACTAAATGCAGAAATAAAATGCAACAATTACAATTGCTCCCTTTCAGGAGGGAAAGCTTGTTTGGCATTTCATGGACTATTAACAAGTCGTTAAACGAATGCGTGCCATGTTAATTATCAGTACTGAGGTACAACATTTTAGTTGGAAAAATAGGGAGGTCACTTATCACTTGGAGGGCGCGAGTCTCGGTTGGGTAGAGGAATAGAGGGATCTCGGGGTACAAATCCACAAACCACTAAAAGTTGCGACACAGGTTAACATGGCCATGAAAAAGCAAACCAAGCACTAGGGCTTATTTCTAGAGGAATAGAATTGAAAAGTAGGGAAGTTCTGGTAAACCTGTATCGAACGTTGGCTAGATCACACTTTTAGATTACCGTGTACAATTCTGCTCGCCATATTTTAAAAAGGATATAAAGGCACTGGAGAGGTCTCAGAGAAGATTTACAAGAAATACGAGGGTATACATACCAGGAAAGGCTGAAGAGGCTGGGTCTCTTTTCTCTTGAAAAAAGAAGGCTGAGGGGTGAAATTATGCAGATCTGTAAAATTATGAAACATCTTAGTAGAGTGTAAACAGAGGGAATATTTCCACTTGTGGGGAAGAGCTTAACTAGAGCCCATCAATATAAGTTAGTATCCAAGAAATCCAATAGGGAAGTCAGCAGAAACGTCTTTACCCAGAGAGTGGTGAGAATGTGGAACTCGCTACCACAGGGAGTGGTTGAAGCGAATAGTATAGATGCATTTAAGGGGAGGCTAGACAAACATATGAGGGAGAAAGGAATAGTGGGTTATGCTGACAAATTTAGATGAGGAAAGACGGGAGGAGGCTCCTGTGGAGCATAAACGCAACATTGACTGGCTGGGCCGAATGACCTGTTTCTGTGCCGTATATCCTATGTAATCCTATATAGTGCTAACTTTGTGTGGGGAGTTGAATTCGAGTATAATGTGCAAATCCAGCAAGATCTTGAGAAAAATAACGGGTTTGTGCAAAGCAGCTTCAGTCCACCTGCACGTTCTGGAGATTCGTTACTCAGGCATATCTCTTCAAACTCTAAGTGGGAGAAATTCAGTATCGCCCCATTTGGGGCGCAATTATCGGCCGGGCGCAAAGATTTGCGACTGGCGCTAATTATCGCCACCGACAGCAAGCTTGACTTTTATCGCCCCTGGAGGTGATTGGAGCGCTATATCAGGCGTTTCACACCTGTCTTAAGGGGCAAAGGCCGAGGAGCGAGACGCTACCTCAGAGCGCTGGCGAAGCTCATGTAATGTCAGTCAGCAATGGAACACACACACAATGGCGCGGGCCAGTTCTTAAAGGGGATGGTTAATCTTGCTTTCCATCCACATCCTGCTCATTGCAGCATTGAATCTCGGCCTGGAGAGACCTGCACATCAAATCTGCTGGAACGAACAATGGAGAGGACCAGGCAAAGAGCTCAGAGTGCAGACCCCACAGTCTATTCTAAATCGATACAAGGAATGGCAAATCAAAGTGAACCTGCAAAGTGCTGCTCAGTACCCAAAACTCCTTCACACAATGTTGAATCTCTCCAGAAGTCTCTCTCTCTCTCTCTCAGAATGCGTAGTTCAAAAATGGCACCAACAATAAAGGGCAGGAAGCGGTCACCTTTAAATAGCGCTCCCGCTTTCCCTTCATGACTGCAGAACGCTCCCCTCAACCTGTCGTTGCTAGCGTCAGGCAGTAAGGCAGGGGGCGCCACTCAATATCCGCTCTGGGGCGATACAAGGGCGTTGCGCACTCGACTGACGTCACGATCTTCCAGCGCAGGAGATCGTGGCGGTAGTGTTTAGCGCCGCTGCAAAATGTCTAGTTAATTTCACGAGCGGCGCAAACTTCGCCGCGTCTGGGCGCTAGATGCTTTGCGCCCCATTAGCGTCCTCTTAAGGCGCTAACAGGAGGCGCAACCAACTGAATTTTTCCCCCTAAGTATCCCGGCTGTTGTGTGCATTAAATACGGCGAGCGCCATGAACAGGCCCTTATTTCTCCAGGAGGAATGGGCGCCATTGTTATTCTCCCTACCTCGTCAAGCGGATCTTCAACAAAGCGGCGTGAAGATGAGCAATAACACTACGCCGGTCCATTGTCGAACGGAAGCGATAATCGGTTGTTGTGCAGAATGGGCGCTCGATTCACTAGCGCCCGTTTTGAACTGCGCCGTGTGAATGTGGCGGACTAAAATTCGTCTCGGGCGATGGCGCAAATCAGGCGGTATTGGATCAGCCGCTCGATATGCTAAGCACCTGATATTCAGTACCACTGACTGCAATGGAACTGAATATCAGGCGCTGCGAGCCGATCCATTATCGCCCGTATTACACTTGCGCCCGAGACGAATTTCTAAGACAGCATGAAAAACTGATTGGTGCCATAGAGCAAATGGTGCAACGCGGTGCTTTCCAAGATTCATAGAATCAGAGAAGGATGCAGCACAAAAGGATTGCATTCTGCACATTATGTCTGTGCTGGCTCTTTGAAAGAGCTACTTAATTAATCCCGCACCCCTGCTATTGTTGTATAGTCCGGTAAATTTTTTAAATTCAAGTATTCATCCAATTCCTTCTTGAAACTGCATTTCAGGTAGTTTATTCCAAATAATAACAAGCCACTGCGTATTTTTTATTCCTCATGTCGCTTCTTTTGCTGATTCCATTAAATCTCTTTCTTCTAGTTATCAACACTTCTGCCACTGCATCAGTTCTCCTTATTTATTCTTCAAAACCTTAGACGAGTTATCACCTCTATCAAACCTCCACTTGACCTTCTATACTCATATGAAAAAAATTCCAGCTACTCTCATCCCTCAACAAAACTGAAGACCCGCCTCCTTCATACCATTCCCGTAAATCACATCTGCACCATCCCCAATTCCTTGACATCCTTACATAAGTATATATGAACATAACAAAATTGTAGCAGGAATAGGTCATTCGGCCCCCCGAGGCTGGTCCGTCATTTAATAAGATCATGGCTGTTCCGATATTGGCAGAACTCCGCTTTTATGCCCGCTCCCTATAACGCTTGAATCCCCTGTTGCTCAAAAATCTCTCTATCTTCACCTTAAATATATTCAATGACGCATCCTCCACATCTCTCTGGGGAAGTGGATTCCAAAGATTCACGACCCTGTGATAGAATAAATTCCTCCTTATTTCCATTTTAAATGGGTGCCCCTTATTCGGAAATTATGCTCCCTATTTCTAGATTCCCCCCGAGGGGAAACATCCTCCCTGCATCTACCCTGCCATGCCCCTTCAGAATCTTATATGTTTCAATGAGAACCCCATTCATTCTTCTAAACTCCAATGAGTAGAGGCCCAAGCTGCTCAACCTTTCCTCATAAGACAAACCTTCCATCCCAGGAATCTCCCTAGTGAACGTTTTCTGAACTGCCTCCAATGCAAGTATAGCACTCCTTTACTAAGGGGACCACACCTGTACGCAGTACTCTAGGTGTGGTCTCACCAGCGCCCTATACAGTTGTAGCATAACTTCTCTACTTTTATACTCTACCGCCCTTGAATTAAATGCCAACATTCCATTTTCTTTCCTAATTATTTCTGCACCTGCATGTTAACTTTTTGTGTTCCATGTACGAAGACACCCAAATCCCTCTGTACCGTTGCATTCTGTAGTCTTTCTCCATTTAAATGATATTTTTAATTTTATTCTTCCGACCAAAGTGGATAACTTCACATTGTCCCACATTATACTCCATCTGCCAACTTATTTCCCACTCACGTAACCTATCTCTATGCCTTTGCTGACACTTTATGTCCTCCTCAAAACCAGCTTTCACACCTATCTTTGTACCGTCCGCAAATTTGGCTACAATACACTTGCTTCCTTCAACCAAGTCATTAATATAGATTGAAAACAGTTGAGGCCCCAGCACTGCTCCCTGTGGCACTCCAATAGTTACAGATTGCCATCCTGAAAATAAACCATTTATCCCGACTCTCTGTTTTCTGTTAGTTAGCCTATCCTCTATCCTATCTAATATATTACCCCCAACATCATGCGTTCTTATCTTATGCAGTAACCTTTTATGTGTTGTGCCCAGATTGGCCACAATACCGCCGCTAGAGTGTAATCTGTGTTTTATTTATGTTTAGCATAACCTCCTTTCTATGGGCTCCTATGCCTCTATATATAAAACCCAGGATCGCGTTTAACTTTAGCCTTAGGAACTTGAACGGTAACCTTCAAAGATTGCGTTCCGACTGATGAACACATGTTGCTTCTGTCTGATTTCTCTTTCCCGCTAATTATGTGCCCTGACTAAGTGTAAGAAAGGCCATCAACTGTCCGTTGTCTACACTGTCTGAAAAGTCAATCTGTATGTGGTAGATATGGAGAATCTGTTTCCATTTGTGGGTAATCAGAAGCTAGAGGTCACAAACAAAAATTAATCACGAACCTACTCAATGAAAAATTCAGGAGAAACATTTGTACCTGGAGAATAGCGAGAATGTGGAATTCCCTACAACAAGGAGTGTTTCAAGGATGAATATAGAATCCATGAAGGTGGAGCTGGATGGGTACATGAGGGGGAAAGTAATGGAAGGATATGTAGTTGTCGGTGAAGTAAGGTGGGAGGATTCTCACGTGGAGTGTAAACATTGGCAGCGACCAGATGGGCACAATGGCCACTTTCTGTGAGGAACTTTCTATGTAATTGAAGCGACAATCGTTTGGGATTATAACATGTGGCCAATTAAATATCGCCCGTAATACACTGTTAGGACCACTTCAATCAATGTCCAAATCAGATGTGCTTATACTTACACAATGAAGCTCAAGAGAAATTCGATTCTGCTTTTCAGAAGTTGAACAATTGAAAACAAAGCTGAAACTTGCAGGTGAGGACAGAAATGAAATGTCCAATAGCAATCGGGAGTGGTAAAGACGATGTGGTACAATTTAGCCCTGGGCGATAGGACAAGACTGTCGGTGCATTATCTGCCATTATTCCTCCACTGAAATGGAATTAAGTGGAGTTGAGCATAACACAATAGATCTGAATATCAAGAGGCGCCTATTATGGGCGGTCAAAGTCACAGCGCCCCTCTGGTACTACAAAACATAACAGCCCTGAATTTCCGATCGGAGGCATCCTGCGTGCGGATGCCTCCAATCGTAAAAAATCTACGCACTTACCTGCTGGCTCCGTAAATCCCGAGACTTGCGGTCCTGGGCCTCTGCTGTACGAAATGCGCAGCGGCCCAATTATCCCAGGGGCTCATGCGGTTCCCAAGCACCCCGGGGATAACGTGGGCCATGGGGAACCAATCAAAGAGGAAATCTCCCTTCACACTTTTGACAGGTCTCTACGCATAGATCTGTCAAAATAAAAATGGGGATCTCTGAAAAAACAGTTAAACATGAAATATTTTGTTTTAATCACCTTTTTAAAATTTGTTAAATTTACATTCAATTAAATATTTTAAACAAATATTTATTTTGGAAAAAAATTAACCTTTTTTAAGCGGCTAAAAATAAACTTACCTTATTTTAAAGTATTTTCAAATTATAAATTAGTAAAAACATTGTTTTTTAAACTCTTATGCTAGTAAAAGCAGGCCTTACGCTTGCTTTTCCCAGGCATAAGATACTTAAAAGTTTTCAGCGGGCGGAGGTTGTGCAGTGAGCAGAAATCCCTGCCCGCTGATTCCATTCTCCAGGGCAGGCTTGTGATCTGTCAAGAGGATTCTTGAGAGATCGCATGTGCCGGATTTTAGCACATGCCGTTCGCATGCCTGAAACCAGCACTTGCGAGGCCTCTGTGTGTGCGTACACACCTCGTACACCCCCGTGGGAGTCGGACAATCCGACCCAACATTCTTTCTTTCAAAGGCGTAGATGTGCAACTGTGGACAGTGTTAAAACAGTTACAATTATATCAAGCTCGCTTAGACCCCATTTACAGTACTGCAGTCAGTTCTGTTCACTGCAACTCAGGAATGACATATTGGCCTTGGAGAAAGTGTCGTGCTGATTCTCCAAAATGATACCGGCTGTAAAAGGGTTAAATTATAAGGAGAGTTGACATAGATTAGGCTCGTATTCCATGGAGTTTAGCATGGTCGATAGAACGAAACCAATTCGTCTGGTGGTGGATTCCTAGAAAACCGGAACATAACCTGAAAATTAAATTTAGGCCGTTCAGGGGTGATGTCAGGAACCACTCCTTCAGAAGGGGTAGTGAAAAACTGTAACTCTCTCTCTTGAATACTGCTAAGTGTAGCTCGATTGCAAAATTCAGAAGAGAGATTGCTAGGTTTTAGTTAGGCAAGGGTATTAAGGGTGACTGAGCCATGGCTGGTAGATGAACTTAAGTACAGATCCGCCATGGTCTAATCGAATGCCGAAACAGGATAGATGGGCAGAATGGCCTACACTTGTTCCTATTCTCCTATGATTGGTATCATACTTCCAGGGAGAGCAAAAGTTGAAATCTCAATTTAATGGCCCAGAAATTAGGCACCCTGGCTTCCCGCGGGTGCAAGGATCCCGCGTGCATCTACCCACCGCGCCTGCCATTGACCTCTGGGCCCACGGGGACTTCAGCTCCTGGGCCTGCCCCAACTGCTGGCGCGCAGTGCGATGTGTCCCCGGGGATCTCGTGGGCCATGGAGAGCCAATGGTGCAGACCATCTTTCATTCATAGATTTGACAGGAAGACCTGTCAAATCTATGAATTGAAATCGGCCCCAAAATAACACCTAAACTTCAAATACATTAAAAAAAACATCACATTTTTCAAATAACTATAAGTTAAATACTTTAAACAAAAATTTAAATTTTTGAAAAAATTAAAATACTTTTTATCAGTGCTAAAATTAAACTTTCCTTTCTTTAAATTATCTAATAAAGATAAACCTGTTTAAAATATTTTTTTATTATACTTAATTAAAGACTTACCTTGTTGAAAACGGGTCTTGCACCTCCTTTTTAAAAGCGCAGGTTCTTCAATACTTACCCTGCCGGAGAAACCTGAAAAAAAAACCTAAGTTTGTTGCGTGTTCGCAGCCTCTAGTGCATGCAGGAAACCGGCACTTCAGGAGTCCTCACAGGTGAGTACACAGCGCGTACTCACCCGGCAAGTGCCGAATGTGTTGCTGCAGTTAATCAAAAGAGCTCTTATTGCTATTTATTTAAATGATTACTAAATTATATTGCAAGCAAACCATTGATAAACAGGATATTTCGCAAACAATATCGGTGGGCTTTAGGTAAGCTGCCTTATATATTTTATTTTACAGAGGACCAACTGAAGCAGTGTGAGAAAGGTAAGTGAGGAGAATCGTTTACCCTTCCCACATTAAGTGGGTGAAATTGGACAAAGGTGGGGGTCGCAAAACAGGCGGCATATTTTTTGGCGCTCGTTCTACGGCACGACCGATATTCAGCTGCAGTGACGTCAGCGGAACTGAATACTGGGCGGGGAGTATAACGGGCGACCGATGCGATGCCGCTCAATTTTCGCCTTGGCCCTCGTCCAAATTCATCCCATTCTCTTCTAGAAAAGTAAATTATGTTCGAGTAAAAATGGATTTCATTCTGATCGCTTTGCAATGCTTCTTAATGTTTCAGATCTGAAAGGGAAGTGCAAAACCGATGGTGAGTTACACATCCAACCTGCTATCCTCGCTGAAATGCTGGTTAATTGTTCAATCGATTGACGTTGAATTTGCTACAATTATGAATGAGTGCGTGAGTTTGTGAGTCAGTGATTGGCAGGTTGAGTCAGTGCGTGGTTGAGTCAGTCAGTGGTTGAGTGAGTGGTTGAGGGACTGACTGAATGAGTGAGTGAGGTAGTGAGGTAGTGAGAGTGAATGAATGAGTGAGTGAAACGGTGAAAGCGGGGAAGACTCAATGAATGAGTGAGCGAGCGAGTGAGTCAGTTAGTAAATGAGCGAATGATTGCGTGACAGAGTGAATCGGTAGAACACTCAATGACTGCGTGAGTGAAGGAATGTGTGAATGAGTGAGTCAGTGAATGAGTGAAAGAGTGAATGAATGAGTCAATGAAGAAGTGAATGAGTGAGTAAGTGAGTGAATTGTTCAACAAGGGAAGTGAGAAATTGTATAAAACTGTATAAATGCAAAGAACAGGGAATAGTCCACGGACTGGGAGATATGTAAAGGGAAGTAAAGGGAGGAAAGCAAGTAGGGAGAACTGCAAAAAGGGAATACAAGAAAAAAACCTGCGGGAATATCAACAACACTTAAAGTTTAGACTGGGATGGAGAGATTGTGATAGACAGCCTGTTTCGAGACTATAACAATCCCACATCATGACGGTGAAATTGTATGATTACAGCTGATTTGTAGATAGGGTAAATTGGGAAGAAGAATGTACTGAAATGCTGAAGAAAATTGAGCAAAGTAATACACCGAACTGTTATAGATGCGTGTCAACGCATTAAAGTGCGCAAACTTGCATTTGAGCTAAACCCCGATTGGTAGTAACAGCAACAGCATGCACTTAACACAGTAAAACATCGCACAGGAGCGTTACCAACTCAGCGTGACAACGAACCTCTCATTAAGATATCAGGGCAGGTGACAACAGCATGGTCAAGGTAGATCGGTTTCATGGAGTGTCTTAAAGAAGGAGAGAGGTGTGCAGAGCTGGACAGGTTTAGAAAGTGAAATCCAGAGCTTATGGCTTAGGCGGCTGAAGGCACCTCCGCCAATGGAGGAGTGATGAAAATCGGGATTGTGCAACAGGCCAGAATTGGAGCAGCGCCGAGATACCAGAGGTCTGTAGGGATGGAAGACGTGTCAGAGATTGCAAAGGGCGAGGCTGTGGTGGGATCTAAATGCAATGATGAATGTACAGTAAATAGCTTCATCGCCAAATGAATGAGGTACAGGAAGATGTAGAGAGCAGAAACAACGGAATTTCGAAGCGGAAGCGCACGCTGGAACGGTCTGAGGAAAGAAAATGTAGCCCACAGCTTTATACATCAATGGATTCAATATATAAGCAGGGCCGTTTGATAATCTGAGCAGTTGGGATGGTTAGGGCAAACCTGGAATTCTTACAAGCTGACTGCGCATCTGATCGCAGTGAATAAACTGAGCCTATAATGTGCAATTACCAGCTTGAGAACAGAGATGAGAAAATTAGTCGGACGACAGAGCTTATAGCCTACTTATCTCCCCTGTCGAACTGAAGTAGATGTGGAGAATAAGGAGTGGAAATGGATGCTTGAAGTGAAGAAAATGGCAGGGCTATGGGGAAAGATCAGGGAAGTGAGACTGAGTGGACAGCACGTTGAAAGAGCCGGCACGGGCACGAGGTGCCGAATGGCCTCCTTCTGAGCTGTTTCATTCTCCGAGAGAGATATATATGTAAATTGGCATCTCGTCACAGACCCAATTGTTCAGAGCTTTGTGTGTGATTGGTTATATGTTGAACAAGCAGTGCAGCAACCCAGACAGGAGCAGCTAAACGGTCTGCTCCTATGCGGTGAATTCCACACCCTCTCTCGAGTTTAACTGAGTTGCACCTTCTGTCTCTCGGTTGCAGATGAACGCCTGGCGGTGTTAGCCGAAGGTACAGTGTCGCACGACCTCTTTTCTCTTCAGCAATCCTTCATTTATGGACTGTTTCCTGACCGGTTGCAGTAATGTAAAAGTTCCTTTCATGAAATGATGAGTTTCAAAAAAAAAAACATATGCAAGCTGAAACGTTTCCTGCGAGTTTTGCTACTTTCGTTTGGAACTGTAGATAACGGGGTAGAAATTGGTCTCGGGCGTGGCGCAAAACGGGCGGTATGGCATCGGCCGCCCGTTGTATTCGCCACCCGATATTCAGTTCCGTTGCAATAATTGGAATACAATATCAGGTGTGGCGTATAACGGGCTACCACGCCAGACAATTTTTGACACCATTATTTCAATATTACAAAATTCACTTGCCCTCCCTGCAATGCTGAGCAAAATATGCACCGTTGGCATTTAAGTACAGCGATGACCAAACAGCTCCATTCAACGACATTGTTCGGGAACTCCTTCTTTAGCAAGAGCATTCCTCGAGCGCGCCCACACTGAAGACAAACCTAGAATGGGTCATTCCAACCCTCGAGCTTGCTCCGCAATTCAATTAGGTCGTGAATGATCTGTATCTTAACTCCTTAATATTCTTGATTAGCAGAAACATATCATTGAAAGATAGAAACATAGAAGATAGGAGCAGGAGTAAGCCATTCGTCCCCTCTTGCCTGCGCCGCCATTCAATGCGATAACGGCTAATCATCCAAATGCAGAACCCTGTCCCTGCTTTCTCCCCATATCCCTTGATCCCTTTAGCCTGAAGAAATATATCCAACTCCTGCTTGAATATATTTAATGAATTGGCCTCTACTGCCTTCTGTGGTAGAGACTTCCACAGTTTCACCACTCTCTGGGTGAAGAAATTCCTCCTAATTTCCGTCCTAAATGGCTTACCCCTTATCCTTAGACTGTGACCCCTGGTTCTGGACTCCCCGAACATCGGGAACATCCTTCCTGCATCTAGTCTGTCCAGTCCTTTCAGAATTTCATAAATTTCAATGAGATCCCCTCTCATTCTTCTAAACTCCAGCGAGGATAAGCCCAATCGACCCAATCTCTCTTCATACGTCATTCCTGCCATCCCAGGTATCAGCCTGGTGAATCTTCGCTGGACTCCTTCCATGGCAAGAACCTCCTTCCTCAGATAAGGTCAATCTCAGTTATGAAACGCTCCATTAGTCTAGTCGCAACAGCTTTTGAGAGAGATACCTCTCAATTTCCACTATCCTTTGTGTGAAGAAGTGCTTGCTGACATCATCGCAAAACGGCCTGTCACCAACATTAATGTTGTACCGCCTTGGTGTTCACTACCACATCAGAGGAAATAGTTCCTCTCTATCTGCCCAACCGACTCCTTTCACTACCTGAAACTAAGTGTCAACTGTGGCTCAGTGGGTAGCACTCTCGCCTCTGTGTAAGGTCATGTACAATAGTTGCGAGTTCAAGTCTCACTCCGAGGACTGGAACGTAATCACAAATCTAAGCTGCAGTGCTGAGGGCAATACAGCAATGTCGGAAAGGTGTCAGTCTTTCGGATAAGACATTAAAACGAAGCCCCGTCTGCTTTCTCAGCTGATCGTAAAATATCCCATTGCACTATTTTCGAAGAAGAGTAGGGGAGTTATCCCCGGTGTCCTGGCCAATATTTAGCCCTCAATCAGCATAGCGAAGACAGATTATCGAGTCGTTATCACATTGCTGTTTGTGGGAGCTTGCTGTGCGTAAATTGGCTGCCGCGTTTCATGCATTACAACAGTGACCAAAACTCGAAAATTACTTCACTGGCTGCGAATCAATTTCAGACGTCCGCTGGTCGTGAAATGTCAGTCTTTTTTAAACACCTCAAATAAATCATCAATTCATCTTCTCCACACAAGGGAATGCTATTCAATGCAAACTCGGCTCATAAATGAGCCAGTTACCACAGGTATATTTCCCGTGGACCTGCACCCGCTCCAGGTGATGAGGGGTGGGACGCATAACAGAATGCATTAATTAAACTGGGTCTATCGAGAGCTCTATATAACTCTAGCATAACTTCCAGCTCTTGTTTTTACAATCACGTTGAGATAAAGGTCGACATTCGATTAAACCGTAAAATTATTTTTCGGTACCTGTCCACTAGCTTTTAATTACTTCTGCATTTGGATGCTAGTATAATTAATGGACCCACCTCTTATACTTCCTAACATAAATCGTCCAACATGTTCAAACGAGATCAACTTCCTCGGGTCTTATCCTTGAAAGAAGAACAATGCATCAAGGATGTTACCACCAAAGTTATAGCCTAGAGAAGCCCCAACAAAAGGCAGCTGCTGAGATCAACCAATAGTCTCAGGACTAAATACTATGTTACGGATGAATCTTGCGCGGAAATAAATCGTGACGTTAGAAAGTATAATTTTGTGAGATGTGTTTAAAATTTTCATTTCATCTCTCAGCGGGGCTGGGATGACAGGTGGAATTATAAATGGGTGGAGGCCCAAAACAGACCGAATCGCTTTAGGCGCGAGTTGTCGTACACGCCTGATAATTGCGTGGGTACAATTACCCAGGATGCACAGCACACAAACAACCATTCGGCCCAACAGTACCATGTTGGTGTTTGTGCGCCACATGAGACTCCTCCCATCCTTCTTTATTTAACCCTTTCGCCATAACCTTCTATTCCTTTCTCCCGCTTCGTTATGTATTTATTTTCCCTTAAATGAATTTCTATTGGAGTCAAACGGAACTGAATTAAGGGCGGGGCTTATAACGGCAACCATTGCGACACCGTCCATTTTGCGTCCCCGCCCGTGTCCTTTTCGACACACACTCCTCTTGTTTTAACTTGGATACAACTGATTAATGCACTGTTGTCTTGGACCCAGCTTCTGCATCCACACCCATGGTTGCACTTACAGATTTCCACGAACAAATGACAGCCATTATATCAACTACCCATTGGAGTCATTTTAAACGACGGGTGATCGCGGAAAATGGGCGATATCGAATTGGCCGCCCATTATAAGCCCCGCTCCATTTTCCCATCTGTTGACTTCAATTGCAAGGAAACTTGAGTGCGGCCATCTGGTGAAAAACAGGGCCCAGTGCCAGCAACAGTTAGTCAACGAAATAAAAAGTGGATAGTACTAAAGGCCATTTTTAACTCACCTTAGTCGAAAACTTAGTTTTCATTTTGCTTTTCAGAACTGGCCAAATTGAGACAGGATCTGAAAGATACGGGTGAGAGTACTGATGAAATTCAGATCGCAGTTAGAGTTGAATGATTAATTACATAACATGTTTAGAAGTAGGCCATCCGGCCCAACCTGTCCAGGCTGGTGTTTATGCTCCGCAGGAGTCTCCTCGCATACTAAAGCATCTAACAACATGGCCTTCTATTACTTTCTCCCTCATGTACTTATCTAGCTTCCCTTTAACAGCACCTATGCTAGTCGCCTCAACAACTCCATGTGGCAGCAATTTCTACATTCTCACCATTCTCTGGATAAAGAATTTGCTCTTGTATTCCTTATTGGATTTATTTGTGATTTTCTTGTATTTGTGCGCCATAGTTTGGACGCACCACACGTCGAACATCTTTCCTACCCTATCAAACCGCTTCATTGGGCCGGAAATTCCGACCCCGACCGGAGTGTACGCACCCGTAGCGGCCTCATAAGTGTCGATTTCAGCATGCGAAGCGCATGCGCTAAAACCCGGCACTTCCTATCTGTCAAAAAACCGCCGACCCGGGAGAAGGGGCTCCGCAGGCAGAGAGTTCCGCTATCTGCACAATCTCCGCCCGCTGAAAATCTTTAAAAATATTACGCCTTGTAAACGCCTTTATAATTTAAAGATACTTTTAAAAAAGGTAAGTTTATTATTAGCCCGATATAAACTTTAATTATTTATATCCAAAATTTTTATTTTTTTAAAAATACTTAATTTAAATGCAATTTTAAATACGTGATTTAAAATATATATATATTTGATGTTTAACTGTGTTATTTAAGTGATCCCCATTCTTACTTTTGATAAATGCGTGCGTGGAGACCTGTCAAAAGTGTGCAGGGGGATTCCCAACTTTGACTGGTTCCCCATGCCCCACGTGATCCCAGGAATGCTTGCGAACCGCATGCGCCCCTGGGATACCTGGGCCTCTGCGCGCGCGGACCAGGAGAGGCCCAGGATCGGAAGCCTCGGGAAATACGGAGCGACCAGATAAGTGCATAGACTTTTTCCCATCGGAGGCATCCGCAAGCAGGAAGCTTCTGATCAGAAAAGCCGGCCCAATTTTAAAGATCTGTATCAGCTCACCGTTGAGCTTGCTCCTTTCTCGAGAGAAGAACCTTAACTTTTTCGTACTTTCCTGATATTTATAACTCCTCAGTTCTGTTATCTTCCTTCTACATCTACTTTCAACTTCCACTGTAGTGTATTAAACTTAAGTCTATTAAAATATACGCATGTGTATATGTAGATGGTGATTAATTTGAATATTATCAGATTTTGGGGCATAAGTTAAACTTGGAACTTAGTAATTTTAATGTGCGCAAGGCGTATTGCATTTCAGAATTATTCTGAGCATGGTTGTTGTTTCCACAGACATAAATAACTCCCTCCACATGCCAGATTTGATCTTTGGCTTGAATTTAATCTGGCGTTTCCGTATGCTTCAAACATTGTATTTTATTTTCAGAGGAGAATCTGCGTCTGTGTGAGAAAGGTAACTCTTTTTTTATTGATTGATGGGTTGTGGGAGTCGCTGGCAAGGCCAGCATGTATTGCCCATCTCTTGTTACCATTGAGAAGGTGGTGGTGAGCCACCTTCTTGAACCGCTGCAGTCCGTGTGGCGAAGGTACCCCCACAGCGCTGTTATGGAAGGAGTTCCAGGATTTTGACCTTGATAGTGAAGGAACGGCCGAAATACTTTCAAGTAAGGATGGTGTGTGACTTGGAGGGGAACTTGGTGGTGTTCCCATGCGGCTGCTGCCCTTGTCTTTCTAAGTGTTAGAGGCTGAGTGTTTGGGAGGTGCTGCCGTAGAAGCCTTCACAAGTTGCTGCAGTGCATCTTGTAGATTGTACACACTGCAGCCATGGTGCGGCCGGTGGTGGAGTGAGTGAATGTTTAAGGTGGTGGATGGAGTGCCAATCATGCGTGCTACTTTGTCCTGGATTGTGTCGAGCTTCTTAAGTGTTGTTGAAGCTACACATTTCAGGCAAGTGGAGAATATCCCATCACACTCCTTACTTGTGCCTGTTAGATGGCGGGAAGATATTGGGGAGTCAGGAGGCGAGACACTCGCCGCCGAATACCAAGCCTCTAAACTGCTCTTATTGCCGCAGTATTTACGTGGCTGGTGCAGTTATGTTACAGGTTAAAAACCATCCTCTCATCAGGCCACAGTAATGTGTCAAATCTGGGAACACGCTTTAAGAAAGATGTCACGACCTTGCAGAGGCTGCAGAGGAGATTTGATAGAATGGTACCATGGCTGAGTGACCCTTCAGTTACGTGAAGAGACAGCAGACAATGGATATGTTCCTTTAGAGCAGAGAAATTAAAGGGTCGATTTGGTAGAGTTGTTTAAAAATATTGAATGCTTTTGGTAGAATTAATCGGCAAAAATTGTTTCCACTAGCTGGAGGAGAGATAAACAGAGGGCAACTACTTAAGATAAATGTTAAAAGAACCTGTGGGGAGATGAGATGTTTTTTCAGGCAGCGATTTGTTATGATCTAGAATGCGCTGCCTGAGAGACTGGTGGAAGCAGATATAAGAATAGCTTCAAAACAGAATTGGATATACACTTAAAAGGGGGGAAATGCGGTGTTTTTCTGCAAGAACGGGAGATCGAGACTAATTGGATTGCTCTTACAAAGACAGCGGGTACAGCACGATGTACCGAATCGCCCACATCTGAATGTAAATGTCTACGATTATATGCTATATGTTTTGACATTATCAGCTTATTCCAAAATTAGTTAATGCATAATTGTACTGCATTATTAATATTCTTAGAGCTGAGAGAGAAATGTAAAACGGATGGTGAGTATCAATTAATAATCTGCTAGCATCACACAAATGCTGGGGGTTTCTCCAACCATTGGCAATAAACCGCTCTACAGAAGAGAGTGCGTGACTAAGCTGTATTAGCCTTTACGCAGCCGTCTCGGTTTCCCGTCCTGGTTTATCCAAAGCTACTCTCTCTTTCTGTGGAAAGGTAGAAATGACAATTAGACAATCTATTGGAATGTTGGCTTTTATCTCAAGGTGACTAGAAAAAAAGGAGTGCAAATTGACGTAAGAAACCTACTAGGCACTTGGTCTAAGTGTTAAAGAAAGCTTTAATCAACTGTTTTAGAACATGGATGTCTAGTTGTGCCCTCCACTATTTCCTGTTAAGAATGTCCTGCGCAAGCTGGGCCCGTGCCCGAGTATTTACACTCTCCCTGGACAGCGCCAGCCGCAGGCCACTCAGTATTATTTCATGACTCTTAATTTCATGAATGACAGATTCATGTCAGAAGTTGTGCTGCAGCTTCGCTGAGCTCTTGTTAGACACCATCTGGAATACCGCATTCCAGTCTCGGCACCACACATCGGAGGACTAGGAGTGGGTGCAGCGCCGATCCATATGAATAATACCTGGACTTAAAGGGTTCAATAATGAGGACATGATGCGTAGGTAACGCTTGTATTCCCTTGAAACTTGAACATTAAGGTTTGGTCCAATTGAGGTGTTAAAGAAGGTTATGACATCTGGAATGGTAGATATGGAGAAACAAGATACTTTGGTGGGGGACGGTTAGAGAAAAGGAGTCATAATCGTAAAATTATAGTTTGACATTCAGTGGTGACGTCAGAATGTAATTATTAACAAAAAGCTTATCAGAAATCTGGAAATCCCCCCTCCAATAGCTGTATAGGCTTCTTCCATTGGAGCTTTCAAAACTGATATTTGTATTTTTTGCTAGGCAAGGTCATTAATAGTTCTGGAACTAAGGCGGGTAAATTCAGTTATGGCACCGATCAAAGATGATCGAATTGAATGGCGGAACAGGCTCGAGGATATGATTGGCCGACCGTTGTGCAGATGTTGTTATGTGTTGGCCAGTACGCAGGCAACACACACAAAATATTCTACGGACATTCAGTTAGCTCCTCACTCCATTCCTTATCTGCTTTAACCCACTGCACCTGAGTATCCGGATTCCCAAAATGGAGTTAATCCTTTGATGCTAGATTGGACAGTTTCGGCAACATTTCCGAGTGATCCCTTCTGAATCTCTGGCGTTATATTATATCAGTGAAGAACGTCAGTTTAAATTTCAAGGGTTAGAAATGCATCTCGGGCGGTAGCGCAAGACGGGCGTTATCATATCGGCCGTCCCTTATATTCCAATGACTGCAATAGAACTGAATACCTGGGCGGGGAGTTTAAAGTGAGGCTAATGTGATACCGCCCATTTCTCGCTGCCGCCTAGAATAAATTTCCAACTCACTAGATCCAAAGCAGAGTTCAATTACCTCGAATTGGCACAGGCTCCAATGCCTCCTCACTCTCTCCCTGTGGAAATCTCTCTGTTCCTGTTCCCCAGGTTCACTTGTGCAGTACGAATAACAAATTACAAAGCTTTGCATATTTATAATTTTCCCGTTATTATATTTAGAGGTTATTTTATGGAAGAAAGAAAGAAACATTGAATACAGCACCTTTCGCTATCTCAGGACGTGCCAAAGCGCCCTCCATCCAATAAAGTAGTTCTGTAAAGTATAAATGCACTTGCAATGTAGGAAACGTGGCAGCCAATTTGCGCACAGTAAGCTCCTACAAACAGCACTCTAATGAAGGCCAGATAATCAGTTATTCACTGATGATGGTTGATGGATCAATATTGGCCCAGGAAACCGGTGAGAGCTCGCATTGCGTTCTCCGACATAGTGACATGGGATCTTTCACATCCACCTGAGAGGGAAGTCTGGGCCTTTTCTTTACCGTCTCATCGGAGAAACGACACCTCCGATGGTGCAGCGCCCCCTCAGTACAGCACAGAGAGTGTCAGCCTAGATTTTGTGCTCAAGTCTCGGAGTGGGACTTAAACCCGTAACTTTCTAACTCAGAGTCGAGATGTCGACCAGGGAGCGACCGCTGACATTGATCTTATTACCACATTATGGGATCGATATCTTGCAATTTCATGCTCTTTTACATAATATTGTTAGCACCAGGTCTTGCGCTTTCTGGTTTTCCCTCTGTTCTCTGCCTTATCGGTACATTTCGGCCATATGATTGTGCTGGTCGGGTTACGACTTCAAGATTTTGAATGGGTTTGAGAGGGTTGGCATGGAGAAGCTGTTTCAACTTGTGGATAATCCAAAGCTAGGGTTAATAAATTTGCGGTCGATGGCTTTTGGCAGTTCCAAACCTACGGAATACCCATAAGTATGAATGGGGATCACTTAAAAAATGCACGACTACATGAAATAAATAAAAAACAATACATATTTAAAATTAATTAAAATGACATTTAATTAAATATATTAATCATGATTTTTTTTTCAAAAATAATATGTGGTTTAACGTGGCTAAAAATAAATAGGGTTTTTAATATATAAATGAGGATTAACATTTTATTTTTCTATTTTTTTAAACTCTTATGCTGATACCAGGCGTAAGAATTTCACTAGCATTCAGCATGCAGATGTTGGGCAAATAGTGCAATTCTCCTCACGTCGATGCCCATCTCCAGGGGACGTGGATGTTCTGTCAAGAGAATTCTTGACAGAGCGGAAGTTCCGGGTTTTTGCGAATGCCTTTCGCATGCCTAAACCCGGAAATTGTGCGGAGCCAACAAATGCGTACGCTCCTCGTACGAATCCGTAGGGGTCCCAAAATACGTTCCAATATCTTTTTTTTGCTCCTAACATTTATAACGGATATTTTTTTGCTGATAGAATCAACACTTATATTGAATTACATACAATTTGCAGCACATAAAAAGGCCATTCTACCAAACTGCTCTATGCCGATATTTATGGTCCAAACACGCATCTGCTCACCTTACTCAATCTAACAGTATCAGCAAATACTTCGATTACGTTCTCGCTCATGTACCGATCGAGTTTCTCATTAAAGGAATCTATGATATGCCCTCAATCACTCCATGTTGGTGGAAGTTGCACATTATTAGCATTTTCTCGGGAAAAAATATTCTCCCGAATTATTTATTGGTTATATGTGTGACTATGTTACATTTATGGCCTCTTGCTTTGGATTAGCCACATGTGGAAACAGCTTCTTAAATTCTTTCCTATCAAAAAAAATGATGAAATTAATGATCTCTATCAGGTTATTTCTCTCAGAGCATGTCAGACGACTACAGTTAATCTTTCTGACTGCCTTTTATCTGCGGGTAAGCGTTCTCCAAGGCGGCCTTCGAGACAAACGACAACGCAAAATGATCGAGCAGAAACTGATAGCCAAGTTATGCACCCATGAGGACAGCCTCAACCGGGATCTTGGGTTCATGTCACGCTACATGACGTAGAGTCATCCAGACTCGAGTCGTCGTTGGCTTGTTCACAGATGTGATTTGCAGTAAAAAAAAGTAAAACATTTTAAAGTTTATGATTTTCCATACAGACTAAAGCATTTGATATATTAGACCCCCTGTGACCCCACCTCATTGTCTTAGTTGTATTTGGCTATGTCTTTGATATAATGCCTTCCTGACTGACCTGATGGTCTCTCTGCCGAGGTGTGATAAAAGGCAGACAGAAAGATTAACTGTAGTCGTCTGACATTGTACGCTGCACAGGCATTGTTCTCTGTCTATATATGCTTTGCCGATTCGTATTCCTTCACTTCTTCAAGTCTAGAGGAAGATGCTCTATCCTGTTCAATATTTCTCAGTTCTGGTATCATCCTTTTTTTTAAATTTTCCCTGGTGCCTCTATATACTCTTCATATGATCATTACTGTGCACTGGACTCTACACTGTGGTCTAATCAAGGTTCTATAGAAGTTTAATCTAACTGCTCTGCTTTTTTGATATGTCCTGCTTGAAACTAACTTCAGTGTTTTGCCTGCTTTTTATGGCCTTGTTAAACCTGTGTTGCTACATTCAGTGATTTTTCTACCTGTAGACCTAGATGAACTAACCGCTTTACCCCAATTCTTGTTTTTTTTAAGGATTATGTGGCGCCCGTTTTCTTCCTACCAAAATCCACCATGTCACTTTTATCTACATTAAATATCATTTGCCAATGACATACCTATTCTGCAATTTTTTTAACGTCTTCTTGTAATTTGTTGAGGTTATCCTCAGTATTGATTCCCAGCCCCCAATATTGTTGTGGTCCGCAAATTCTGAGATTGTACTTCTGATTCCAGAGTCAAATTCGTTCATATAATTGGTGAGCAACAGTGGTGCCAGCAACGGATCCATTCGAACAACACTTGTAAACCCTTGCAAGTCTGAGTAGCTCCATTTTATCTCTACTCTCCGAATCCTGTTTTGTAGCCAGTTTCCTATCCGTTCTGCTACTTGTCATCTGCCTCCACCTTAGCCTTTAAAAATCCAAATATATGACATCTACTACATCACCCTTGTCTACTCATTCTGTTACTTCTTCAAGGCGTTAAGTAAGATTTAGCAAGCATGAACTGCACTGTTGAAATCCGTACTGATTATTCTTTACTATATTTTCTGATTCTAGATGTTTTTCATTTACACGTTTGAGTAAAGATTCCCTTATCTTAAGTACAACTGACGTTAAGCTGAATTTAAAAAGACGTTGTCTGTTTGTTCGGATGATCCCGAAATTCTTCGGCTGTATTTCAGGATGATCCTGAAATAGTCAGCATCTGAAGAGCGCATGGCTGTATATGGGCCAGCCAGATGCAGCGGTGAATGGATAAGTAAGCTGTGTGCCAGACTTAATCATGTCTACACCACTTGGAAACGAGGCAACAAAGATGACAGAGAATGACCAGCGTGGGAGAGAGACATGATTTTATTACTTGCAAGGGTATCAGACACGGCCATGGGGGAGCGATGGAGCTGCAGAAATATCCTGATGAAAGGAGAGTCAATGACCAGCAAGTTAGCTGTTTAAAAGTACAGTTGTAAGTGATTGCGGCTGAGTTACTTTTGTCTGAGAGGCGGTCGCAGAAGGAACTCGAGTTAGAAGGAGGATGTGAGCGTTGAGTGATGAAAGGCAATGATCAGAAATAGCCTCATCCGTGATCACAATGATGATAACAATATGGTCACGAGTGATGTTAAATGATGATGTCAAATTAAATGACAAGAGAAAGAGTAATTTTTCGATTGTTACGTTAAGAAATTGTCACTTTCTCTACTATTCTCCCATTCTGTCTATTCCTTTCTTTATCTATCACCCCCTCCATCTATCTACCACTATCTAAGCCCTCTCTCACTCTGTATCTCATTTCTATATCCCTCTCACTTCCTTTATTCGCAGCTGTCAATCCGTCTCATCCTCTCTATCTCCCCTCTCGCTTTCTATCTCTCACTCTCTCTAGCCCCCTCTCCCTATCCCTGTCGCAAGCTCTCTATACTGATGCTGGAAAGAGTAACGAGTGTGTGTCTCAATTAATTTGCACGTTTTTCCACGTTACAGATGAAAGATTGCTTCAGAAAGATTTGGGTATTTTTTTTAATAACTTCTGCTTCCTATTATAAAGTATCATTAGAACTTGTTCATGGGCGCGAGTGCCAAACTGGCGCTTTCCCATTGGCCGCCTGTGATCCGCCCCCATGATATTCCATTTTCTTGAATTCAGACGGGACAAAATTGGAAATGTGTGGAGACGAAACACAGTGGAACTTTATTTTGCCGACCGTGATACCAGACGCCCTATATTCAGTTTCATTTAAAGCAATGGAATTCAATAACAGGTGGGGCGTATAACTGGCGACCAATGCGATATTGCGCGTTTTGCCTACTCACCCCTGTCAAATTTCACCCCCTTTGTTTGCTACATTTGTCCTTTGCAATCCAAGCTTTCCTTCACAATGGATTGGGAGACCAGACGCGGATATATAATTGGTGGCCGGTGTGATACCTCACTTTCTGCACCAACACCAAAGACGATTTTCTGCCCCGTGTTTTTTTCCGTAGCTGATTCTTTCTTAATCTCCGATGCTCCATTTGGCGAGTTTGAAGGAAATTAAATCCAATGTTTCCATTATTGCCCAATCTCACTATCCTGCGAGAAACATTGACCGACTGCAATGTTTCAGCATGGACATGAAATGCATGATGCCGGACTTTCCAAAACATACTTCATGAAATCATAGTACTTAAAAAGTATACAGCACAGAAGGAGGCCATCCCACCTATCATGCCTGTGCCGGCTCTTGGAAGAACCATCTAATTCGTCCAACTAATTTCTTTCTTTCTCCATACCCCTTCAAATATTTCCCCTTCAAGTTTTTATATGAAAATAAGAACATAAGAAATAGGAGCTGGAGTACATCATTCGGCCCGTCGAGCCTGCACCGCCATTCAATGAGTCATGGCTGATCTTCTGCCTCAACTTCATTCACCTGCCCTATCGCCATATCCCTTGATGCCCTTACTAGACAGAAATCTATCGACTTCTGTTTTGAATATGTCCAATGACTGAGCCTCCACAGCCCTCTGGGGTAGAGAATTCCAAAGATTCACGACCCTCTCTATGAAGAAATTTCTCCTCATCTGTGTCCTGAATGGCCTACCCTTTATCCTGAGGCTGGTGCCCCTGTTTCTAGAATCCCCAGCCAAGGGAAACATTCTCGCAGCATCCACCCTATCAAGCCCTATAATAATTTTGTATGCTTCAATGAGATCCCCTCTCATTCTTCTGAAATCAAGAGAATACAGTCCTAGTTTGCTCAATCTCTTCTCATACGATAGTCCCGCCATCCTATGAATCAATCTCGTGAACCTTCGTTGCACTCCTTCTATGGCAAGTATATCCTTCCTTAGGTAAGGAGAACAAAATTGTACACAGTACTCCAGGTGTGGTCTCGCCAAGGCCCTATATAATTGGAGTAAGACGTCTTTACTCCTGTACTCAAATTCTTGTAATGAAGGCCAGCATACCATTTGCCTTCCGAATGGCTTGTTGCATCTGCACATTCACTTTCAGTGACTCATGTACAAGGACACCCAGTACCCCTTGAGCATCTGCATTCCCCATTCTTTCACCATTTAGGAAATACCTTCTTGAAATCGATCATTGAATCTGCTTCGACTCCGCCTCCAGGCAATGCATTTCAAGTCATAACAGCTAGCTGAGTAGAGAAAGGTTTACTTAGCTCCACTCATTTGCCAAACACCTTGAATCGGTGTCCTCTTGTAACCGACTCTTCTGCTGCTAGAAACAAATTCTTCTTCTTTACTCTTTCAAAACAAGTCTTGATTTTGAACACCTCTATTAAATCTCCCTTAACCTGCTCTGCTCTAATAAAACTGAACCAAAAACAACAAAATGGAGAGTGTTGTGATTCTGATTTTTAGAACTGGAGAAATTGACACAGAAACTGAATGATGCAGGTAAGGAACTAATCGGCAATAGCAACTTAAGATTCAGTGTGACTTCAAATTTACTCCAGAAGTGACATTCGATGAAATATGCTCAAATGTTGACAATGATTTCCAGTGATGAATTTTACACTTCAAGATTAAAAAATGTGCTGGACTATATAAATTTAAGCTACAAGTAGGGAAAAATGCATAAATATAATAGAAATTGTAAAAGACTGTATACGACATTGTAAACTAAGGGAGGAAATTATTGGCCAGGGAACAAATAAGGCCACATCCGGAATACTGCGCACAGTTTTGGTTTCCATATTTAAGAACAGATATACTTGCTCTCGAGGCAGTTCAGAAAAGGATCACTCGGTTGATTCCGGAGATGAGGGGGTTGACTTATGAGGAAAGGTTGAGTAGATTGGGCCTCTACTCATTGGAATTCAGAAGAATGAGAGGCGATCTTATTGAAACATATAAGATTGTGAGGGGGCTTGATTGGGTGGATGCGGGGAGGATGTTTCCACTGATGGGTGAGACTAGAACTAGGGGGCATAATCTTAGAATAAGGGGCTGCCGTTTCAAAACTGAGATTAGGAGAAACTTCTTCACTCAGAGGGTAGTAAATCTATGGAATTTGCTACCTCAGAGAGCTGTGGAAGCTGCGACATTAAATAATTTAAAACGGAGATAGACAGTTTTCTAGCTGATAAGTGAATTAAGGGTTATGGGGAGCGGGCAGGGAAGTGGACGTGAGTCCAGGTTCGGATCAGCCATGATTCTATTGAATGTCGGAGCAGGCCCGAGGGGCCATATGGCCTACTGCTGCTCCTACTTCTTATGTTCTTATAAAGTTATAGCAGGCGAAGTAAAATAATGTGCAAATTAAAGTGAGGGGAACATCTATAAAATAAGTTAAAATCTGTACACCAGTTCACAGAAAGTTAGTAAAAAACAGAGCAACGGGAGGCAACAATACATCGAGAATATCCAGAACTAGTAGGAATTACTGAGACATGGCTGCAGACAAATCAGGGCAGATAATTAAACTTTGCAGGGTAAGACATGTTTAGAAAAGATGGAGAGGGGAAAAAGGCAGCTGGAGTAGCTGTACTTATTAGGGATATCATAATGGCAGTCGAAAAAGTGACGCAGCCATCAGTAAGACAGATATAAAATGCATGTGGATAGAGATAAATGTAATAATGGATCAATCACACTAAAAGGATTAGTCTACAGACCACCTAATAGTGGATGTGCGATTGAGAAAGAAATACGCCAACACATTAGGGAAATGAGTCAAAACATGGAATAATGATCATGGGGTTTTCAAATACCCGAGATTAATAGACCAGAAGTGTTAGGTAATGGTGATAATGGAATGGCGTCCCTTCAATATGTACAGAATTCCTTGCTAACCCAGTATGTAAGAAGCCAAACATGGGAGAGTTCGCTACTGGATCTCGTATTGAGGAATGAACCAGAGCAGATAAGAGAAGTAAAAAAATGGGAATATCTAGCAAAACTGGCCTTAGTATTAGACGCTTCAAGAAAATAATTGAGGTTGACTTAAAAATGACAGAGACCTGGGTAATAGAATGGAGAATACCAGATTTTCAGCGGCTGCGAATTGAATGTGGAAAAATAAAATGGACGACAATATTGGCAAACAGTGATGTACAACAGCAGTGGGACTCATTTGAAAGGGTGTTCAATAGTGTCCAGGAAAAATATATTCCGTTAAAAATCAAGAACAAACTAAACAGTAACGAGACACCATGGATGAATAAAGACATAATTGAAAACTGAGTGCAATGAAAGAGTACACTGACAAGGGGCAATATAAAAAGATTAGGAGATAAGTAAAATTAATACGAAGGAAAAGAAGAACTATGAAATTATTTATCAAGGAGCTTAAAAGAAAATACTAAAATATTCCCCAGTCTGATGAAAACAAAAGTCTGGAAGGGCAGCATAACAACAGACGCAATGATAGTGAAATGACAGAAATATTAAATAATTACTTTTCTTCAGTATTTATCAGGGAGATGTGACATCAGAAGTTGAGATTAGAAATTATATAACCGCTTTTGAAATAATAAAAAGGAAAAGTATTAAATAAAATAATCATAGTCAAAGAAGATAAAAAATGGTGGAGGCTGATTGCATCAATGAATTTTTAAAAAGTGTACAGAAGAAATAGCAGATGGGCTATTAGACGTATTTAATAATCGGTTGGGAAAAGATATAGGGCCAGAGAACTGGAGAATAGCTAAAGTTATACCTATGTAGCATTGTGACTATATTACTGGAATAGCAATCAAAAGGGCTGGACTAATAATCCGGAGACATCAGTTCAAATTCCCGTGGCAGCTGTGGAATTCAAATTCAGTTAATTAAATCAATCTAGTATCAGTAATGGTGACCATGAAACTTCCGAATTGTTATCGAAATCCAGCTGGTTCACTAATTTTCTTAAGGAAGGAAATCTTCCGTCCTTACGTGATATGTGATTCCAGACTCACTTCCGTATCTGCCCTCTGAATTGGCCTAACAAGCCATTCAGATGTAACAAACCGCAAGAAGAAACAATTATAAGGATGAAACCGAACGGACCACCCGGCATCGACCTCGACACCAGCTAAGGACACGACAACGGCACACCCAGCCCAGCCGACACTGCAAATTCCTCCTCACGAACAGCTGGGGACTTGTGCCAAAATTAGGAGAGCTGTCCCACAGACTATTAAAGCAGCAGCCTGACATAGTCATGCTCATATAAACATACCGTTCAGGAAATGTCCCAAAATCCTCAAATCACCATCCCTGGATATGTCCTGTCCCACGGGCAGGACAGACCCACCAGGGGTGGCGGCACAGTGGTATACCGTCGGGAAGGAGTGTCCCTAGGAGTCGTGAACATTGACTCCAGACTCCACGAAGTCTCATGGCTTCAGGTCAAGCATGGACAAGGAGGCCTCCTGTTGATTACCACCTATCGCATTCCCTTAGCTGATGAATCACTACTCATGCACGTTGAATACTACTTGGAAAAAGCACTAAGGGTAGCAAGGGCACAGAATGTATTCTGGGTGGGGGACTTGAATGTCCATCACCAAGAGAGGCTCGGTAGCACCACTACTGACCGAGCTGGCCGAGTCCTGCAGGAAATAGTTGCCAGACTGGGCCTGGGGCAGGTGGTGGGGCCTCTTCCTCACTAATGTACCTGTCGCAGATGCATCTGTCCATGGCAGTATTGTTAGCAGTGACCAGCACACTGTCCCTTGTGAAGACGAAATTCCGTCTTCACACTGAGGACACCCTCCATCATGTTGTGTGGCACTACCACCGTGCTAAATGGGATAGATTTAGAATATACATGGTAGCTTAAAACTGGGCATCCATGAGCCGCTGTGGGCCATCAGCAGCATCAGAATTATATTCCTCCACAAGCTGTAAACTCGAGGCCCGGCATATCCCTCATTCAACCATTAACATCCAGCCAGGGGAACAACTCTGGATCAATGCGGAGTGTAGAAGAGCACGCCAGGAGCAAAACCAGGTGTAAGTAAAAATGGGGTGCCTGCCTGGTGAAGCGACAACACAGGACTACATGCATGCTAAACAAAGGAAGAAGCATGTTATAGACAGAGATAAGAGATGCCACAATCAACGGGTCAGATCAAAGCTCTGCAGTCCTGCCACATCCAGTCGAGAATGGCGGTGGACCATTAAACAACTGACAGGAGGAGGAGGCTCCATGAATATCCCCATCCTCAATGATGGCGGAGCCCAGCACGCATGTGCAAAAGGCAAAGCTGAAGAGTTTGCAACCAACTTAAGCCAGAAGTGCCGAGTGTATGATACATATCGGCCTTCTCCTGAGGTCCCAACCACCACATAAGGTAGTCTTCAGCCGATTCGTTACACTCCACGTGATATCAAGAAAGGGCTGAGCGCACTGGATACAGCAAAAGTTCTGGGCCCTGACAATATCCCAGCTGACGTGCTGATGAATTGTGACCAGAACTAGCCGTGCCTCTAGCCAAGCTCTTCCAGTACACGTACAACATTGGCATCTACCCGGCAATGTGGAAAACTGTCTACGTATGTCCTGTCCAGAAAAAAACAGGACATATCCAATTCAGCTAATTACAGCCCCATCAGTCTACTCTCAAACAGCAGCAAAGTGATGGAAGGTGTTTTCGGCAGTGATACCAAGCGTCACATGCTCAACAATATCCTGTTCACCGAAACCCAGTTTAGTTCCGCCAGGACCACCCAGCTCCAGACCTCATTACAGCATTGCTCCAAACATGGACAAAGGAGTTGAATTCCAGAGATGAGTTGCGAGTAACTGCCACTCATATCAAGGCAGCTTTTGACCGAGTGTGGCATCCAGAGGTCCTAGTAAATTTGATGTCAATGGGAATCAGCGTAAAAACTCTCCACTGGCTGGACTCATACCGAGCACAATGCAAGGTAATTGCATTTGTTGGAGGTCAATAATCTCAGCCGCAGAACATCGCTGTAGGAGTTCCTCAGGGCAGTGTCCTCGGCCCGATAATCTTCAGCTGTATCGTCACTGACCTTCTCAGCAACAGAAGGTCAGAAGTGGGGCTATTCGTTGTTGACTGCACAGTGATAAGTTCCATTCGCAGCTGCTCAGATAATGAAGCATTCTATGCCTGCATGCAACAAGTCCTGGACGGCATTCAGGCTTGGGCTGGTAAGTGGCAGGTAGCATTCGAGCCACACACAATTGTCAGGCAATGACTATCTCCAACAAGAGAGGATCAAACCACCGCCCCTTGACTTTCAATGGCATTACCATCGCCGAATCCCGCAACATCAACAACCTGGGGGTTAGCATTGACCAGAAACTTAACTGGACCAGCCACATAAATACTGTGGCAACAAGAATAGGTCAGAGGCTGGGTATTCTGTGGCGAGTGTCTCACCTCCTGACTCCCCAAAGCCTTTCCATCATCTACAAGGCACAAGTCAGGAGTGTAATGGAACCCTCTCCACTTGCCTGGATGAGTGCAGCTCTAAAAACACCCAAGAAGCTCGACATCATTCAGGACAAAACAGCCCGCTTGATTGGCAACCCATCCACCACCTGAAACATTCACTCCTTCCACCACCGGCTTACCGTGGCTGCAGTGTGTACCATCTACTAGATGAACAACAGTAACTCGCCAAGTCTTCTTCGGCAGCACCAGGCATTCCCACGACCTCTAACACCTGCAGGTACAAGGGCAGCAGGCGCATGGGAACACCACCACCTCCAAGTTCCCCTCTAAGTCACACACCATCCTGACTTGGAAATATATCGCTGTTCGTTCATCGTCGCTTGGTCAAAGTTTTGGAACTCCCTCCCGAACAGCACTGTGGGAGTACCGTCACCACACGGACTGCAGCGGTTCAAGAAGGTGACTCACTACCACCTTCTCAAGGGCAATTTAGGTTGGGCAATTAATGTTCGCCTTGCCAGCGACGCCATATCCCATGAATGAATAAACAATAATATTTAAGAAGGGGGACATAACATATCCAGAGAAATATAAACAAGACCGCTTAACATCGTTTGACGTAATATAATGGAACCTACTGTAGTAGAAATTGGAAAAAACAGCTAGACACCAAAACTATAAGAATGAATAATCATCATGGATTACAAAAGGGAACGTCTTGCTTGAGCAACCTCATTGAATTCTTTCAATATGTAACAGAGAGAATAGACAAGGGTAATGCAGTACATGTAATTTAGCTAGATATCTAAACGCCTTCCATAAGGTGCCGCATAATAGACAAAGATTAAGATCACACTGTGCGGAGTTAGGGGACAAGTAGTAGAATGGATAGCGAGCTGGGTCCAAGACGGAAAGTAGAGATAGGTGGTAAAGGCTAGCTATTCAGAGTGGCATAAGGTGGAGAGCGGCGTTCCACAAAGATTAATGCTGGGACCACTGTTGCTCACAACTTACATTAACCATTTAGACTTTGGAATCAAAAATACAATTTCTAAATTTGTGGATGCCACCAAAGTAGTGGGTATAGTCAATACTGAGGAGGACTGCAAAAAATAAGACGAAGACATTAATAAACTGCAGAATGGGCATATAATTGGAAAATTAATTTCCACATAGAGACAGGTGAGGTATAAAATTTTGGTACGAAAAATGAAAAGCTCGCATTTTAATCGGAAAATGAGAATCTAAATGAAGTAGAGGAGCAAAGAGATCTGGGAGTGCAAATACACAAATCTCTAAAAGTAGAAACGGAGGTTAATACGGCCAGCAAAAGCAAACTAAGAACTAGGGTTTACGTCTGGAGTGATGGAATTGACAAGTAGTGAATTTATGCTAAACCTGCATCCAACCTGGGTTAGACCACACTTGGAGTGCTCTGTGCAATTCTGGTCGTCATATTGGCCCAGAAATTGGACTCGGAGGCATGCCGCGGGGGTAAGGATCGCGCGTGATATCACATACCACGTCTGCCATCCTTGTTTGCCCCCGCAGGAACTTCGTGTCCTGGGCCTCTCCCTAGTGCCGGTGCGCAGTGTGTGCGTGTCCCAGGGGCGCAGTTAGTGCGATGCGACCTCTGGGATCACGTGGGCCATGATGAGACAATGGCAGCAGACCATCTTTCATTCATAAATTTGACAGGAGACCTCTCAAATCAATGAATTGAAATCGGCAACAAAAGAACAGCTAAACCTCAAATAAAATAAAAACATCACTTTAATAAAATAACTATAGTTAAATAAATTAACCACTTTAAACAAAAATTTAAATTTTTGAAAAAAAATTTTTTTTTAAATAAAAATAAACTTACCTTTCTTTAAAGTCTCTAAAAAAGATAAACCTGTTGAAAAAAAATTAAAATTATACATAATTAACTGCTTACCTTTTTCAAAAGTGGTCTTACGCCTCGTTTGTACTTGTGAAGAATCTTCCATACTTACCCTCGCTTTGAAACCTGAAAAAAAACCTAAGTGTGCTGCGTGCGAGCAGCCTCTAGTGCGCACGCGGTTCACCAAGGAACCGTCACCTTCTCCATACCGGAAGTGGCGATTTCACGCGCATGCGCAGTCCATGCAGGAAACCGGCACTTCGGGAACGAATACCGGTGAGTACGCACTGAGTACTCACCCATTCTCGGCCGAATTTTTGGGACATTAAAAAGGATATAGAGGTACTGGAGAAGATGCAGAAGTATTTACAAGGACAATACCAGAAATGCGAGACAGTGTGTGCAGGAGGGTTTCCTGACACAATATGTGGATAGGCCGACAAGAGGTGGGGCCACGTTGGATTTGGTACTCGGTAATGAACCGGGCCAAGTCTTTGATTTGTATGTGGGAGAGCACTTTGGAGTTAGTGACCACAATTCGGTAACTTTCACTATTGCAATGGAGAGGGATAGGGCCATACGGCAGGGCAGGGTTTATAATTGGGGGAGGGGTAATTATGATGCGATTAGGCAAGAATTAGGGAGTATAAAATGGGAACAGAAACTATCAGGGAAAGGCACAAACGAAAAGTGGAGCTTTTTCATGGAGCAATTACTGCGTGTCCTTGATAGGTATGTCCCTGTCAGGCAGGGAGGAAATGGCCGAGTGAGAGAACAATGGTTCACAAAAGAGGTTGAATGTCTAGTCAAGAGGAAAAAGGAAGCGTATGTAAGGATGAGAAAACAAGGTTCAGTTGGGTCGATTGAGGGGTACAAGGTAGCAAGGAATGAGCTAAAAAAAGAGCTTAGGAGAGCTAGGAGGGGGCATGAGAAGTCCTTGGCGGGACGGATCAAGAAAAACCCCAAGGCTTTTTACTCTTATGTGAGAAATAAAAGAATGACCAGGGTGAGGGTAGGGCCGGTCAAGGACAGTAGTGGGAACTTGTGCATGGAGTCAGAAGAGATAGGAGAGGTGATGAATGAATACTTTTCGTCAGTGTTCACCGAGGAGAGGGGCCATGTTCTTGAGGATGAGAGTGTGATAAAGGTGGATAGGCTGGAGGTGGTAGATGTACTGAGGGAAGATGCTTTAGCAATTTGGAAGAACCTGAGGGTCGATAAGTCCCCTGGGCCAGATGGGATATATCCTAGGATTCTTTGGGAGGCAAGGGAGGAGATTGCAGAGCCTCTGGCTTTGATCTTTGGGTCCTCACTGTCCACGGGGATGGTGCCAGAGGACTGGAGAGTGGCGAATGTTGTTCCGCTCTTCAAGAAAGGAAATAGGAATGACCCTGGTAATTATAGGCCGGTTAGTCTTACTTCGGTGGTTGGTAAGATAATGGAAAAGGTCCTGAGGGATAGGATTTATGACCATTTGGAAAGGGGCAACTTAATCAGGGATAGTCAACACGGATTCGTGAAGGGTAAGTCTTGCCTAACAAATTTGATTGAATTCTTTGAGGAGGTAACTAAGTGTGTAGATGAAGGTAGAGCAGTTGATGCCGTATACATGGATTTCAGTAAGGCGTTAGATAAGGTTCGCCATGGTCGTCTCATGAAGAAAGTAAGGAGTTGTGGGATAGAGGGAAATTTGGCCGATTGGATAAGTAACTGGCTCTCTGATAGAATTGAGAGGTCGCACAACACCAGGTTATAGTCCAACAGTTTTATTTGAAATCACAAGCTTTCGGAGCTATCGCTCCTTCCTCAGGTGAAGTAAATTGGATACAGAATCGCCCGAGCATATATAGATGGAAAACAAAGCATGTGTACTTTACAATTGCAGACCAATAAATTAAATCATCCTGACTATCTGCCGAGGTGTGATAAAGTTAATTAAGTCAGCCAGGAAGGTACCACATCAAAAGACATAGCAAGATACAACTGAGACAATGAGGTGTAGTCGCAGGGGTTCTAACGTGTCAAAAGCTGCCGTCTGTATGTAAAACGAAAAGCTTTAAAAAAAAAATTACTTTTTTACTGGGAAAATTTTTACTTTCTTACTGGGAATCACATCTGTGAACAAGCTAACGACGACTTGAGTCCGGATCACGTCATGTATCGTGACATAAACCCAAGATCCCGATTGAGACCGTCTTCATGAGTGCGGAACTTGGCTATCAGTTTCTGCTCGATGATTTTGCGTTGTCGTGTGTTTCTAAGGTTGCCTTGGAGAACGCTTACCTGCAGATCCGAGGCTGAATGTCCTTGACTGCTGAAGTGTTCCCCGACTGGGAGGTAACAATCCTGCCTGGCGATTGTTGCGCGGTGCTCGTTCATACGTTGTCTCAGTGTCTGCATGGTCTCGCCGATGTACCATGCCGCGGTGCATTCTTTCCTGCAACGTATGAGGTAGACAACGTTGGCCGAGTCACATGAGTATGTACCATGTACCTGGTGGGTAGTGTCCTCACGTGTGATGGTGGTATCTGTGTTGATGATCTGGCATGTCTTGCAGAGTTTGCCATGGCAGGGTTGTGTGGTGTCGTGGTCGCTGTTATCCTGAAAGCTGGGTAATTTGCTGCGAACGATGGTACTTCTGAGGTTAGGCGGCTGTTTCAAGGCAAGTAGTGGAGGCGTGGGGATGGCCTTAGCGAGGTGTTTGTCGTCATCGATGACATGTTGAAGGCTGCGAAGAACATGTCGTAGTTTCTCCGCTCCGGGGAAGTACTGGACGACGTAGGGTACCCTGTTGGTTGTGTCCCGTGTTTGCCTTCTGAGGAGGTCTATGCGATTTTTCGCTGTGGCCCGTCGGAACTGTCGATCGATGAGTCGAGCGTCATATCCCGTTCTTACGAGGGCGTTTTTCAGCGTCCGTAGGTGTCCATCGCGTTCCTCCTCGTCTGAGCAGATCCTGTGTATTCGCAGGGCTTGTCCATAGGGGATGGCTTCTTTAACATGGTTAGGGTGGAAGCTGGAGAAGTGGAGCATCGTGAGGTTGTCCGTGGGCTTGCGGTAGAGTGAAGTGCTGAGGTGTCCGTCTTTGATGGAGATTCGTGTGTCCAGGAATGAGACCGATTCTGAGGAGTAGTCCATGGTGAGTTTGATGGTGGGATGGAACTTGTTTATGTTATCGTGTAGTCTTTTCAGTGATCCTTCGTATCTTGCTATGTCTTTTGATGTGGTACCTTCCTGGCTGACTTAATTAACTTTATCACACCTCGGCAGATAGTCAGGATGATTTAATTTATTGGTCTGCAATTGTAAAGTACACATGCTTTGTTTTCCATCTATATATGCTCGGGCGATTCTGTATCCAATTTACTTCACCTGAGGAAGGAGCGATAGCTCCGAAAGCTTGTGATTTCAAATAAAACTGTTGGACTATAACCTGGTGTTGTGCGACCTCTCAATTTTGTCCACCCCAGTCCAACACCGGCATCTCCGCATCATATCTGATAGAAGGCAGAGGGTGGTGGTGGATGGAACATTTTCGGACTGGAGACCAGTTACCAGCGGTGTGCCACAGGGGTCGGTGCTGGGTCCTCTGCTGTTTGTGATTTTTATCAATGACTTGGAGGAGGGGACTGAAGGGTGGATCAGTAAATTTGCTGATGACACCAAGATTGGTGGAGTAGTGGATGAGGTGGACGGCAGTTGTAGGCTGCAAAGAGACATTGATAGGATGCTGAGCTGGGCCGAAAAATGGCAGATGGAATTTAACCCTGATAAGTGCGAGGTGATTCATTTTGGTAGGGCAAATTTGAATAAGGATTACAGGGTCAACGGCAGGGTTCTGAGGAACGTGGAGGAGCAGAGGGATCTGGGGGTTCATATCCACAGATCTCTGAAGGTTGCCACTCAAGTGGATAGAGCAGTAAAGAAGGCCTATGGTGTGTTGGCGTTTATTAACAGAGGGTTTGAGTTTAAGAACCGTGAGGTTATGCTGCAACTGTACAGGACCTTGGTGAGACCACATTTGGAATATTCTGTGCAGTTCTGGTCACCTCACTATAGGAAGGACGTGGAAGCATTGGAAAGAGTGCAAAGGAGATTTACCAGGATGCTGCCTGGTTTGGGGGGGAGGTCTTATGAGGAAAGATTGAGGGAGTTGGGGCTTTTCTCTTTAGAGCGGAGGAGGATGAGAGGCGACTTAATAGAGGTTTATAAGATGATGAGGGGGATAGATAGAGTGGATGTTCAGAGACTATTTCCTCGGGTAGAGGCAGCTGTTACAAGGGGGCATAACTATAAGGTGCATGGGGGGAGATATAGAAGGGATGTCCGAGGTAGATTCTTTACTCAGAGAGTGGTTGGGGTGTGGAATGGACTGCCTGCTGTGATAGTGGAGTCGGACACTTTAGGAACTTTCAAGCGGTTATTGGATAAGCACATGGAGCACACCAGAGTGATAGGGAGTGTGATAGCTGGATCTTGGTCTCGGACAATGCTCGGCACAAAATCGAGGGCCGAAGGGCCTGTACTGTGCTGTACTGTTCTATGTTCTATGTTCTATGTTCTATACCGCTCAGCAAAGGATGAACAGGCTTGGTCTCTTTTCCCTTGAAACGGAAAGCCGAGGGGTGAACTAATGGACTCTATTAAATTATGAAAGGTTTTTTACAGTGTAGGCAGAGAGAGAATGATTCCACCTGTGGGGTAGGTCAAACTCAAGGCCAACAATTTAAGCTAATCATCAAGAAATCAAATAGAGAATTCAGAATAAACTTCTCTACCCAGAGAGTGGAGCAGAAATGCTGGCAGGGACTGGTTGGGTCGAATGGCCTGTTACTGTGCTGTATATCCTATGTAATGTTATGCAATGCATTGCCATGGTACTGCACTTCCAATAAGTTGTTGTGATATCTGTCGGATCAGTGGGGGCGAAATTACAAAACTGGCGGTATCGTATCTGTGCCGATTATACCACGCTCGATATTCAGTTCCATCCCGTGATTTCCGATAGGAGGCATCCTGCGTGCGGATGCCTCCTATTGGGAAAAAGTCTCGGCCCTCACCTGAGGGCTCCCGAGGTGCGGACTCTTCCGCTCCTGGGCTTCTCTTGGTGCGCAAAGGCCCAGTTACCCCAGGGGTGCAGGCAGTTCGCTCGCGTCCCTGGGATCACGTGGGCCAGGCGAGCCAATTGGAGAATGGAATCCCATTTAATGCTTATGACAGGTAGACCTGTCAAAAGTATGAATGGCGATCACTGAAAAAAGACATTGAATATTTTTTTTTAAATTACTTTTTTAAAATGAGTTAAAATTACATTAAGTTAAATATTTTTAACAAAAATTTAATTTTTTGACGAAGATAATTTAAGTGTTTTTATGGGGCTAAAAATAAACTTCCCTTTTCAAAACATATTTTCACATTATCAATGAGTGAAAAAATACATTATTATTTAATTTTATTAATGCTTATGCTGCTTAAAGCCAGTCTTTCACCTGATTTTACCAGGTGTAAGACTTTTAGGAGTTTTCAGCGGTGGAGGTTCTGCAGCAAGGGGAACTCTCCACCCGCAGAGGCACTTCTCCAGGGCAGGCCTGCGATCAGTCAAGAGGATTTTTGACAGATCGGAAGTGCCAGTTTCCAGCGCATACGCTTCGCATGCCTGAAACCGGCATTTCTGATGTCCCTACGGGTATGTGCACAACTCGTACACACCCATAGGCATCGGAAAATACGGGCCAATGTCTTCAAAAGAAATGAAAAAATGAAAAGAAAGCAAGTGTTGCTTTCATATAGGGTCATTCACCACCTTAGGAGGTCCCATAAGAGCCTCCAGTGAATTAATGAGGGACTAGAAATTCGTCCTCGAGCCGTGGCACAAAACGGGCGTTATCAGATCGGATGTCTGCAAAAGGCAGAGCCTGATATTCAGTTATATTGCATTCAATGGCCCAGATATTCCGATCGCATGCCTCCCGCGGGCGGATGACTGCTATCTGGAAAAATCAGCGCCCTTACCTGAGGGCTCCCGGGTCGTGCACAATTCCGGATTGCGCCTCAACAGACTGCCGGTGTGCAGGGCCCACGTATCCCAGAGGCGCAGGTAGTTCGCAGCGTCCCTGGGATCACGTGGGCCATGGGGAGCCAATCACGGAAGGGAATCTCCCGACATACACTTGACAGGAAGTCTTGTCAAATATATGAATGGAGCTCACCCCCAAAGCAGTGTAAAACTTTAAAGATTTTTCTTTTTAAAAATCACATTTTTAAAATGCCTTGAAATTACAATAAATTAACTTTATGAAACAAAAAATTAAGTTTTTGAAAAAACGAATTAACGTTTTTTACATGGATAAAAATAAATTTAGCTTTTTTTTAAAGTATTTTTAAATGATAAATCAGTGAAATTCTTTATCTTAACTTTTTTCAACTCTTATACTGGTAAAAGCAAGCCTTGCGCCTGCTTTTACTCGGCGCAAGAATTGTAAGGGTTTTCTGCAGGCGGAGGGTCTCCAAAAAGCGGAACTATCGCCCGCAGAGTCCCTTCTCCAGGGCAGGCGGAGGATCTGGCATGAGAATACTTGACAGATCGGCAATGCAGGGTTTTAGCGCACGCGCTGTGCATGCCTGAAACCGGCATTTCCGATATCCCTACGGGTGAGTACACAGCGCGTACCCACCCGTAGAGATCGGAATATCCGGCCCAATGGAACTGAATGTCAGACGCTGCTTATAACGGGCGGCCGATCGGACACCTTGCATTTTGTGCCATGGCCCAAGAAGAAGTTATAGTTCTAGAAGTATAGTCGATGTTCTAATGCAGGAACCTGGGTAGCCAATTTGAGCACAGCAAGGTCCCACAAACATCAATGGGCGATGGACTAGAATCTGTTGTAGAGATGTTGTTTGGGGGATAACTACATGACAGTACTCCGGGGATAATGCCATTGGTCTATTTGGAGCAGTCCCATTGGATCTGTTACATTTACCTAATAGGGCAGACGGTGCCTCGGTATAATCTCTCATGCTAAATGCGGCAGTGCAGCACTGTCGCAGCACTTCATTTGGATTGGAACTGGAAAAAGCAATAGCAAGTTGTGCATAATATGGGCGTTTGCTGCGATATCGCCCATTTAGTGGTACACCCTGAGAAAAATTATCTAAACTAGGTTTCTCTAAGATGTGGAGATGCCGGTGTTGGACTGGGGTGGACAAATGTGAGAAGTCGCACAGCACCAGGTTATAGTCTAACAGCTTTATTTGAAATCACAAGCTTTCGGAGCGCTGCTCCTTCGTCAGGTGAAGTGAAGAGATGCATATAGGCACAGCATATATAGTCAGAGGAGACTGCCAGATGATTACAGTTAATCTTTCCAACTGCCCTTTATCACACCACATTTGACCCCTTCTGACCCCACCTCATTGTCTTTGATGTAATGTTTTCCTGACTGACCTGTTTGGACACCATCCACACCTTTGATTGCCGTGATTATCTCTCTGCCGAGGTGTGATAAAGGGCAGTTAGAAAGATTAACTGTAATCATCTGACAGTGTACTCTGACTATATATGCTGTGCTGTTATGCATCTCCTCACTTCGCCTGAGGAAGGAGCAGCGCTCCGAAAGCTTTTGATTTCAAATAAAGCTGTTGGGTTTCTCTAACAATGCGTCACTCGATCCAAAAGGATGAAACTGATATTTGGGGTGCAGAAATGCATCTTGGTGGGTCGTGCAAATCGGATGGTATCGAATCAGGCGCCCGTTGTACACCCCGCCCGATATTCAATTTCATCGACTTCGATCGAGCTGGTTTAGAATTAGCACCTCATTGGAATTTCTCTCGCTCGGCCTAAAATGAACCTGGCGCTTGACATGAATCAGTCATTCATGAATTATGAAATAATACTGAGTGGCCTGCGGGTCGCGCTCTCCAGGGAGAATATAAACACTTTGGGCAAGGACCCAGCTTGCACAGGGCATTCTTAATCGGAACTAGTGAAGGACACAGCTAGACCTCTATGTTGTAAAACAGTTGATTATATCTTTGCTTAACGCTTAGACCAATTGCCTAGTAGTTTTTTAAATCAGCGCTACTGTCACGTTTATATGTATCTTTTTATTTTTTGCAGAAGCTAAACTGAAGGAGTGTGAGCGAGGTAAATGCAGTTACCAGTTTTCCACATGATCTGTTTGTTAAATTGCATCCATGCATTAATTCCTGGATTGAAAATGAACACATCATCTCTCTTATGTTTTGATCTATCTAGCCCTGGCTGAAAAGACCAAAAGCTGCAGTGAGTATTGTGGAGAGGTTACAGCATTTCGTGTCAGTGGTTATCTATTACTACAGCAAATAAGCCAATCACATGTCCGCACCTACCCACGTATCGTTTTATCAACGGTCTTTTTATCAACGTATCCGTTCGAATTTTGAAATTGTCATCCACCTGTTCTACTCCCTCCATGGCATCTTCCTCCCCTCTCTATCTCTGTAACCTCCTCCACTCCTTCACTATTTCAACCCTCCGAGATCACTGCGCTCCATCAATTCTGGCATCTTGCTCATCCCCGATTTCCTTCTCCTCAACATTGGCGACCGTGCCTTCAGCTGCTTTGGCCTGAATCTCTGGAATTCCCGCAACTAAAGCTCTCCGCCTCTCTATCTCTCTTTTCTCCTTTAACTCGCTCCTTAAAATCAGACCTCTTTTATCAAGCTGTTGGCCTCCTTTCCGAATATCTCCTTATTTGGCTCCGTATCAAATATTGTCTCGTAACGGTTTCTGTGAGGCGCCTTAGTACGTTTTACTACGTTTCAATGCGCTATATATAAACAATATTGTTGTTGCTGTTGGCATGGCGGCTGCCTGAATGACTAACCCTGGAAGTGAATCCCACAATTACACAGCTGTCTGTGTGAGGAAGATGCTTACATGAATTGGGGGTACAGGACAGAATTTCGAAATTTGGAATTGACACGCGAAATTTGGAAGTGTGGTAAACAGTGAGGAAGATTGCAATAGACGTCAATAGGACTTAGACAGGCCGGGGGATTGGGCGAAGACATGCCAGCTGAAATTCCACTCAAAGAGCTGTGAGGTACCAACATTTGGTAGGAACAATGAGGAGAGATCAGAGATAGTAAATGATGCAATTTAATAGGGGTGTGGAGCGGGGAAAGAACCGAGATAGTTGATTGATTTTGCACAGATCATTGAACATAAGAACATAAGAAATAAGAGCAGGAGTAGGCCATATGGCTCCTCGAGCCTGCTCCGCCATTCAATAAGATCATGGCTGATCACTGACCTCAACTCCAATTTCACGCCCGATCTCCATAATCCTTGATTCACCTAGAGCCCAAAAATCTATCTATCTCAGCCTTGATGGGGCTCAAAGACTCAGCATTCACAGCCTTCTGGGGCAGAGAATTTCAAAGATTGACAACCCTCTGAATGAAGAAATTCCTCCTCATCTCAGAATTAAATGACCTACTCCTTATCCTGAGACTATCCCACCTAGTTAAACGCACTCCAACCAGGGTAAACAATCTCTCAGCATCTACCCTGTCAATCACCTTCAGAATCTTGTATATTTCAATGAGATCACCTCTCATTCTTCTAAACTCCAGATTGTATTGTCCCATTCTACACAATCTCTCATCATAGGACAGCCCTCTCACCCCAGGGGTCACATTCTAAGGATAAGGGTTAAGCCATTTAGGACTGAGATGAGGAGGAGTTTCATCACCCAGAGAGTGGTGAGCCTGTGGAATCTCTACCACAGAAGGCAGTAGAGGCCAATTCATTAAATATATTCAAGAAGGAGTTAAATATATTTCTTAAAGCTAAAGGGATCAAGGGATATGGAGAGAAGGCAGGGACAGGGTACTGAATTTGGATGATCAGCCATGATCTCATTGAAAGGCGGAGCAGGCTCGAGGGGCTGAATGGCCTGCACCTGCTCCTGTGTTCTATGTTTCTATGTTTCTATGTGTCGGTGCCGGCCGAAAACGATCTATCCAGCCGAATCTCACTTTCCAGCTCTTGCTCCGCAGCCTTGTAGGCTACGGCACTTCAAGAGCATATCCAAGTACTCTTTAAATGTGATGAGCGGTTCTGCATCTGCCACCCTTTCAGGTAGTGAGTTCCAGACCACCAACATGATCTGAGTGCAAAAATATGTCCTCAACCCCCCTCTTATCCTTCGACCCATTAATTTAAATATGTTGCCCCCTGGTTATTGACTTCTCTGCTAGGTAAATAGATCCTTCTTGTCCACTCAAACTAGGCCCATCATGATTTTATACACCGCAAACAAGTTTCCCCTCAGCCTCCTCTGTTCCAAAGAAAACAACCCCAGCCTATCCAAACTTTCCTCATTGCTAAAATCCTCTAATCCTTGCAACATCCTCGTAAATCTCCCCTGTACCATCTCTCGTGAAATCACATTTGTCCTTCAATACGTTGGCTAGAACTTCACACAGTATTCTAGCTGTGGCCTAACTTGTGTTTTGTACTGTTCAAGCATAACCTCCCAGCTCTTATGTCCTTTGCCTCGGCTAATCAAGGAACGTAGTCTGTATGCCTTCTAACCACCTTATCTACCTGTCCTGCTACCTTCAGGGATCTGTGCACATCCACTCCAAGTTCCTCCGTTCCTCTGCACTTCTCAGTGTCCTACCATTTATTGTGTTTTCCCTTGCCTTGTTAGTCCTCCCGAAATAAATTACCTCACACTTCTCCGGATTTATCTCAATTTGCCAGCAGACCAGTCCATTGATATCTTCCTGCAGTCTGCATATTTCTTCCTCACTAACAACCACACGGCCAATTTTTGTATCATCTGCAAATTTCTAAATCATGCCCCCAACATTGAAGTCTAAATCATTGATGCATACCATAAAAAGCAAGGGACCTAGAAATGAGCCCTGCGGAACCCCACTGGAAATAACTTTCTAAACACAAAAACATCCGTCGACCAATACACTTTGCTCCATCCCACTGAGGCAAATTATGGATCCAACTTGCCACTTTCCCTTGGATCCCATGGGCTTTTACTTTGCTAAACCGTCTGCCATGTGTGACCTTGTCAAAAACCTTGCTAAAATCCATGCAGACTACAACTAACGCACTACCCTCCTCAACCCAGCGTGTTGCCTCCTGAAAAATGCAATCAAGTTCTTCAGACACGATCTTCCCTTAACAAATCCATGCCGACTGTCCTTGATTAATCCGTCTTTATAAATTACGATTTATCCTGTCCCTCAGAATTTTTTCCGACAATTTGCCCACCACCGAGGTTAGCCTGACATTCCTGTAATTACTCGGCCTATCCCTTACTCCCTTTTTGAATAACTGTACAAGTTTAGCAGTCCTCCTGACCTCCGGTATCACACCTGCAGCTGGAGAGGACTGGAAATAATTATTGAGGTTGTTGTCGAGGCTTATCATTAACTCTTGACTTTTAGATTTTGTGAGTTAGAAATTCATCATGGATTGTAGCGCGAAATGGCTGGTATATAATTGGATGCCTGTTACCCGCCATCTTGTTATTCCATTTAATAGAAGGTGATGAATCTGAATGCTTGCGTTGTGTATACAGGGCAGCAAATACTACACTGACTGTAGTACACTACCGCCCAAGGTGATTTTCAACTCCATGGAGAGTTCAGAAAGAGATCTTTGCATATTTGAGAGTAGAGAGGCAGAAGTTTTAAAAGCAACAGTTTGCAGAATTAAGCAATGATAACGGGGCGGTGGGAGAGATTTTACATTGCATAAATAATTCATTGGTGAAGCTTTGATGGAATGGACGGTCCTCGTGTATTGGAAGCCATAACTCAATATATGATTCTTTTCCTTCATAGACGATGAGCATCTTGCAAATGTTCTTGGTAATGTGCATCTTCTCTTTCCTAAATTATCAATCCAGTTTAAACAATCTTTTAAATTGTTCAGCATTGCTTGAGCATATATTAGGAGCAGAAACACATGGCCCATATTTTCCGATGCCTACGGGTATGTACGAGGTGTGTACACACCCGTAGTGACAACGGAAATGCCGGTTTCAGGCATGCGAAACGCATGCGCTGATAACCGGCATTTCGATCTGTTAAGAATCCTCTTGACAGATCCGACGCCTGCCCTGGAGAAGCGCGTCTGCGGGGGGAGTGCTCCACTTTCTGCAGAACCACCGCAATCGGAAAACCCTTAGAAATCTTAAACGTAAGAGTTTAAAAAAGTTTTATAAATGTTCTCTCATTTGTAATTTAAAAATACTTTTAAAAAGGTAAGTTTATTTTTAGCCCAGTCAAAAAAATGTATGATCTTTTTCAAAAAAATAAATTTTCGTTATTTAATGTAATGTCAACCCATTTTAAAAAGGTGATGTTTTTTTAATTTATTTAATGTTATACTGTCTTTTTTCAGTGATCCCCATTCATATTTTTGACAGGTCTATATGTCAAAAGTTTGAAGGGGGATTCCCTTCTTTCATTGGCTAGCCTGGCCCACTTGATCCCAAGGACGGCAGCGAACCGCATGCGACGCTGGGATACCTAGGCCCTGCGCATTTGTACTGTAGAGATTCCCAGGAGCGGAAGTGTCCGAATCTCGGGAGCCATCAGGTAAGTGCATTGATTTTAATCCAATAGGAGTCATCCGCACGCAGGAAGCCTCCGATCGGAAATTACTGTCCATTATTATATTCTCTTTCCAGAAAAGAAACACTGGTCAAGCAAATACAATGGTGGGGTTGGGGGAAAGTGAAATTAGACACGCGCGGCAACGCAACTCAGGCAGTCTCACTTCAGTCGCCCGTTATAGACCCGGTCCGATTTTGAGTCCCGTTGACTTCAACAAGACTGAATATTGGACGGGGAGCACAGACTGCAGCCCAAGTGATACCAGCTACTTTTCGCTGCTGCACAAGCCAAACTTCTACCCCAATGAGTTTCAATATGGAGCTAAACAGGTTATCAACAAATGGAAATAAGTTTTATTCTAACATGCACCAAGGTAACATTAGGGATCGGTTGAAGGTATGTGTGTCACACATTGGCTCCTGCCTGAAACTGTTCAAAGGTGCTATGTTCCTATATTCTAACGTTCCTCTGTCCCTATGTCCCTACATTACTATTTTACTACATTGCTCTGTTAGTTATTACGTTTGCCATATAACTTGCTACTGCGTTCCTACATTACTATGTTGCAGATTCTAATTTCTTGTGTTCCAACGTTGCTATGTTGCTATATTGCTATGCTCCTGTACAATTATGGTGCAATGTTACTTGTCCATATGATTCTAACTTTCATGGTCGGATCCGCCTGAAGAAGCAATAATATGGTCGGATTTTCCAACCGCAAACGGGTCCGTACGAGATCTGCACACACCCGTAGGGGCCTCGCAAGTGCCAGTTTCAGGGATGCGAAGCGCATGCGCTTAATCCCGGCACTTGCGTTCTGTCAAGAATTCTCCTGACAGATCATCCGCCTGCCCGGGAAAAGGGCCGCTTCGGGCAGAGGGATGCGCTGTCTGCACAACTTCTCCCCGCTGAAAACATTAAAAAACCTAACGCTTGTTAAAAGCAGGCCTGCTTTTACCAGCATAAGCGTTTCAAAAAACTTCGCTAATTTATAATTTAAAAAAACTTTTAAAAAAGGTAAGTTTATTTTTAGCACCGTCAAAAAACTTTAATTATTTTTTTCTAAAAATTAAATGTTCGTTTAAAATATTTAATTTAATGTCATTTTAACTAATTTTAAACATGTGATGTTTTTGAAACATTTATTTAATATTTAAGTGTGTCTTTAAATGTGATCCCCATTCATACTTTTGACAGATCCGTGGGTAGAGACGGTCAAAAGTGTGAAGGGGAATTCCCTTCTTTGATTGTATCCCCATGGCCCACGTGATCCCTGGGCGCTTGCGAAGCGCATGCACCACATGGGATAACTGGGCATCTGCGCATTTCGAAGAGGAGAGGCCCAGGATCGCAAGTCTCGGGACCTACGGAGCCAGCAGGTAAGGGCGTAGATTTTTTTCCGATCGGAGGCATCCGCCCGCAGGAAGCCTCTGATCGGAAATGCAGGCCAATGTTTTGAAGCAGTCTCATTCTCCGTCTTTCTATCTAGAAATGTTCAATAGCTGAATGCGATCAATTCCATCATCATTACCTATATCTTGTGAATGATATCATGTGATAACCAACTTTAAGCAATTGACGAATAAACGTAAAGTCCCAGTCAGTGGAGATTTTGATTCTTGTTGCAGAATTGGATAAACTGAAAAAGTTGCTCGATGAGACGGGTAAGGAAATGAACAGACCTTCCATAGTCACTTAACTTTGTGATGATTTATTCTATAATGTACAAAAAACACTTGTTCAGATACAATATACAGATTTGCAAATGTTGAAAAGTTGAAACTGCTTGGAGACCGAATTCTTAACAGAGATAAAGAAAATGGTTAATATCGAATTAATGCAGGGATATGTAATTAATTCAACCTGTCATCTTAACTCGCGCCAAGTTCCGTTCGCCCATCATCCCTGTGCTCGCTGGCTTACATTGGCTCCCCGTGAAGCAACGGGCTCGATTTCAAAATTCTCATCCTTGTTTTCAAAGCCCTCCATGTCCTCGCCCCTCCCTATCTCAGATGTCTAATCTCCATCTGCGTGAAAACCCCCGGGATATCTGCGCCCCTCTAAATCTGCCGTCTTGAGCATCCCTGATTATAATCGCTCAACCTTTGGTGGCCGTGCCTTCTGTTGCCTAGGCCCTAAGCTCTGGAATTACCGCCCTAAATCTCTCCGCCTCTCGACATCTCTTTCCTCCTTTAAGACGCTCTTTAAAACTTACCTCTTTGAACAAGCTTTTGGTCACCTGCCCTAATTCTGCTTATCTGACTCAGTGTCAACATCTTTTTGCATTTTAATACTCCTGTGAAGCGCCTTGGAACGTTTTATTATGATAAAGTCGCTATATAAGTATAGATTGTTGTTGTTATTGTTCTTGTTTTAAGGAGCAATATTGGACATGGGCGAGACATGTTCTTAATAAGCCCCGTCCCAGATCCAGTTCAATTGACTGCAATAGAACTGAATATCGGCCGTCTCCTATAACAGGAATCAAAAGCGCTTCCATTGATTTGCGTTACCTGCCCATGTCCGATTTCACACAGAAGTGTTTTTAATCCCGATTTTGTGTCTAAATATAAAGATCAGGATAAAAACGATGCGGGTTTTCAAATAAATGAATTGTTTAATTATACTTCTTTATTTTTTAAATCAGAGCAACAGTTGTTTGATTGTATGCAAGGTAAATAAGGACAGACGTCTGACATTCCTTTACGATGTGTTCAGCAAATAAATTAGTGTTATATTACTCAGAATTTACAGAATAATGCCATTCGGCCCAACTGATCTGTGCCCGCGTTTATGGCCCCCACGAGCAACCCCGCCTCCACCCTACGTCATCCCACCCTACGTCAGCGCACCCAGCAGAATATTCTTATATTCCTTTCTATCTCCTGTACTTTTCCGTCTTCACCTGAAAGGCAACTATGCTATCCACCGTAACCATCCATGTTGTCGCGAATTCCATAATCTCACGACTCTCTGGGTAAAAAAGTCGCTTCAGCATTCCTTAATAAGTTTAATTCTCCGCTCAACTCCCACTCTGACCTCACCGTCCTCGGCCTATTGCACTGTTCCACGGAAGCTCAGTGTAAGCTCGAGGAACAGCACCTCAGCTTTCGTTTAGGCACCCTTCAGCCCTCTGGACTCAACATTGAGTTCAACAATTTTATATCACAACCTCGGCCCCTATCACATTTATATTTTATTTTTTCATCCACCCTTTTGTTTGCCCCCCCCCCCTTTTCCTTCCCTCCATAAGCTGGCAGCTGTCCTTCATTCTGCCAGTGCATTTCACACTTCATTTAGCCTCAACCTGTCACATTAACACCTCATCTTGCCTTGATCATCTCTTAATCTCTCTCAATATCCCTTAATCTCTCCTTTTGTTCGTTCATCCCCTCCCCCTTTTCCCAGCTTTATACTTGCTTTAAATCTATTTCAGTTCCTGCGTTTTTCCAGTTCTGACGAAAGGTTTTCGACCTGAAACGTTAACTCTGTTTCTCTCTCCACGGATGCTGCCTGGCCTGCTGAGTTTTTCCAGCGTTTTCTGTTGTTATTTCGGATTTCCAGCATCCGCAGTATTTTGCTATCGTATTCCTTAATAAGTTTATCAGTAAATATGCATTTTTTATGAAAATGATGGTGATGGGGATGTGAGAGATGCAGCAGAAACTCGCTCAACAGATGCATTTAGTGTCTAGAACTCGCAACTGCATCGGACAGTTGATATGAATTGTTGAATTTGTAGCGATTATTTAAACTCCGTGATTATTAATATTGTCAGAAAAGGGTATACCTGATGGTGAGTAACATCATATCGTGGAAATGTTGACGATTCCTGAACCAATGGCGCTTACACTGTCTACCTGTGTGAGCGAGTGAATGGCGGACAGTCCCGGTGCCTGCAATTTCTGCACCATTTGGTAACTTCAGGACGCTTCATGTGTCCCGGAGAGCATATATGCAGCAAGTTCCTGCAACTGCTGGAACTCGTGCTGAGTGTTTCTGAGCTCGAGGGGTAGTTTAATTCACTGGAGGCCCTACGAACATAACTTAAGAATATAACAATAGGAGCAGGAGTAGGACATTTGTCCATTCGAGCATGCTCCGCCAATCAATCAGTCTTGCCCACTCACTGACCCTATCTCTCACCCTTTGCAGACTCTTTATGTTGTCCTCACAACTTGCTTTCCCACCTATCTTTGTATCGTCCGCTAATTTGGCTACAATACACTTGCTTCCTTCATCCAATTCATTAATATAGATTGATAACTATTGAGGCCAAAGCCCTGAGCCCTGTGGCACCCCACTGGTAGAATGGCGATCTCCTTTGTTCATTGGTTGGGCTGGCCCGCGTGATCACAGGGGCACTTGCGAACCGCCTGCGCCCATGGGGTGCTTGGGCCTCTACGCTTTTCTATGCATAGAGACCCAGGAGCGCGAGTCTCCGTGGATTCCGAGGCAGAAGTTAGGCGCGGAATTTATTTCAGGATCGGAAGCATTTCAACGCCGGAAGCCTCCGACTGCAAATTCAGGCACTTCATGTTAAAACTGAGGCTCCTGCAGGTGGATCTAAAAGCTTGGAGTTTAGAAGAATGAGAGGGGAAGTTATTGAAATATACAAGATTCTGAAGGGGCTTAACAGGCTAGATGCAGAGATGATGTTTCCCCTCGTGGGGGAATCTAGAGCTAAGGGGCATCATTTCAGATGATGAGGAATATCTTCTCTCAGAGCGTTGTGAATCTTTGGAATTCTCTTTCACCGAGAGCTGTGGAGGTTGCGCCATTGAATATATTTAAGGTGGAGATAGACAGATTTTTGAATGGGAAGTGAGTCAACGGTTATGGGGAGCGGGCAGGGAAGTGAAGTTGAGGCCAAGATCAGATAAGTCATGATCTTTTTGAACGGCGGAGCATGTCTCGATGGGCCAAATGCCCTACTCCTACCTCTTATGATCTTATGTTCTCCGATGGTACTATTTCGTAGAGGTACCTGGGAGTCCTGGCCAATATTTATCCCTCAACCAACATTACCTGGTTATCTGGTCATTATCATATTGCTGTTTGTGGGGCCTTGCGGTATGCAAATTGACTGCCGTGTTTCTTAATTTACAACAGTGAATACACTGGAAACGTATAGTGCTTTAGGATGTCCTGGCCTCGAGAATGGCGCTATAGAAATGACAGTTCTGCGTTCATTCTACGTCTGGTCTGTATTGCCGTAATTACACACAAATTTTACAAATGTCCTTGATCTATTCAATGATTTATATCAAGATCCTGCACTGCCACCTCCTTTCGATAAACACCGATGAATATTGTAATGGTAATAGCCTGGCAGTCTCCTAGATAGCTTTCATAAGGATATACGAACATAAGAAATAGAAGCAGGAATAGGCCAGACAGACTGCTCCGCAATTCAATAAAATCATGGCTGATCATGGACCTCAACTCCACTTTCGCGCCCGATCTCCATATCCCTTGATTCCCTCACAGTCCAAAAATCTATCTATCTCAGCCGTGAACATGCTCAAAGAAACAGCAGCCACAGCCATTTGGGGCAGAGAATTCCAATGATTCACAACCCTCTGAGTGAAGAAATTCCTCCACATCTCAGTCTTGGGTGGCCAAACCCCTTATCCTGAGACTATGCCCCCTAGTCCGAGACTCTCCAACCAATGCACATGAATGTGATTTCCATCCTCTATGCACCTGATACGCTGTGAAATATTGACCTTTCCCCAATCTTCCAGTCTTTGAAGTATCCAGCATATAGATTATCTTTCGTGTTGTGTACAACAACAACAGCAAAAACGAACCGAGGCACGGCGCAGCAGTGTAATCAACCGACTTTTGACACCAATCCACATTCGGAGATATTTGGAGAGCTGACTGAAAATGTGTTCAACGAGGTAGATTTCAAGGAGCGTCTTAAAGGGCGGAATTGCTTAGGGAGGTAATTTCGGTTGAGCAATAGGCCAGAACTGGAGCAGCGCAGAGATGAGGGAGGGCTGTAGAGCCGAAGGAGGTTGAAAAGATAGGGAGAGGCGATGCCATGGCGGGGGGGGGGGGGGCGGGGGGGGGGGGCGTATTGGACACGAGCGCGAGAATTTCTACAGCGAGGCTTGGCCGGACCGGAAGTCAGTGTAGGTCAACGTGCACAGTGGGGAGCGGGGGGGGGGGCAGGGGTGAACGGGATTTTGTGAGAATGACGATGAGAGCAGCAGAGTTTTGGATGAGCTCAATTTTAATGAGAGTGCCAGGTAGGAGGCCGATGAAGAGAGATGCGTCAGATTTTCAATGTCCTCACATGAATCCATGCATTCAAAAATATTTTAACAATAAGTAGCTCACGGAAACCCATTAGCTGTAGCTTTGCAATAGGTCGAGACAGATGCAATATAACGTGGATAAATGTGAGGTTATCCACTTTCGTGTCAAAAGCAGAAAGGCAGACTATTATCTGAATAGCAGTAGATTGGGAGAAGGGGAGATGCAACGAGACCTGGGTGTCCTTGTGCACCAGTCGCTGAAGGTAAGCATGCAGGTGCAGCAGGCGGTGAGAAAGGCAAATGGTATTTTGGCCTTCATAGCGAAAGGGTTTGAGTATAGGAACAGGGATGTTCTGCTGCAGTTGTACAGGGCCTTGGTGAGACCACACCTTGAGTACTGTGTGCAGTTTTGGTCGCCTTATCTGAGGAAGGATGTTCTTGCCATGGAAGGAGTTCCGCGAAGATTCACAAGGCTGATACCTGTGATGGCAGGAATGACATATGAGGAGAGATTGGGTCGATTGGGCTTATACTCGCTGGAGTACAGAAGAATGAGAGGGTACTCATCGAAACATAAAATTCAAATTCTGACAGCTCTGGACAAACTGGATGCAGGAAGAATGTTCCCGATGGTCGGAAGGACCAGGTACAGGGGTCATAATCTAAGGATAAGGGTTAAGCCATTTAGGACAGAAATGAGGAAGAATTTCTTCACCCAGAGAGTGGTGAACCTGTGGAATTCTATACCACAGAAGGTAGTTGAGGCCAAGTCAGTAAATATATTCAAGAATGAGTTAGATATATTTCTTAAAGATAAAGGTATCAAGGGATATGGGGAGAAGGCAGGTACAGGGAACTGAGTTTGGATGATCAGCCATGATCTCATCGAATGACGGAGCAGGCTCGAGTGGCCGAATTGCCTACACCTGCTCCTATCTTCTATGTTTCTATGTTTCCACATTTGACCCGTCCTTTTAGATTCAAACAGCTTTCGTCTGCTGCGACAGATGAACTACTGTTGGCTTTGAGTTAGATGTGAGCTCGTTGCACATCTCCCTACTGAGAAATTTCCACTTGGTGCAGAAGGGAACCAGCGTTACATCAGCCGATGATTCTCTCCAGCTCGTGGCCTCCTTGTTTAAGCATCAGAATTAAAAAGTGGAAAAACTTAGGGGTGAATATTGGCCTCGCGTAGTAGCGAATAATGGGCTGTATCATAACAGACGTCTCTTATATTCTGCGCCCGATTACCAGCCTCACTGAAAGCAACATAATTCAATATTGGACGGGGAGTACAACAGGCGGCAGATGTATTCAGACCAGTTTTGTGCTACGGTCCAAGAGGGATTTCTCCCCTTACAATCGAGAAACAGTCTCATTATTCCTTCCCCGAAGAAACTGGCGAGATTTTTGTTTGCTTTTCAGATCATGGCAATGGGAAGCCTTCTGGGACAAATAAAGGTGAGCATAAGAAGTGGCTGATCAAGCACGTCTTACTGTATCGACCACCTGATATACTCCTCGTCCAATATTGAATGATTTCATTCGAACCGAATATCATGCATGGTGTGCAACAGGCAGTCGATGAGATAGCGCTCATTTCACCCACCCAGCCATGGGGTAGGATTCCATCTTGGGATTTGGCACAACACGGGCGGTATACTAAAATTAGCGTGTTATATTCCCTGTCAGATGAACAGTTCCATGGAGGTCAACAGAAGCGAGTGCCGGGTGGGGAGTATAACAGGCGGGCGATGCGCTACCGCCCGCGTTGCGTTAGCGCCCAAGACAAATTTCTCCCCATTAAAGTCCAAAAAAATAGTTTCTTCATACGTTACCTGAAGAAACTAGAGAGATTTGTGTTTTTTGCTTTCCAGACCTGGAGGATCTGAAGCGTGCTAACAAAGAAAAAGGTGGGTAAAGAAATAAAGTGGTTCACGATGCATGATGATGTCTAGTTCTATAAACGAAATAAAGTGGTATTCAAATTTTGACAATGGGGGCGGGGGGCACAGTCGCCTTGGCTGGCAAGGCAAACAACGGCCAATTGTATCGACCACCTGTTATACTGCCCGCCCTACATGCTATCACTTCATTTGAAATGAATTTCGGGTGGACAGTAGAACCGGTGACAGATGTGATACTGCCGTATTAGCGCTAGTCCCAACGACGAGTTTCTGCCCAATTGTTGTCTTATCCAGAGGAAAACATTAACAGTGTCAGAAAGACAAAGTTGGGGTAGGTGTTTGAAGTTGTCACTTGTCCTGTTGTGATAAAAACACAATATGTCATTAGGATAGATTCAGAACAGATATAGCAACTCAAAAGTGGCCTTCCATGAGGAGCTGTTTCCCATCATGCGTAGCAGAATTACTTTCTACCATAGTCTGTTATCTCATGGCCCGGCATGTCCGCTCACTCCTCCATTACCATCAAGCCAGGCGCCCAACCCTGATTCAATGAGAAGTTTAGAAGTTTAAGCCAGGAGCAGCACCAAGCATACCAGAAAATGAGGCGCCAGCCAGCTGAGCTACAACGCAGGCCTACAGAAATGCTAAAAATCAGAAGCGGCAGGTTATAGACAGAACAAAACAATCGTGCAATCAACAGATAAGATAATAGGTCTGGAATTCTCCCGCATGCCATCGCCAATGGTGGTGGAAAATTAAGCTACTAATGCGATGAGGAGGCTCCATGAAGCCTCAATGATGTTGGAGCCCTGTACATGAGTACACAATACAAGTTCTGCAGCCAAAATTGCCGAGTGGATGAGCGTCATTTCTTAACATTAATTCTCGGGATATGTGCATGTCTTCGCGCTCAGTCAGTGAAATGAGCATATGGAATTTAACTTTTCTTGCTACATTGTGGCCAGATTCTACTCAGCATTGCGCTTTGCTTCAGAGGTGGACAAAATCACGTCTGGCAACATATAATGTAACAGGGCAACCTACTAAACAAAATATAACATGCAATTAGAAAGTTCATAGAATAATAAGGAGACTGCCTAAGGCGCTTCAGGAAGACTCGGTAGGAAGATGGGGATTGAGAAGGTGGTTGAAGGCAACAGCAGAGAAATGACTTTGAAACGTATTTGAAGGTGGATCGAGAGCAGCAGAAGGAAAGAAAAGTAACATTTATATAACAACAGACAATGCTGGAACACAAAGCAGGTCAGGCAGCATCCGTAGAGAGAGAAACAGAGTTAACGTTTCAGGTCTGCGACCCTTCGTCAGAAGTGGAATAAGTTAGATATGTAAAAGATTTTAAGCAGGTGCAGAGGCTGGGAAAGGCGGGTTGGAGGAAAGAACAAACGGGACGGCCTGTGATAGGGTGGAAGGCAGGAGTGGTTAAATGTTGCAAATGGGGAAAACAGAACCATCAACAGCTGCCAGCTCTAAAAAATAGGGGCAGAGGTTATGATCTGCAATTGTTGAGCTCAGTTTTAAGTCCAGAAGGCTGTGAAGTTTTTTTATTCATTCACGGGATGTGGGCGTCGCTGGCAAGGCCAGCATTTATTGTCATCATTTTTCGCCCTAGAAAAGTTGGTGGTGTACCGCCTTCTGAATACAACTGCGTGGCTTGCTAGGCCATTTCAGAGGGCAGTTAAGAGACAACCACATTGCTGTGGGGCTGGAGTCACATATAGGCAAGACCAGGTAAGGACGGCAGGTTTCCTTTCTTAAAGGACATTCGTGAACCAGATGGGTTTTTACGACATTTTTGTAGTTTCATTGTCACTATCATTGATACTAGCTTTTTATTCCTGATTTATTGATTTAAATTCCCAGCTGCCGTGGTGGGATTTAGAATTTATAGTCTCCAGATCATTAGACCAGGTCTCATGGATTACTAGTCCAGTAACAGAACCACGGTGCTACTGTAGCCCCGTAGCGCCTAATAGAAAGATGAGGCACTGTTCCTAGAACTTACGTTGAGCTTCACTGGAACAGTGCAGGAGGCCGAGGACAGAGAGGTCCGAGTTGGAGTGGAGCGGGGAATAAAAGTGACAGGTGAGCGGAAGTATTTACATGTCGTCTTTCATGAGGTCAGTCCGTCCCAAAAAGCTTCGCAGCCAATTATGTACTTTTGAGGTGATGTCACAGCTGTGACGTGGCAGAATAGTTCGGAAGCTACTTAGTGAGATCGAAGCGATGCGAGCTATGAAAACTATGCAGCAATGTGAAAATGTGTGTTGATAAAAATATTTAAGTTTTTAAGGAGTAGAAATTCATTTAATGCCTCCAAGATTGTACTGAGTTGAATCTTGTTTTCTATCTTGCAGACTTAGAGCTACTTAAAAAGACACTAGGTAAAATATTTCAAAAGGTTTGCATTGAATCAATTTATTTGAAGACATTTTTAGCCGATTCAATATTCTCCCAGCAAATGTTGTATCAAGAATATCATTTGGGCTAAGTAAACGGATTTATTTTCAGTTCTTATATGATAAATATATAATAAGATATATCATGCAGCTTTTCAAATCTATCGGTAAAATAAGTCTTAGCACAAAAGAGGCGTTAGCTTTCCGGCCACATGTTTTTAACTCCAGAGCAATATTGTACAAATGGAAATTAATATCCGGTGAAGCTATTAAAATGGCTGCCAATTGCCTGAAGCCCGTCCTGCGCTCCCGCCCACTATCAATCTCATTTTCCAAATTGTCTTTTTGTATAAAATTGATAGTTAATGTGAACTTTTGCATTTGAAACTCTCGCTCTTTGCTTCTTCCCAGTATTGTACTGTGTGTCACTTCAATTCAGTACATGTCATCCTTTGGAGAAGGCCAACACATGAATAAATATTAGAATAGCTGACCAAAATATTGTTCAAAGATTTAGGTTTTAAGGAGCATCTGAGTAAGGATGCTCTTGCCATGGAGGGAGTGCAGCGAAGATTCACCAGGCTGATACCTGGGATGGCAGGAATGACGTATGAGGAGAGATTGGGTCGATTGGGCTTATACTCGCGTTTAGAAGAATGAGAGGGGATCTGATTGAAACTTATAAAATTTTAACAGGACTAGGCAGACTAGTTGCAGTAAGGTTGTTCCCGATGTCCGGGGAGTCAAGAAACAGGGGTCACAATCTCAGGATAAGGGGTAAGCCATTTAGGACAGAAATGAGGAGGAATTTCTTCACCCAGAGAATGGTGAACCTGTGGAATTCTCTACCACAGAAGGCAGTAGAGGCCAACTCATTAAATATATTCAAGAACGAGTTAGATATATTTCTTAATGCTAAAGGGATCAAGGGATATGGGGAGAAAGCAGGGACAGGGTACTGAATTTGGATGATCAGCCATGATCTCATTGAATGGCGGAGCAGGCTCGAGTGGCTGAATGGCCTACTCCTGCACCTATCTTCTATGTTTCTATGTTTCTATGTTCAAGGAGGAGAGAGTGGTAGAGAGGCGGAGAGGTTAAGGGAGGGAATTCCTGATATTAGACGGCTGAAGGCAGGGCCAGCAATGGTGGGTTGATAAAAATATGGGATGCTCTAATGCCTACATTTGGAGTTAGCAGAAATCTTGGAGAGATTTGAAAACAAGGATAAAAATGTTAAAATTGAGTGTTTGCCAGAACATGAGCCAATGTAGGCCAACGAACACAGGGGTGGTGGGTGAGTGCAACTTGGTGTGCTCTGCATAAGAGCAGCAGAGATTGAATTCGTTCAAATTTACGGAAGCTGGAAGCTGGGAGTCCGGATTTGAGAGCATTGGAATAGTCGAATCTAGATGATGCGGCTTTCGAAAGTACTTTTAGAGGAAAGAACTAGAGTAACATGTATGGCCTTGATATATTTGGTTCTTTTGATAGCATTTCACTGAACATAATCACAGGAGGTCACTCAGACCCCCGAGTCCGTTCCGCCAAACTGCTTATGTAGGATCAATGGGGTAACTGCCAAATGTTGCTTTAAAGCAGAGGTCAATTGCAATCCTGAAGTGCTCAGCTCAATGTGGAATACACAGCGGTGGGTAAATATCTGTTGGCACTTCTGCTATTCCAGTATTCGTTCCAATGCCCCAACAATGTGAATCTCTCCCTCGCACTGTAGCCCACAATCCTCACATTGACTCCCCCCCAATCAGGCCCAACCTGAAAATGCCTGGGGTGGAATTAAATCAAACATGCACAGATGCATGTAAACATCTGCTAACACCCCTGGGGCGTTGAAGTGCATCTTGGGCGGTAGCGCGGTGCGGGCGCTCTCGCTTCTGACGACACTTAGATGCCTCGCCCGACATTCAGTCCTCTTGAGAAACAGAACTGAATATCTGGCGTGTGCTTCAACGGACGGAGAGAGCATTTACTGTCTGCTTGACTTCCCTGGCCATGTCCAATAACAGCCCGATGGTATTGTTCAGGCTGATCCTGTCTCACTGCCTCTTTGATCCACGCGGCAACTTGCACAGATTGGGGTAAAACTGGTCATGACGAACCGACCGGAAGTAAAACAATTCTCCAGATTTAATTTCAATGGGGAGGATAATGCTGCAGGACTCATAACGGGTTATTAATTTTAAATCGCCAGTTTAAAATCATCCCCCAAAGTTAAAATTACCTCCACTACATGCTAATTACAACATGTGTCTGTAGCAAGGCATTATTTTTAAGCATGGCAACCAACAAATTTGGGATTAGAAAGCCTAACATAGATTGTGTAAGATTTAATGCAATGATCTTGAGAGATTCGCTTTTACATTTCAGAACTGGAAAAAGTGAAAACAGCTCTAAATGATACAGGTGAGGGCTGACAATGAACGGATCAGATCAAAGCTCTGCAGTCCTGCAACATCCAGAGGTGAATGGTGGTGGACCATTAAACATCTAACGGGAAGATGAGGCTCAATGAATATCCCCATCCTCAATGATGGTGGAGTCCCAGCGCATGAGTGCAAAAGACAAGGCTGAAGCGACTGCAACCATCTTCAGCCAGAAGTTCAGAGTGGATGATCTATCTCGGCTTTCTTCTGTGGTCCCCACCATCACATATGCCAATCTTCAGCTAATTCGATTAATTCCACGTGATATCAACAAACGGCTGGGCACACTGGATACAGCAAAGGATGTGGGCCCCCACAGCATCCCGGCTGTCCTGTTGAAGATACGCGCACTAGAACTAACCACGATTCTGTAGGATCACAAAATAGGCCTGTAAAACCAAACCTGAATTCACTAGTCTTTAAATATATACTAACCAAGGCTGTAGGGCGGTAATATTAGAAATCATGTTTAAAGGATGGTTAGTTCACTTATAGAGATATATCAAAGCCATACATATAGTCTTTAGAAAGTTGCAAAGCACGATGGACTACTTGTCCATTATATTCATTAACCTTTTCTTTAATTAGTACTATAAGAATAGTTGCTTACAACCAGACTATTGGAGCCATTATACTGATTTCCAAGCATTCCAGAATGTCGTTATCAGTACTACAGAAGCAGTGTTGATGTCACTGGCCTCCTGAAGAGATAAGGGAAACTGAACTTCACAGGGAGTCGGCCATTCCTCTCTTTGCCTCAGACCCCTTATCTCCCTTTGGAGCTGACATTGTTTACCATCATTGGCTTTTCTCGAGAATTAATGAAGTGTTGGTCAGGTACAACCGCATGGGAAAGGAAAGATAAGCGTGGTATGACCTCGCATGAGAGATAAGATGGAGTCTGGCAGACCTTGCTCCCAAAGACTAGATGAAGGTCCCATCAGTAACAACTATGTGTTATGTTTAATGTCACAGAACATTTCAGGGTGGCTCCCAACATTGAGCGACTGATCATTAAAAATAAGGAAGCAATGGTAGCGATAACTGTTTTATGTGTACGCCCACTTTTGTAGCCGGTGGGTGTTGCCTATCGAAAGGTATATCAATTTATGTATATATGTTTTCCTTTGAGAGTTAGGTGCGAGTTTGAGGAGACCAACCTCTCTCCCTTTGTGCACATGGCCTTGTGGCTGGTTTCTCATAAACTTTTACTTTGTCTTCAGTTCCGTCTCCGTTTGGTTTTGCTCCAAAAATTCGAATCTAACAACTCTAACCAAGCTGTTCCAGTACAGACACAACACTGTCAGTTTACCCGATAATGTTGAAAATTGATCAGGAATGTCCTGCCCAAATAATGCAGGAAAAATCATATCCGGTCAATTTCCGCCCTTTCAATCTACTATCAATCATCAGCAAAGTGATTGAAGTTGTCGTGGACAGTGCTATCAAACGGCAACTTATTCAGTGATATCCAGGACAAAGCAGCCCACTTGATTGTCACCCCCACTAACATCTTAAACATTCACTCCCTCCACCACCGGCGTAACGTGGCTGCAGTGTACCATCGACAAGATGCACTGCAGCAACTCGCCAAGGCTTCTTCGGCAGCACTTCTCAAACCCGCGACCACTTCCACCTGGAAGAACATGGGCAACAGGCGCATGGGAACACTACCACCTCCATGTTCCCCTCCAAGTCAAAAACCATCCTGACTTAGAAGTATAACGCCGGTACTTTATTGTCGCTGCTTCAAAATCCTGAAACTCCCTCCCTAACAACACTGTGGGAGTACCTTAAACACACGGAATACAGCGGTTCAAGAAGGTGGCTCACCACCAACTTCTTAAGGGCAAATAGGATGGGCAATAAATGCTGGCCTTGCCAGTGACGCTAACATCCAATGAACGGATTAAGAAAAGAAACATTATGATGAAGAATTATTGTTAATTAATATTAATAATTTAAATAATTATGATTATTAATACTAATACAAATAGTACGATTAGTATTTCATTGAAATTATGCTTATCTTTATTTTTCAGAGATTAAGCTGGAGCAGTGTAAAAAAGGTAGACGTTGATAAAATGTAACTGTGTTATGTGTTCTGTTCTGGAAAGCTGATTGACTTTACTGGATTACTCAAACCAATTGTCTCTCATTTTCTTAGATCTTCAAGCGAAGTGTAAAAGCGATGGTGAGTAACGAGACCTGATCTGCTTGCTCCGTGGAAGGGATGGAGAATGTGTGTCAGCGACTGAGATGTTTTAAAGGAGGTACTCTTAAGCAGCGAGGGGCAGACATTTTCTACACATCTCGCAACTTTATGCTCCATTGAAAGTGATGTTGAAATTTGAAGACCTGGCAGCAGGAACCTTGACTCTTTAGCTACCCTGTTGCGGTTCCATATCTCCATGTGACATGCTCATGCTCTATATTCCTTCGCCACTGTCCTGCAGTGATGCTCATGTTGCCTACATTTGCTCCTGGACCTTACGCTCCAACTGTATCCATTTCACGTTAGTGCAACACCTCCTACGTGGTGCAATGCTGTTTTGTCCTCGGTCCTTCTTTCAGATTCTCTTTTGCATGCATTCGTGCGAGCACTTCCCACTATTAGGCGTAAGAGATTTTAATCGATTTCCTATGCAGCCATCAGTGCAGTTGCATATTTATAGAAAACGTCACGTCAATCTGTTAGCCAATGAGCTGGAGTGTGTCAGCCAAAAAGTTGGAGGCGGGATGGGACTTACGCCAAACAAACCCAATTAGAGCGTATATATTCTAATTACTCAGCAAACAGCAAGCAAGGACTATTTTAAAAAGCCCCAAACACTCTTTCCAGGTGAAACAACGATTTTCCTGTACTTCTTGCAATTTAGTATGCTCTATTCGCTGCTCAAGATGCGGTCTCCTCTACATTGGGGAGATCAAACGCAGACTGGGTGAACGCTTTGCAGAACACCTACGTTCAGTCCGTAAGCTTGATCCCGAGCTTCCGGTCGCCTGTCACTTTAATACTCCGCTCCACTCCCACTCTGAACGCTCCGTCCTCGGCTTCTTACTCTGTTCCAATGAAGCTCAACGTAAGCAGGAGGAACAGCACCTCACCATTCTATTAGGCACTTTAAAGCCTTCTGACTCAACCTGGAGTTCAACAATTTCAGACTGAAACCTCTGCCCCTATTTTGTAAGGTGGCAGCTGTCGAAGTTTCTGCCATCCCCATTTGCAACATTTAATTACTCCTGCCTTCCACCCTGTCTCACACCGTCCTTTTGTTCATTCCCCCTTCCCCTTCCCTGCCTCTGCACCTGCTTAAAACCTGTAACATCTCGAACTTTTTCCAGTTCTGACGAAGAGTCCCAGACCTGAAAGGTTATCTCTGTTTGTCTCTCCAGGATGCTTCCTGACCTGCAGAATGTTTCCAGCATTGTCTGTTGTTACTTCGGATTTCCAGCATCCGCAGTAATTTGCCAATTTTTAATTTTACTATTTTAAAAGGAGTCTCTACCAACTGCACCAAACAGTCTGTTAACTCAACAAACAGAATCTACTTAAGCAACGAATTGCAGCAGTCCATTTACTGTGCAAACAGGCTATTTAAGCACACTTCATGGAAACATAGAAACATAGAAGATAGGAGCAGGAGTAGGCCATTCGGCCCCTCGAGCCTGCTCCGCCATTCGATGAGATCATAGGTGATCATCCAAACTCAGTACCCTGTACCTGCCTTCTCCCCATATCCCTTGATACCTTTAGCTTTAAGAAATATATCTAACTCATTCTTGAATATATTTAATGACTTGGCCTCAACTAACTTCAGTGGTAGAGAATTCCACAGGTTCACCACTCTCTGGGTGAAGAAATTCTTCCTCATTTCTGTCCTAAATGGCTTACCCCTTATCCTTAGATTATGAGCCTTGGTTCTGGACTTTCCGACGATCGGGAACATTCTTCCTGCATCTCGTTTGTCCAGACCTGTCAGAATTTTATATGTTTCGATGAGATCGCCTCTCATTCTTCTATACTCCAGCGAGTATAAGCCCAATCGTCCCAATCTCCCCTCATATGTCATTCCTGCCATCCCAGGTATCAGCCTTGTGAATCTTCGCTGAACTCCTTCCATGGCAAGAACCTCCTTCCTCAGATAAGGCGACCAAAACTGCACATAATGCTCAAGGTGTGGTCTCATCAAGGCCCTGTTCAACTGCAGCAGGACACCCCTGTTCCTATACTCAAACCCTTTCGCTATGAAGGCCAACATACCATTTGCCTTTTTCACCGCCTGCTGCACCTGCATGCTTACCTTCAGCGACTGGTGCACAAGGACACCCAGGTGCCGTTGCACTTCCCCATTGCCGTTCAGATAATTGTCTTCCTTTCTGTTTTTGACACCAAGGTGGATAACCTCGCATTTATCCACGTTATATTGCATCTGCCACGCTTCTGCCCACTCACTCAAACTGTCCAAATCATCCTGGAGTTTCTCGGTATTCTCCTCGCAGCACACACGCCCACCCAGCTTTGTGTCATCTGCAAACTTGGTGATATTACATTTAGTTTCCTTATCTAGATCATTAATGAATATTGTGAATAGCTGGGGTCCAAGGACCGGTCCCTGCGGTACCCCACTAGTCACTGCCTGCCACTCGAAAATGAACCATTAATTGCTAATCTCTGCTTACTGTCCCCCAACCAGTTCTCTATCCAATTCAATATCTTGTTCCAATCCCAAGTGCATTAACTTTACACGCTAATCTCTTACGCGGGACCTTATCGAAAGCCTTTTGAAAGTCCAAATACACCACATCTATTGGTTCTCCCTTATCTATTTTCCCAGTTACATCCTCAAAACATCCTTCAGCAAACATGGGCCCGTATTTTCCGATCGGGGGCTTCCTGCGTGTGGAGTCCTCGGATCTGGAAAAAAGCTACGCCCTTACCTGAGGGCTCCGGAGGGCGGAGATTTCCGCTCCTGGGCCTCTCCACTCCGAAATGTGCAGGGCCTAGGTGTCCCTTGGGCGCATGCGGTTCGCCAGCGTCCCTCGGATCACGTGGACCATAGGAAACCAATGAAAAAAGGGAATTCACCTTCATACTTTTGACTGGCCTCTCAGCTTAGACCCGCCAAAAGTAGGAATGGGGATCATGCGAGTAGCACATCAAAACATTATTTTTTTTTTAAATCACTTTTTTTAAATTAGTTAAAATTACATTAAATTAAATATTTTATACAAAAATTTAATTAAAAAAATAACTTTTTTACGGGGCTAAAAATAAACTTACCTTCTTTTAAAAGTATTTTAAAATTATAAATGACGGAAACATTCATTTTTTTTACTTTTTCAAACACTTATCCTGGTAAAAGCAGGCCTTACGAGGCGTAGCATTTTTAAAGGATTTCAGGGGGCGTTGCTTCTGCAGAAAGCGGAACTCTGCCCGCGGAGGCCCTTCTCCAGGGCAGGCGGATGATCTGTCAAGAGGATTCTTGACAGATCACAAGTGCCGGTTTTCAGCGCATGCGCTTCAACTGCCTCAAACCGGCACTTGCGAGGCCTCTACATGTCGGTACGCACATCGTGCACAGCCGTGGGTGTCGGAAAATCCGGCCCAATGTCAGCCCGATTGGACAGTAAACCATACAGTCTTGCTTCATTTGCCTCTCACTGTGTGTGCCTGGCTTTTCCACTTTATTTTCTTCATTTCCTGGCTTACATCACTGATATAAAAAAAATAGTTTTTAAAATGAATTATGTTCGAACAAGTACGGCGACACTTTCAGTTGCTGGGATTACTGCCAGCCTTAGCACCAATTTTAGCAGCATTGTTGCCCAGACGATAATGGGATTTAATTCTGTTTTACAACTGCAAGTGATAGATTATAAAAGAAACTAGTGAAACTCCAAATCGAAAGCTTGAGTTGCACTTTTCTTTCCATTCCAGATCACCGGCTACTTGAGAAAGATTTAGGTAAATTATCTCACAACAGCGTTTCCTCTAAGCGTTTCAGTGAATAAGCATTTGCTCATTACATATGAACATGTCGGGAAAGGTCGTAATCTCGTTAACCTCAAATACATCATTCCAATTTGAGGTTCACTCTTTTCTGATTACGGAAACATTCATAGATAATGCTGATGATTTGCTTTGGGCATTCCAAACTAGTTTCGAATTGCTCCAACAATTTAGCAGTCTGGCCCCTGTGGGCTGAAAATTGGGGCAGAATTTCTGAGCCGAATGATGGTGTACTCTAAGTGTACGCTATTATATTGCCTGTGAAATTGATCGTAAGGTTGGGATTTCCAGATACCTTTATGATCTGTCAAGTTCCGATTGTATTATACTCTTTGCTGGGGCAGATTTGGGCTAATTGCCACAAACTGCCCAGCAATTACGCAGGACAATTTTATGGCTGGTGCACACAGGCGCAGGAGCCTGTTTGCACCGCGCAATGGGAGGGTGATATAAGTGAAGCATAAAAACAGCAGCTTGATTGCTCCAAAATGAATCCGTGTTTATTTTACCAGATGCTTTGCTGAAATGACATGTTTTAAGGCACATCAGGGCAATGAAGTTCAGTGAATGGATTTGACTGTATGGTCTGATCAACTTCCTCAGAACAACAAGCTGTCGCTTCAGGGCGTTTAGTTGAATACTGAAAAACCCCTGCATTTCCATATTGTGGGTGATGAGGTGCAGAGTTTAACCAGGAATAAATGCTTCATGTTCAGTTGATTATTATGAACTACCACTGTTAAACATAATTCAGATAAATGTTGTAATGTGTTTAATTAAAATTTGATTGATGTCGGCGAATGCTGTTTACTTCCGGTGCACCGCCCCACGTGATGCCAGGTATGCTTCTGCGCACAGTGCACCCCTGGATTTCGTGGGCCACTGCGCTGCACACAAAGCTGCTGCGAAACAATGACGTTTTCCAAGGGGGCCTCGAACCAGTTAAGCGCAGATTTGTTTAAGAGGTGGGCGGCGTGCTCTTATCTACGCCACCGACCGCATTTCAGGGCCAATAGTTCCTCTTCCGTGCAAAAATATGACTGTTTGATGTGCGATATGGTTAATGTTAACCCAACTTCCATGTCAAAAACACAGATTTTAGCATCCCTCAGGATTTTACTCCCAATTTCCCTACAGGCAATCCTTTGAAACGAGCGGGCTCGGGTCAGTTGCCCGTTTTACCCCCTTGCCGATTTTGCACCTTCAGCTTCACTGTAGTAAAATCGTGCGCTGTCGAAAAACGGGCGTCCTACATGAAACCGCGCATCTCCCGTCCCGAGGGTATGTTACAATTGCACTCATGAATTGCAAACAGTGCTTATTTTTGCAGCTCCACCCCCGCTACCGCCCAACCCCACAAACTAACGAATAATCGCGTTCAGTTAACTATTAACGTGCATTTTCATCCCAATGTTCCCCAAATTGGTCTCTGATATAGAAAGTGGGGACAGTACTTTTGCACTGGCAGGAGGATCGCTAAAATCGGTCACATATTTAACGTGGCAGAGAAAAATACTTCAGCTGACATGAGGAAACGTTTTGGCAGCGACTTTTTTTGATCAGGAATGCACGGCCTGAAAGGATAACATTTTTGAGCAACAACTTTTAAAAGGGAACTGGACATATAATTGAAGGGGACAGAATTGCAGTGTTGCGCAGGCCAGTGGGCAGTTCTTGACACCGCTTTCAAAGAGCCATCACAGTCACGATGGGTGCAATAATCTGCCTCTGCGCTGTACGATTCTATGAAATAGTTCTTACCCAAATTGTAGCTCTTAGGTTTGAAGAGCAATGGTCACTAATTGAATTCGAATGAAAATATTTAATCCATAAACAGCTAGTTTTAAAATAGCGTGTATAACGGATTATGTCATGTAATTCAACAAACTACAGGGCAGCCTTGAGGAAGAGTTTATTAAGTGTGCTAGGGATGGATTTCTTGAGCAGTATGTAACTGATCCTACAAGGGGGCAAGCAACCTTGGACCTGGTACTGTGTAATGAGTCTGGATTAATTAATAATGTCCTAGTTAAGGATCCCCTTGGAATGAGTGACATTAACATGGTTGAATTCCATATCCAATTAGAGGATGAGAAGGTTGTTTCTCAAACAAGCATATTGAGCTTGAATAAAGGAGACTATGATGGCATGAGAGCAGAATTGATTAAAGTGGACTGGGAAAATAGATTAAACGGTAAGACGGTACATGAGCAGTGATGTTCATTCAAGGAGTTATTTTACAACTTTCAAAATAAATATATTCCACAGAGGAAAAAAGGGTGTAAAAGAAAAGAAAGCCATCCATGGCTAAGTAAAGACATTAAAGAAACTATCCAACTAAAAACAAGGACATATAAGGTAGCCAAATTTAGTGGGACGATACAAGATTGGGAAGTCTTCAAAAGACAACAAAAAGTAACTAAAGGATTGATTAAGAAAGTGAAAATAGACTATGAAAATAAATTAGAAAAAAATATAAAAACAGATAGCAAGAGTTTCTATATTTATATAAAATGAAAAAGGGTGGTTAAGGCAAACGTAGGTCCCTTAGAGGATGAGACCGGGAAATTAATGATGGGAAACATGGAGATGGCAAAAATGCTGAACAAATATTTTGTTTCAGTCTTTACGGTAGAGGACACTAAGAATATCCTAACACTGGACAAACAGGGGGCTCTAGTGGGGGAGGAGCTAAATACGATTAAAATCACTAAGGAATTGGTACTCAGTAAAATAATGGGACTCAAGGCGGATAAATCCCCTGGACCTGATGGCTTACATCCTAGAGTCTTGAGGGAAGTGGCAGTAGGAATTGTGGAAGCTTTGCTAATAATTTTTCAAAACTCCCTGAACTCAGCAAAGGACCCGGCAGATTGGAAAACTGCTAATGTAACACCCTTATTTAAAAAGGGTTTTAGGCAGAAGGCTGGAAATTATAGACCAGTTAGCCTAACATTTATGGTGGGTAAAATGTTGGAGTCTATTATTAAGGAGACAGTAACGGAACATTTAGATAAACATAATTTAAAAGGACAAATTCAGCATGGTATTATGATGGGGAAGTCATGTCTGGCAAATTTGCTCGAGTTCTTTGAGGACATAACGTACAGGGTGGATAAAGGGGAAACAGTGGATGTAATGTATTTAGACTTCCAGAAGGCATTCGACAAGCTGCCACATAAAAGGTTATTACTCAAGATAAAAAATCACTGGATTGGGGGTAATATTCTGGCATGGGTGGACGATTGGTTATCTAACAGGAATAAGAGAGTTGGGATAAATGGTTCATTCTCGGACTGGCAACCAGTAGCCAGTGGTGTTCCGCAGGGGTCGGTTCTGGGTCCACAACTCTTTACAATTTATATTAACGATTTGGAGGAGGGGACCGAGTGTAACATATCAAAGTTTGCAGATGATACAAAGATGGGAGGGAAAGTAGAGAGTGAGGAGGACATAAAAAACCGATAAGGGGATATAGACAGGCTGGGTGAGTGGGCAGAGATTTGGCAGATGCAATACAATATTGGAAAATGTGAGGTTATGCACTTTGGGAGGACAAATCAGAGAGCAAGTTATTATCTTAATGGCGAGAAACTGGAAAGTACTGCAGTACAAACGGATCTGGGTGTCTTGGTGCAAGAAAATCAAAAGGTTAGTATGCAGGTGCAGCAGGTGATCAAGAAAGCCAATGGAATGTTGGCTTTTATTGCTAGGGGCATAGAATATAAAAACAGGGAGGTATTGCTGCAGTTCTCCAGGGTATTGGTGAGACCGCACCTGGAGTACTGCTTACAGTTTTGGTATCCATATTTCAGAAAAGACATACTTGCTCTCGAGGAAGTAAAAAGAAGGTTCACTCGGTTAATCCCGGGGATGAGGGGGTGGACATACGAGGAGAGGTTGAGTAGATTGGGACTCTACTCATTGGAGTTCAGAAGAATGAGAGGCGATCTTATTGAAACATATAAGATTGTGAAGGGGCTTGATCGGGTAGACGCGGTGAGGATGTTCACAATGATGGGTGATACTAGAACCAGGGGACATATTCTTAGAATAAGGGGCTGCTCTTTCAAAACTGAGATGAGGAGAAACTTTTTCACTCAGAGGGTAGTGGGTCTGTGGAATTTGCTACCCCAGGAAGCTGTGGAAGCTACTTCATTAAATAAAATTAAAACAGAAATAGACCGTTTCCTAGAAGTAAAGGGGATTAGGGGTTACGGGGAGCGGGCTGGAAATTGGACATGAAGTTGAGTTCGGATCGGTCGAGGCCCTGTGGGTGGCGGAGCGGGCCCAGGGGCCGAGTGGCCTGGTCCTGCTTCTACTTCTTGTGCTCTTTAGAGTTGAGGTTGGATCAGATCAGCCATGATCTCATTGAATAGCGGAGCAGGCTCGAGGGGCCGATTGGTCTACTCCTGCTCCTATTTCTTATGTTCTTATGTTCTTATAACCGCTGCAGACATTGATGACCGTTTTCCTGCAATAATGATTCGCAGCCCTTAGAATCATAGAATTATAGAATTGTTTCACAATAGAACTCGTCCTTGAACACTTCGATCAAATCTCCTCTCAACCTTCTCTGCTGTAAGGATAACAATCCCAGTTTTTCCAGTCTATCCACGGAACTGAAGTCCCTCATCCTTGGAATCATTCTTGAAAATCATGAAATTACAAATAATTCCCTAGAAATGACAACAGGCAAATAGATCTTTACCTGCCTACAAGAAGATGTTGGCGATTATCCTCCACGTGAGCGGAAGTCCCAATCACATACGCCCGTTCGGTTCCCGTCTCCATTTTATGTACCTCAACCAATATTGAGCGATTGTTACATGTTCATCTACTCTCTGCTCCCAAACCGAATGAAAGCAACATAGCTCAAGATACTGGGTGTGAAACTGGGCATCGGATGGAACACTAAACACGGGCATTCGCTGTTAGCGCTGGTCATAGTACACGCCCGATATACAGTTATATTGGTAAACAAAGCTAAATATGGGGCAGAATGTAAAGCAGCGTATTGACGCAATACCATTTGTTTTGCGTCCTCGCCAGTATTAAATTTCGCCCTTATTGCCTTGTTTGTGCAGCGAGAACAGGGCAGCTTTTACAGAACTCATGGAACTTTAAATCGGATGGTACCTTTTCGGCCGAAAATTATATGTCCCACCCGATAGCCATTCCATTGATTGAAAGGCTGTGACTAAGGTAGGAGATACACCAGGCGGCCAAGGCATTACTGCACGTCGTGAGCCTCTGCCCGCAATATCCAATAAATATAACCAGTTTTCCTTTGGCTTTTCAGATACGGAAAAACTGAAGACAGCTCTACAAGATGCACGTGAGGATAAATAGCTTCCAAGAGCGGTTCAAAATTCATAATTACTTCTTGCTATATAGTTCTTAAATTAGTAATTCCTGTGAAATATTGGGCTAGAAATTGCGGTCGGATGCGTACCTCTGGAATACGCCGCCGACCCACGAAACTATTCCGAAAGTATCCCCTGGCGCTCAGGCTGAGAAGAATTGCGGTCTAAGCCCGCTAGGCGGTGGCAACTTAATGGCCTTGGACCCCAGGGACGCAGGTGGATCCGAAGCGTCCCTGGAATCACGTGGTCTAGGCCAACCCATTACAAAGGAGGAATCCATTACAATCACTTACAAATGTAATCCGCTAATGATGCACAATGGAACCGGCAAATAATTATACAATGTACAGAATTGTAATAATTATAAATTGCAATTTTTTTCTTAATCCCATCATTGCACCAGCCAAAAATAAATATTTTATTTTTTGACAACTAATTTTATACATCTTAATCCGGGCCAATATTTGCACAAACTCATTTAAAGTGTATGCGCAAAATTTTAGATTTTTAGATGTGTTATTTAAGCCTTTGACATACCGTTACGCTGATGCAAGCAGGCCCTGAGCCTGCTTTTACCAGCCTTATGACTTGCGTGGGAAATAGCTGGAAAATTGTTGGGCAAATAGCCCAACTCGGCGCCAGCAATACTCTTTTTTCAGTCGGTGTTGATGATCTTTCAATGGCGTACCTTTACTGATGCAAGGTCTGGAATTCACGCATGTGCAAGCGCATTCTGAAATTCGGAACTTGTCGAGCTTTTCAGATGGATTACGATGGCGTACTCTGAGAGTACCTCGTTTTGGAGACCGTAATTTCAGGGCCATTAATTTGACGGTGGAAAATAGTCTTCGGCGGAAGAAATAAATCCATTGATTTTGCTTCGGCAACCTGTTTTACTCCCCGCTTCATAGTCTGTTATATTGACGCCCAATTAACTGAATATTGGGATGGGGATTGTAACTGGCGACCGATATGCTACCGCACTTCTGTGATACCGTCCAATCGAAATTATCGCCATTACCCCGCTTCTGTTTAAATCTCTTCAAATCGCACAAGAGGAATGTGAAGCTGTTATGTCATTGAATGGATCCGGTTACTGAAATTAATCAGTGCTTTTCTGATCTCTAAATGGTTTGTGGGTGTCCAATTCTCAATCAACCGCACTTTCCTGGGATAACTAGCCTCAAATTGATCTTGCACTAATTGCAAATCACATTCGCTTTGTTTTTAAACAGAGGCAAAGCTAGATCGCTGTCTTAAAGGTAAGCGAGGAAAGCTTTTGTTCATCCATGACTGTTGGCTTCAGTAAAACCGTTATTTACGTTAAATACACATATTATTCCCTCACTTCCAATCCGGTCTCTTTATTAATCCTAGAACTGGCTGAGAAGTGTAAAACTGACGGTGAGTAGCAGACAATAATCTTCTGGTGCCATGGAAATGTTGGGGATTCCTCCAGCCAATGGCGATTAAACTTTCAACGGATAAAAGAAGGAGAGTTATTTAAGGGGATGATAGTAATATGCACCAGGGAGAAATGAATAGAAGGATATGCTGATAGGTTGAGTTGAATTAGGGTTGTGAGGTGTCCAGTGTCATGCATAATGGCTGGCTTGGACCAGTTTTGCCAAATGGCTTGAGATTGTACTAGGTAAAACTATGCCAATTGATTCAGTTGTTTCTATCTTTTGGTAGACTGGATAGAGAAGTATATTTCCTTTGCTTGGCACCAGCCCAAGTGAGGAGGCGTTTTCCTTTCAACACTCTCTGTATAAGAATGAGAAAGCTTAGGATGAATAACTTTACACGGGAATTTCAAAGAACATGGCACGCTATAATACAGGGAACCGAAGACCAGTGTTCAACTTTGCAATGGTATGATGTCAGATGCATAAGTAGTTGGTTGATGTCAGTTTCGAATCTTTCCAGCGCAGCACTGGCCCAGGCACGATGAGCTGAATCAAACACAAAATACATTCGATGCTGTAAATCTCAAATAAAAAGAGGACGGCAAATGCTGGGAAACACTCAGTAGGTCTGGCATCATCTGTGGAGAGAGAAGCAGAGATAACGTTTCGGGTTGATGACTTTCCAGCAGAATTGGAAGAAGTTTATCTGAGGAAGGATGTTGTTGCCATGGAGGGAGTGCAGCGAAGATTCACCAGGCTGATACTACAGATGGCAGGAATGACGTATGAGGAGAGATTGGGTCGATGATCAGCCATGATCTCATTGAATGGCGGAGCAGGCTCGAGGGGCTGAATGGCCTGCTCCTGCTCCTATCTTCTATGTTTCTATGTAAGTTAGAGATTTAACATTTTATTTTAAGCAAAGAGAGCACCAGGGAAAATGTTCCGTGCATGGAACAGAAATGATAGGGTTGAGTGCAATTGGCATTAACTTATTAAAGGGACGATGCTACAAGTCAAAAGAGGGTGATAATGGCAGAAGTGTAGATGGGTCAAAAGGTCTGTAAATGGTTACAGTGGAAACAATACCAACACCTGCTGTCGGAGAAACGGGAGCAGTGCTTCGGATCTAAAGATGTTAACCTCAATATTAAGGCCGGTGGTCTATAAAGTGCGTAATGGAAAGATGAGGTGCTGTTTTTCGAGCTTGCATTTAGCTACACGAGAAAAGTGTAGGAGGCCGGTGGTCCGAATGGCCACTTCCGGTTCTGCTAAATTGAACGCCTTTGCGGTTGGATTGAGATGTTACTTTGTTTTGTCAAAACACAGATCAACAGCTGCTTGCAGCAAAATTAGGTAAAATCTTTCATAATTCGATATTCAATCCATGATCTTGAAGCTCTATTTGTCTTCTTCAGTGTTATTTAGAGCAAATTCTGGCAACCAAAATGTGGTGCCAAGAAAGAAGGCGGATTTGTTTTAAACTCTTGAACCTAAATTACTTCATGCCAGCTTCAGCCTCTCTTCTTTCGAGGGTCAAAACATATTGTCGATGTAAGATTTTAAACTATGCGTTGTAGTTTATATTGTAGGAGCTGGGTTAACACTGGCAATAGCGAAATCACCATCCATTATATACCCTGCCATTCATCTTCTTTCTGCTTAATCAATGGAAGGGAACATTAGGCGGCTTTAAAATGCGCAATCAAATTGATAATCACCATTTTACCATCGAACAAATTGCAACTACCCTCCATTAATAGTTAATACTGATCCTTGGCTTTTATATTCCCATTTGCAAAATCATTGGCCCTACCAGGAATTGCATTACTGCTCTCTTACATTTGGAGTCGTATTCAAAATTACTGCTACAACCACAAAGGGTAATGTACATTAATTGCAAAATTCATTGAAAGTCATCGCAGTCTTGACCAAAAGCATCGCAGGTCCACATAGGAACAACTGTAAGCAAGCATATTTAAGCACTTGCACAACCGGCTCCAACGGCCCAAGAATGTGTACCCTTCCCTCATGCATCAAGCTCTGTATCCACATAGTCAGCGCTCCCGCAGTCTTCCAATCCTTGCGCGATCCAGCAAGTGATCAATAAAGCATGCTCAGAGCCGACGGTGCTTCAAGGAATCGGGGTGCTTACTTATAAATTTCTATAGAAGTAAATCTAAACCTTTATAAATTCTGGTCACCACGCTTTAGGAAGCCTGTGAATTCCTCAGGGAGGGTTTAGGGATGATTTACTTCACAGGTATCAGGGATGCAGGACTTCAGTTATGTGGAGAGACTACATAAACAGGCGTTTTTCTACATCGAGCATTGAAGGTTAAGGAGAGATTTGAATGGAGCGGTCCAAAATCTTGACAAATTTTGATAAATTAAATAGAACGAAACTATTTTCACGAGAAAAAGTGTCCGTAATCAAAGGGCACAGATTGAAGGTAATTCGCAAAAGAACCAGAGGCACCATGCGGCTATCAGCACATTATTGGCCCGTATTTTCCGACCCTTACGGGTGTTTACGAGCTGTGCACACATCCGCAGGGACATCGCAAGTGCCGGTTTCAGGCATGTGAAGCGCATGCGCTGAAAACCAGCACTTCCGATCTGTCAAGAATCCTCTTGATAGATCTTCCCCCTGCTCTGGAGATGGGCCTCTACGGGTTGAGAGCTCCGCTTTCTGAAGACCCTCCGCCCGCTGAATAACTTTAAAAATGTTACGTCTGGTAAAAGCATGCATAAGGCCAGCTTCTACCAGCATAAGCGTTTAAAAAAGTAAATACATATTTTTGTTTTACTCATTTATAATTTAACAATATTTTTAAAAAAGGTAAGTTTATTTTTCGCTTCGCAAAAAACTTTCATTATTTTTTTCAAAAAATTAAATTTTTGTTTAAAATATTGAATTTAATGTACTTTTATTTAATTTTAAAAACGTGATGCTTGTTTAAATTTATTTAATGTTTTGATGTGTTTTTTGAGTGATCCCCATTCATACATTTGAAGGTCTACGCTGAGAGACCAGTCAAATTATGAAGGGGGATTACATAATTTCATTGGTACCCCATGGCCCACGTGATCCCAGTGACGCTTGCGAAACGCATGCGCCCCTGGGATACCTGGCCGTCTGCGCATTTCGTCATGGAGAGACACAGGAGCAGAAATGACAGCACCTCCGGAGCCCTCAGGAAAGGGCGTAGATTTGTTTCCAAATCGGAGGCAACCGCACTCAGGAAGCCTCCGATCGGAAAATATGAGCCATTACGTTCTGTAATTCACAGCCCGAAATTCTGGTGCTAGCCTGTTGAATAGTAACTTTTAAAAGCGAATGGGATAAATTCTTGAAGGATAAACAAGCGCAGGGCTATGGGGAAAGGGTAGTGGAGCCGGATTATAGGAAGAATGGAAGGTAGGAATATAGGAACAGGAGTAGGCCAATCAGTCCCCTCGTCTATTTCGCCTTTCATGGCTGATCTATGTGCAAATCCTTTTTCCCGCCTTTGCCCCATGTTCCTTAATACCTTTGGTTAACAAAAAGCTATCGATCTCCGACTTAAAATTAACAATTGATCTAGCATCAATTGCCATTTGCAGAAGAGAGTTCCAAGATTCTACCACCCTTCGTGTGTAGATGTTTTTCCGAAATTCACTCCAGAAAGGCCTGGAACTAATTTTTAGACTATGTTCCCTAGTCCTAGAATCTCCAACCAGAGAACATAGTTTATCTCTATCTGCCCTACCAGTTCCCCTTAATAGCGTGAAAACGTACCTCAAATAACCCTCTAACCTGTTTGCAAAAGCTTCAGACTTGACTTTTGCTCTCAGGTGCTGTGCCCTGCCTTTATTGAGCATGTAGATATTTTTGAAGCCTCCTCCTCCCGTTAGTTGTTTAGTTGGAAGGTTAGAGGGTTATATGAGCATTATCAAACAAAATTTGAAAGCCCCAGATGGAAACCTTGGAAAGTCGGTCAAACGTTTTGTCAAAGAGGTCGGTTGAAGGAGGAAAGAGACATAGTGTGCCGGTACGGTTCAGGGAGAGAATTGCAGCGCTTGCTGCATAGGCAGCTGAAACCACGGCCACCAATGGTTGAGCGATGAAAATCAGGGATGCGCAAGAGGCCAGAATTAGAGGAGCGCAGAGATCTCAGTGGGTTGTAAGTCTGGAGAAATTTGCATCGATAGAGAGGGGGAGACCATTGAGGGATTGAAAACAAATATGAGGATTTAAAAGCAAAACATTACCGAACGGGGTGGTAATTTAGATCAACGAGCACATTTATATCATAGACACTGCTTTTCTGTGAGTTGCTGTTGCTCCTTCCTTTTTTATTGGCCGAAAAATTGCCGTCGGAGGCTTCCATTGGGCGGACGCCTCCAGCTTACAAAAAATCTACGAATTTGTCTGGTATAACGGGTGCTACTTTGATTCGCGGTCCTGGGCCTCTCCGGGTACCCGCGGGCAGAGACCCCCGTACCTCAGGGGCGCAGGTGGTTCGCAAGCGCCACTGGGATCACGTGGGCCATCCCAACCAATAAAAGAATGGAATCCCCATTCATACTTATGGGAGTTCCGTACAAAGGGAAACCTCATAAGTATGAATGGGGATCATATAAAAAACACAAAATCACATGAAATACATTTTTTTTAAATTGCATGCTTAAAATTAATTAAAATGCCATTTAATTAAATATTTTAAACGAAAATTAAATGTTTTGAAAAATAAATATTTGTTTAAACGGGGCTAAAAAGAAACATACCTTATTGGACAGGGTTTTGAAAGTATAAATGAGTGATAAAATTTTATTTTTCTAGATTTTGAAACTCTTATGCTGGTAAAAGCAGGCCTTATTCCTTTAGCAGGCGTAAGACTTTCTCGGGCATTCAGCGGGAGAAAGTTGGGCAAATACCGAAACTTCTGCCTACGGCGGCCATTTTCCAGGGAAGGGGGATTCTCCTGACAGATCGCAATTTCCGGGTTTTCGCGCATGCGCTTCTCATGCCTAAACCCTGAACTTGTGAGGCCATTCGGGCGCGTGCGCACCTCGGACGCATCCATGGAGGTCGCAAATTATGGCCCATTATGTGGACAACAAGGAATGAGATAAAACCTCGGCGTTTGTGATGAGCAGGTTGTAGCAACAAGTTACCCATGAAACAACAGGAAGTCACAATGCCGGAAGCAGACTGCAGTGAACGGAACCAAGTCTCTAAAGTATTGCTCTTGCTGTTTTTCAGAACTGGAAAAACTGAAACAAGCTCTCAAAGATGCAGGTGAGGATATCAACTAATTCTCCAGCTGTAATTCAGGATTTAAGTTGAGTTCATAGGGGCATTGTCGGCTTTTGCTTCATTTTGTAAAACGTATGACTTCGTCTCGAACATTCGATTTTGATTTCCATTGACTTCGATCGAAATACAACTCACGAAAGATGCAAAACGGGCTGTAACACTGCTTCCTTGGCTCTTTCACACAAATCCACAGTACCCGCTTTTCCGTTTTTATGTTTAGATAGGCAGATTAGATAATCAAAAAATTATAGTCTTGAAGTTAGCAACATTGGAACGGAAGTAGGACATTTAGCCCCAGAGCCTGTTCGATCACGGCTGATCTGTATCTATGTATCTTGGTTCCCTAACCCTTAGTAACATTGTCAAACAACAATATGCCAATCTCAATTTTGACATTTGCATTTAAATAAGCATCAATAGCTATCTACGGCGGGGTGACAGAATTGAACTAAATTGAATTAAACATTGCGTGAAGAAATGCTTCCGCATATCGCCCCTCAATGGCCCAACTCTAATTGTAAGGTTGTGCTCCATTCTCTGAACTCACTCACAAGCGTTATTAGTTACTCTCTATCGAGCCTATCAACACCTTTAATCATCTTAAACACCTCAATTAGATCACCCATCAAACTTATATACTCAAGGAAATACAAGCCAAGTTTACGCAAGCTATCTCATTATTTCAGGACATAATGACATAAGCAATAGGAGCACGAGTATAACATACGTCCCCTCGAGCCTGTTCCGCCATTCAATAAGATCATGGCTGAACTTTGACTGAACTCTACTTTCCTGCCCGCTCCCCATATCCCTGGATTGCCTTAGTGCCCAATTCTCTATCTGTCTCAGTCTTGAATATGCTCAACGACTGAGCATCCACAGCCTTCTGGGTAAAGATTCACAACCATCTGAATAAATAGATTTCTCCTCATTGTCCTAAATGGCCGACCCCCATTCCTTGAGACATTGACCCCTAATTCGACTGTCTCCAGCTTGGGCAAACCGCCTCTCAGACTCTGCCCTGCCAAGTCATCTAAGAATTGCATGCTTTTCAATGAGATCACCTCTTATTCTTCTAAACAACAGATAATTTATGTCTATTCTACTCAGTCTCCCCTCATAGTACAGCTCTCTCATCCCAGCAATCAATCTGGTGAACCTTCTTTGTACCCCCTCCACGTTAAGTATATCCTTTCTTAGGAAAAGAGAACAACATTGTACCGAGCACACCAGGTGTGGTCTGACTAAAGACCTGTATCATTGTTTGTTCCTATAATCCGACATCGATGCAATAAAGACGAAGATACCATTTACCTTCCTAATTGATTGCTGTATCTGCATGTTAATGTTCTGTACAATGGCACCCAAATCCCTATGATACAAACAGTTAATAGCTTCTCAACTTAAAAAAAAATATTCTGTTGTTCTATTCTTACTGCAAAAGTGGATAATTTCACATATACGCAAATTATATTCCATCTGCTTGTACATCACTTAATTGGTCTGTATCTACTAACATACTCTTTTCGTCCACCTCACCACTTACTTTCCCACCTAGCTTTACATAATCAGTAAACTTAGACAAATTACATGCGGTCAACTCATCTAAGTCATTGCCAAAGTCTGTAAATATTCGAGGCCCAAACATTGATCCTTGTGGCACTCCAGTAGTTACAACCTGACAAGCATAAACATGGAAACATAGAAGATAGGAGCAGGAGTAGGCCATTCGGCCCCTCTAGCCTGCTCCGCCATTCAATGCGATCATGGCTGATCATCCAACTTTCAGAACCCTGTCCCTGCTTTCTCCCCATATCCCTTGAACCCTTTAGCCTTAGGAAATATATCTATCTCCTTCTTGAATATATTTAATGAATTGGCCTCTACTGCCTTATGTGGTAGAGAATTCCACAGGTTCACCAATCTCTGGGTGAAGAAATTCCTCCTCATTTCTGTCCTAAATGGCTTACCCCTTATCCTTAGACTGTGACCCCTGGTTCTGGACTCCCCGACTATCGGGAACATCCTTCCTGCATCTAGTCTGTCCAGTCCTGTCAGAATTTTATAAGTTTCAATGAGATCCCCTGTCATTCTTCTAAACGCCAGCGAGTATCAGCCTAATCGTCCCAATCTCTACTTATACGTCATTCCTGCCATCCCAGTTATCAGCCTGGTGAATCTTCGCTGGTCTCCTTCCATGGCAAGAACCTCCTTTCGCAGATAAGGCGACCAAAACTGCACACAATACTCAAAATGTTGTCTCACCAAGGCCCTGTACAACTGCAGCAAGACATCCTTGTTCCTGCACTCAATCCCTCTCGCTACAAAGGCCAACATACTATTTGCCTTCTTAACCGCCTGCTGCACCTGCAGTGCTTACCTTCAGGCGTAAGAATTCTAAGGGTTTTCTGCGGACGGAGGGTATCCAGAAAGCGGAACTATCCGCCCGCAGAGGCCCTTTTCCAGGGCAGGCATCCGATCTGTCAAGAGCATTCTTGACCGATCGGAAATGCCGGTTTTCAGCGCATGCGCTTGGCCTGCCTGAAACCGGCATTTACGATGTCACTTCGGTGTGTTCACAGCGCGTACACACCCGTAGGCTCGGAATATGCGGCCCATTATGATTTTCTAAGTGCGCTTGTTACCACCTTGCTAATAACTGTAGTCCATCATTTTCCCTAACTATTGATGTCAATAAACTTCCTTCTTTCTTGAAATGCGGGATCACATTTGCACACCGGACTGGGTTAACACTTGTATGCTGATTGATGAAGTACGTTATTGTAATGGAAATGTGTTGGAATATTTTTTATGTAGTGCATCATAGTTAATCAAATGCATCCAATTATAAATCTACCTTGACAAAAAAGGAAAAATTCGACAGTTGGTCCTGAATTAATCTGACCTTTATCTCGGCTTCACATATCATTTACAGAAGAAAAATTGCATCAGTGTCAGAAAGGTAAACCGGGATAAATATTTGACTTCGATACAGTTATGTGTTCTGATTAGCATATTCTTGCATGAATTACTGATTTCATTCAAATCATGTGAAATCTATTGTATTCCTGTTCGTAGAACTGGAAGGAAAATGTCGAACTGACGGTGAGTAACATCAGAGCTTTCTCATACATCCAGGACATGCTAATAGATTTCTTGCAATTAAGGCAATTAGTCGAAATTTTGACCGAAGCAGCTCGGCGGGAAAGTGACATAAGGATATGAGAAATAGGAGCTGGAGTCGGCCATTTGGCCCGTCGCGCCTGCTCCGACATTCAAAAAGATCATGGCAGATCTTCTACCTCATCTCCACTTTCCTGCAGTATCCCCATATCAATTGATTCCCTTAATCTTCAAAAATCTATCGATCTCTGTCTTGACTATACTCAACTACTGAGCCTCCACAGCCCCCTGGGGTAGAGAATGCCAAAGTTCACCAGCCTCTCAGAATTTCTCTGCTTCACAGTCTTAAATGGCCGACACCTTAGATGAGACTGTGACTCCTGGTTCTGGACTCCCCAGCCAACCTTCTCGCTGCATCTACGGCTTCAAGTCCTGTAAATGTTGTATGTTTCAATGAGATCACCTTTCCTTCTTCTAAACTCTAGCGTATATAGGCCTAGTCTACTCAATCTCTCCTCATAGGACAATCCCCCCATCCCAGGAACCAGTCTGGTGAACCTTCGTTGCACTCTCTCTATGGCAACTATATCCTTTGATAGGTAAGCAGCCCAAAACTGTGGTCTCACCAGGGCCCTATATAATTGACGGTATAGATATTCACGCCAGTTTCACAACTTCGTAGACAATTAACTGGCTTTCGACACGCTCCTGCCACTTTCCGCCCTGCGCTGGGTATTGCGTTTACGTGACAACCGTGGCTCAGCGTGTGGAACACTCGCATCTGAGTCTAAAGGAAGTGGGTTGTTGTCCCACTCAAGAGACTTGAGGTAAAATCTAGCCTGACGCTGTTCAGTGCCAGTACTGAGGGAGAGTTGCTCTGCCGGAGGTGCCGTCTTTCTGATGAGATGGTAAACCCAGGCCACGTCTGATCTCTTGGGAGGATAAAAAAAGATCCCTCAGCACCATATGGAAGAAAACCATGTGAGTTCCCCCGGTGCCCTGGGCAATATTCATCTCTCACCCAACACCGATTGTCTGCTCATTATCATATTACTGCTTGAGGGAGTTTGCTGGACACACTTTGGTTGTCGTGTTTCCTACATTACAACAGTGACTATACTTTAGAAACGTACTTCATTTGCTGGAAAGCGCTTTGTGACGTTCTGAGGTCGTGTAATGGACTATATAAATACAAGCCATTTCTAAATTGTCCAAGTGTTTCTATTACATAGAGTGGTTAGCTGAATGCACGAGACTATGAGCTGAACGGATGGACGTATATTTCCCTGTCTAATCTGATCGCTATGCTACTACCCGTAACTACACAACTAACAACTCTGAAGACACTGAGAGCAAGTGAAGTTTTCACTGAACATTTGTGATCTCCTCACTCCATTCCCCATCTGCAGGATTCTGTACACAAATATCAGAGGGCAAAATAGATCACTTTCAATAACGTGACAGGGAAATAATGCTTAACCTTTATAACTCAATGGTGAGCGTCAGGTTGGACTGTTGTGCCTAATTTTGGGCACTGTTAAGGCCATGGAGTGGGTGCGGAGGAGATTTTCTGGAGCTGCACTAAGAATTAGGGGCTTCAGATCGGTGGAGCAACCAGAGAATCTGAGATTGTTCTGCTTATGTCAGAGAAATGTGAGAAGTCGCACAACACCAGGTTATAGTCCAACAGCTTTATTTCAAATCATAAGCTTTCGGAACGCTGCTCCTTCGTCAGGTGAAGTGAAGAGATGCATATAGGAACAACATATACAGTCAGAGAACACTGCCAGAGATGCAAGAAAACAGACAAGATCAAAAACAGTTTTTTGTTTTCCATAGAAACCCCAGCAGCTGCTACATTGTCTTTGAAGTAATGTTTTCCTGACTGTCCTGTTTGGACACCATCCACACCTTTGATTGCCGTGATTATCTCTCTGCTGAGGTGTGGTAAAGGGCAGTTGGAAAGATTAACTGTATTCATCTGGCAATGTTCTCTGACGATATATGCTGCGTCTATATGCATCTCTTCACTTCACCTGACGAAGGAGCAGCGCACCGAAAGCTTGTGATTTCAAATACGCTGTTGGACTATAACCTGGTTTTGTGCGACTTCTTTCATTTGTCCACCCCAGTCCACCACCGGCATCTCCACATTATGTCAGAGAAGGTTGAGGGATCATTTAATAGAGGTGATCAATATCACATGGACGGCGTTGCCGGGTTCATGCAGAAGATAGAGACAAGCAGATTCCACTGGCAGGAGGGTCGCTAACCAGAGAAGACAGATTTAAAATAAGTGACAAAAGATCAAGATGGGAAGTGAGGAGATTTCGTTTAATCAACGCATTGTTTTGATTTGAAATGTACTGCCTGGTGGAAACAGGTTCAATCGTGACTTTCAAAAAGGTATTCGATCCCTACTTATAACTAAACTCTGCAGGGTTATGAGGCAGAAGCAGGGGAGTGGGACTATTCGGATAGCTCTGTCAACCTACTGGCACAGTCACGATATGGCCTCCTGCTGTGATATACGATTGTGTAATTCTTTCCATATTAACCTCGAATATCAGATCCTAACCATACTGACATTACATTTGTACCAGCTTCAAAAGTTGAACTTTTCATGGTGATGCACAAAGTGCAGGCAACAGATTTTACACCCGGAACTATTATCCTTTGATAATTATCGTTGATTTTACATCAGGTTACTCACAGGTGGGGGACTGCACACCCACATTCGAAATACTTATTTTTGCAGATAAACCCATTTTCAGATGCAATACTAATACTGCCCCGGCCCACCACACGTAAATACAGCAAGAAATACTATTTAAGATAAAGGAAAGATTGGAAATGAGCACGGTTTGTTACACTGCCCCATTCTGCTGGTTCGACCAATACTTTAAGTTTGTGATTATGCAAATTCATTGTATTGGAAATTTGATCTATTTCATAATCAACTATTAACGGGCGCAATTCTGGCGCAATTTATTGATCGTGCTCAAAGCGGAAACTCCATCCCAATCTCGTATGTTCTATCAGTTTCAAAGATTCTTGCTTGTGCCAGAACGAGCTGTTGCAATTTCCCCTTCAGTTCGTCTTGAAAGTATAGGTTGCAACATTTACGTTCCTTGTTCAGATCCTTGAGCGATGTCGCTTTGGTTCCAAGGGGGAAAAATTCAGCTGCTTGCGCCTCCCGTTAGCGCCTTAAGAGGGCGCTAATGGGGCGTAAAGCAGCTAACGCCCGGGCGCAGCGCCGCCCACGCCTCCCGAAAAATTTAGTGGGAGGTTAGCGGCGGCGGCAGCCGGTAGCGCCCTGTGGCGCTGCGCCGCCGGCGATGACGTCATCGCCATGCGCAGCACCCCGCTCGCGCCCCGGCCGTGATCTTCAGTCGCGCCCCCTGATTTACCGCCAGACGCTATGTCCGACGGTTTCAGGGAGGCGTACGTGCGGCCGGGGCGGCGATATTTAAAGCGGAGGTGGCAGGCGGCCATTTTTGTTGCTGGCCGCCTGCCAGCACCTGCCCCCGGCCCCCGTGAAGCCCCCCCACCGTGAAGTGCCGGCTGCGCTCCAAGAGCCCGGCACTTCTCTTGAGTGCCGGGCTCTTTTGCCGGCACTCCCGATCCCTGGGGGCCCAGCTGGGAACCGGTTCGCGCTGCGCAGGGTCCCTCCCCTTTAAGAAGGGGAGGAAGGCCTGCAATACCGCGGCACGTAGCGCCAGGATATTCACTCGCAGCGCCCCAAGAGGGATGCGGGCTGCTTCCAGTTGCGCCCCGCTTCCCTCTTGGGGCGCAACCACTGAAGTTCCGGCGCGGGGCCGCTAATTTTTTCGGGGCGCTAAAAGTCGCGCCCCGGCGAGGTTAGGGGGCGCGACTCAATTTTTACCCCCAAGTGTTCGAGTATCGCCCCTTCCTCTTAAATCTGCTTTCATGATCTTGCTCACCATCCTTTTGTTCGTGGTTCTGTTTTTCATTTTTGTATGGCAGCTGTCCTTATTCCGCTACATTGTGCCTGCAGTCGAGACACTAACGCAGTCTTCACCATGTTTCTAACTGATTCGAGATGTGTGGCTGCCAGTCCAGTTCCTGCAAGGAAGGTGAGCAGGAGTCGACCATGCAGCCTCTCGAGCCGGAACCGCCATTCAGTGAGATCATGGCTGATCAGTATCTAAACTCCATTTCCCCGCCATGTTCAAACATCCTTAAATACCGGTGATTAACAGAAAATTATAAATTTCAGTTTTGAACTTTAAATTGACCGCGTGGTTTAATAGTCTCTTAGTCAGATTTTCAAACCGTCGTCAACACCTTCACTGAAGCGTACGAGAGCAGGGCCTTACACTAAACTTCCGTAACACAAAGGTCCTCTACCAACCTGCCCCCGCCACACAGTACTGCCCCACGACTATCAAAATCCACGACTAGGCCTTGGACAACGTGGACCACTTTCCATACCTCGGGAGCCTACTTTCAACAAGGGCAAACGTCGATGACGAGGTTCAACACCGCCTTCAGTGTGTCAGTGCAACCGTCGGTCACCTGAGGAAGAGAGTGTTTGAAGACCAGGACCTCAAACCCGGCAATAAGCTCATGGTCTACAGAGCAGCAGTGATACCCGCTCTCCTGTATGTTTCAGAGACATGGACCATGTACGGCAGGCACCTCAAAGCACTGGAGAGGTACCACCAACGCTGCCTCCACAAGATCCTGCAAATCAATTGGCAGGATCGGCGCACCAACATCAGTGTCCTCGCTCAGGCCAACATCCCCAGCATCGAAGATTTGACCACGCTTGACCAGCTCCGATGGACGGGTCACATCGTCCGCATGACCGATACGAGACTCCCAAAACAAGCGCTCTACTCGGAGCTCCGGCACGATAAGTGACCCCCAGGTGGGCAGAGGAAACGCTTCCAGGACACCCTCAAAGCCTCCTTGAAACTGTGCAACATCCCTACCGACACCTGGGAATCCCTGGCCCAAGACAGCACAAATTGGAGGAGAAGCATCCGGGAAGGCGCCGAACACCTCGAGTCTCCTCGCCCAGAGCAAGCGGAAGCAAAGCACAGGCAGCGGAAGGAGCGCACGTCAATCCAAGCACCCCACCTACCCGCCCCTTCAACCACCGTCTGCCCCACCTGTGACAGAGACTGTCGGTCCCACATTGGACTCATCAGTCACCTGAGAACTCATTTTTAATGTGAAATCAAGTCATCCACGGTTCGGAGGGACTGCCTGAGAAGAAGGACAAGGAGAAGAGACAGATTTCCACAACCCTCTGTGTGAAGAAGTGCTCCCTGACATTACCACTGAGGTGCCTCGATTTAATTTCAAGGATATCCCCCCCTTGTTCTGGATACATCTTCAGAAGAAATAGGTTATCTCTATTTATACATATGGGGCAACACGGTGGCATAGTGGTTAGCACTGTTGCCTCACAGCGCCAGGGGCCCAGGTTCGAATCCGGCCACGGGTGACTGTCTGTGTGGAGTTTGCACATTCTCCCCGTGTCTGCGTGGGTTTCCTCCGGGTGCTCCGGTTTCCTCCCACAGTACAAAGATGTGCGGGTTAGGTTGATTTGGCTATGATAAATTGACCCTTAGTGTTAGGGGGATTAAATACGTGGGGTTACGGGGATAGGGTGGGATATGTGTCGGTGCAGGCTCGATGTGCCGAAGTGGCCTCTATCTGCACTGTGGGGATTCTGTGATTCTGTGAATTCATTTCGTCATCTTAAACAACTAAAGTAGATCAGCCCTTAATTTTCTATACTCGATGAATCACTAAAGCAGATTATCTGGTCATTGCGATGTTTTTGCTTGTGGGAGCTTGCTGTTCGCAAAACGGCTGCCGCGTTTCCTACATCGGTGACTTCAGAAAGTAATATATTGGCTGTAAATAGAGTATTGGCGTCGTAGAGTGATGACGTCACTGAAGGAGGCCATTCGATGTATCGAGTCCGTGCCAGCTCTCTGTAGAGCAGTCCAGTCAGTCACATACCCCCGCTCTATCCCCATTGCCCTGCAAGTTTATTTCCCTCAAGTGCCTATCCAGTCTCCACTTGAAAACATTGAGTGACTCCGCTTCCGCCACTTCCATCGGCAGCGAATTCCAGATCATCACCACTCGCTGTGTAAAAAAGATTTTCCTCACAATCCAACCCTCTGTATCTCTTTCCAAAACCGTAATTATGTGTCCCCTAGTCCTTGTACCATCAACTAGTGGGAACTGCCTATCCCCGTCTAGCCTATCCAAACCCGGCATAGTCTTGTACATAAGATCGTGCTTTGGGACGTCTGGCGATCGTGAAAGGCGCTATATAAAGGCATGCCTTTATTTATTTTCATGTTTCGCAAGCCACATCAGTCCACTTGGGACCAGGTTCTTGAAGAATTCTGCGGAGATATCATCGTTCCCGACGGCCTTCCAAGACTTGGTGGTTGTCAACGTTTTGTCCATCTCTTCGATGGTGAAGGCTACAGAAAGGTGGTGTGTGGAGCGGCTTTTTGCAGAGAGATGTTAATCAGCTCTTTCACTCTGCGTTTGTTCTCGGCAGATGTCTTTGCCTTTGATTTGGTTAGGTGGCAGGCCGCAATGGCAACTGCACTGAGCTTTGGCGCTTGACGTGGGTGCAGCGAGGTGGCGCCAAGCCGGAGGAGAAGCATCCAGGGGTTCCAGCTGAAGGCTGAGAAATCCAGTTGTTCGGTGAATCCTCACCATCCTGTCAATCTGCATTCGTCTAGGGAATCCATGTTGCTGTTGCTATAATCCGGTCTTGAGTGACATTGAACTCTGCCAGCGGTCTTTTGCTCTCCTGGGACCAGCCTGGCACGTATTATTTCCTGGAGCTCCTGATGACAACCTGCACGTGGTCTCACCAATAACATGTCATCAAAACGGCCTCCCGGTCTGATAAGCATGCTAGCATCGACCATGCCAACCAATGGACCCTAATCATCTAAGCTAAGTGGCCCAGAACTCTGCTTAGATCAACTAATTGGTTCACTTTGCATGCCAGGGAGTAAAGGCAGCGAACTTGAAATACAATTATATAGCATTTTCAGAAGAAAAAAACTTGCCATTTTGCCCAACTGTTATATTCCCGTGTTTATTCTCTGCATGCGCCTCCTCCCATTCGACATCCATCTCACCCTATCAGCATAACATAAGAAGGTATAAATTAAGAGTAGGAGTAGGCCAGATGGCCTGTCGAATCTCCTCTGCCATTTAATAAGATCATGGCTGAACTTCGAACTCAATTCCAAATTCCCACCATATTCCCCATATCCCTTCATTCCTCTCGAGTCCGAAAATCTATCTCTCTCAGCCTTGAATATACTCAACGACTCAGCATCCACAGCCCTTTGGGACAGGTAATTGAAAAGATTCACTACCCTCTGAGTGAAGAAGTGCTTCCTCATGTCAGTTTTAAAAGGGCAAACTCTTATCCTGAGACTATGCCCTCTAGATTTCTCCATCCAGGGGAAACAATCTCTCACCATCTCCCCTGTCAAACTCCCTCATAATATTGTATGTCTCAATGACATTACCTCTCATTCTTATAAACTCCAGAGTGTATAGGATCAATCAACTGAAACCCTTCTCATAGGACAACTCTCTCATCAGAGGAATCAATCTAGTAAACCATCGTTGCACCGCATCTAAGGCAAGTATATCCTGCCTTCGATAAGGAGAACCAAACTGTGCACAGTAGTCCCGGTGTGGTCTCAACAAGGCCCTGTACAATTGTAGCCAGCTCTCCTTAAGCTTGTACTCTAAACCTCTTGCAATAAAGGCCGAAATGCATTTGCCTTCCTAGTTTCTTGCTGTATCTGAACGGTAATTCCTTGTGATTCTTGCAGGAGTACAATTAAATATCCCCTAATGCCAACATTTACTATATTCTCACCATTTAATAAATATTCTGTTTTCCTATTCTTCCTACCAAAATGAATAACCTCACATTTTCCCGCATTATTCTACATCTGCCACCATATTGCCCACTTACTTAACCTGTCTATATCCCTTTGCAGGCTATTGTGCTCTCCTCACAGTTTACATTTCCACCTAGCTTTGCATTCTTAGCAAACGGGATACATCACATTCAGTCCCTTCCTATAAGTCATTAAAATAGATTGTAAATAGCTCAGGCCCCAGCACAGATCCTTCCGGCAAGGCACTAGTTACATTCTGCCAACAGGCAAATGACCCGTTTATCCATACACTCTGCGTTCTGTCGATTAAATAATCCTCTATCCATGCTAAAACATTACTCGCAATGCAATGAAGCCTTACCTTGTGTAACACCCTTTTATAGAATTATAGAATCATAGAAAGTTACAGCACGGAAGGAGGCCATTTCGGCCCTTCGTGTCCGAGCCGGTCAACAAAGGGCTATCCATGCCAACCCGCTTCCCAGCTCTTGCTCCGTAGCCCTGCACGTTAAAGGTTCTCAATGCACATCCAAATCCTTTTTAAATGTGGATAGGGTTCCTGCCTCCACCATCCTTTCAGGCAGTGAGTTCCAGACCCCCACACCCCTCTGGGTGAAGAAATTACCCCTCAAATTCCGTCTAAACATTCCACCAATTACTTTAAATCTGTGCCCCCTGGTTTTTGACCCCTCGGCCAGGTGAAATAGGTCCTTTCTATCCACTTTATCAATGCCCCTCATAATTTTACACACCTCAAAAATGTTTCCATTCAGCCCCCTCTGTTCCAAGGAAAACAGACCCAGCCTATTTAGTCTTTCCTCATAGCTAAGATTCTTTACTCTCGGCAACATCCTTGTAAATCTCCCCTGTACCCTCTCTACTGCAAGCATATCTTTCCTGTAAAGTGGTGACCAGAACTGCACGCAGCACTCTAGCTGAGGCCTAACTAGTGTGTTATACAGTTGAAGCATAACCCCCCTGCTCTTGTATTCTATGCCACGGCTAATAATGCAAGCATTCCGTATGCCTTCCTAACCACCTTATCTACCTGGCCTCCTACCTTTAGTGATCTATGGACATGCACTCCAGAGTCCCTTTGCTCCTCTACATTACGGAGTGTGCTACCATTTAATGTGTATACCCTTTCCTTGCTACCCCATCCCAAATGCATTACCTGGGAGCTCATCGAATGCCTTTTGGAAATCCAAATATGCTGCATCAACTGGTTCCCCTTTAAATTCCCTGCAAGTTACAGCCTCAAATAATTGTAAAAAAAAATGTCAAATACGATGTCTTTTTGTTACAACTATGTCGTTTCTGCCTAAACACAATTGGACAAAAATTCTGGTCAAGGTGTAATTTTGGATTACGCCTCTCACTCCGCAAAAGTATTACTCACCTACCTGATGGTAGCCATGCAAGAACCTGCGTTCTGAGGATGCGAGGCGGAGCACAGCATAATGGCCCATGTATCCCAGGGATCACGTAGGCCAGATCTTCATTTCTGAAGGAAATCCCATAATGAGATGTAATTGAATCCCGAAATAGGATCTAATTGCAATTTACAGAATTGGAATTGAGTTTGTAATTCACTGTATTCCACCAACCTCATGAAAAAAATGAACTTTTTGATCATTTTAGAGCTCATTAATACTCTAATCTGGCCCAATATTTGCAGAAACTCATTCGCTATATTGTATGTGCATAAATTCAGGTATGAAAATGTTTAAATCGTGCCTGAAGCGTCCACTTACGCTGATGCAATTAGGCCCTGAACTGATTGCCGCTTCTGTAACCTTTCCTTGTGCAATTTCTGGCCAGTCGGTGGGCTAATAGCCCAACTCTGCACCAGCAATTGCTTTTTCGTGGCCCGCGTGGATGGCCTGTCAACGGGTACATTGACAGACCGCAAGTTCGGGATTTTGCTCCTGATCCTAAACTTGCGGTTGATTTCAAATGAGGTATGGTGGGGCCGCAATGCCGACCGCAAAATCCGGGCCATTATGATTTTCTATGTGCTCTTCCACCACTTCCTTAAGCATGGATTCCAGCCATGTCCCGACGTCTGATGTCAGGCTAACTGGCCTGTCGTTCCCCGTTTTCTCTCTCCCTCCATTCTTGAATAGCGGGGTTACATTTCCTTCCTTCCAATCCGCTGGGACCATTCCCAATCTCGGGAATTGTGGTAGATCACTACAAATGCATCAACTATCTCTGCAGCCAACTCTTTTAGAACCCTCGGATGTCGGCCGTCTGGTCCAGTGGTGGATTTGTTGGCCTTTTGTTGCGTAAGTTTCTCAAGTACTTTTTCTCTACACTTATTATTTTTTTTTATGTTGCTCACTCTCATTAGCCCCTTCATACACTATTATTTTGTATGCTTTGTGCATCTTCTACTTTTTTTTTATTCGTTCATGGCATCTGGACGTCCGTGGCAAGGCCAGCATTTATTGTCCATACCTAATTGCCCTTGATGACAGATACAAAATATTTGTTTAACTTCTCTCCCAATTCTTTGTTCCCCAATATAGTTTCGCATGTCTGAGCCTCTAACGGACCAAGTCTTACGTTTGCTAAGCTCTTCCTTTTTAAATACTTGTAGAAACTCTTACAATTTGACGTTATATTTTTTGTTAATTTACTCTCATATTCTGTGTTCTCCCTATTTATCAACTTTTTTGGTCATCCTTTGCTGGATTCTAAAGTGCTCGCAGTCCTCAGGTTTATTACGATTCTTCACAACAGTACAATCCTCTCCTTTTAATCTAACCTTCTATTCCGTTCACCCTCATCTGTTTATCTAGTTTCCCCTTAAATGCATCTATGCTATTCGCCTCAACTACTCCCTGTGGTAAGGTGTCCACATTCTAAACACACTCTGGGTAAAGAGACTTCTGCTGAATCGCTTCCTGGATATAGTCGTGACCATCTTATATTGATTTCCTCAATTTTATACAAACTTCGAAGTGTAGACATCTCATCCCCTTCTACCCTATCGAACCCATTCATAATTTTGAAGTCCTCAATAAGTTCAATCCTCAGCATTCTCTTTTCTTGAGAAAGGCGCCACATCCTCCTCAGTTTTTTTTACCGATAATTATAACCACTCATTTCTGGTATCAACCTTGCAAATATTTATTTCACCTGCTCCAGTACCTCTATATTGTTTTTGTAATATGGTGACCAGGACTGTATGCAGTACAGCAAGTGTGATCTAAACAAATACGATAGCAAAATATTGCGGATGCTGGAAATCCGAAATAACAAAAGAAAGCGCTGGAAAAACTCAGCAGGACAGCAGCATCCGCAGAGAGAAAAACAGAGTTAACGTTTCAGGACGAAGACCTTTCGTCAGAACTGGCAAAAAAGCAGGGAATGAAATAGATTTAAAGCAAGGATAAAGCTGGGAAAAGGGGGAGGGGATGAAAGAACAAAAGGAGAGATTAAGAGACATTGGGGGAGAAATTCAGTTTCGCCCCATTTGGGGCGCAATTATCGGCCGGGCGCAAAGATTAGCGCCTTTCGTTAATTATCGCCACCGACTGCAAACTTGACTTTTATCGCCCCTGGAGGTGATTGCAGCGCTATATCAGGCGCTTCACACCAGTCTTAAGGCGCAAAGGCCGAGGAGAGAGGCGTTACCTCAGAGCGCTGGCGAAGCTCATGTAATGTCAGTCAGCAATGGAACACACACACAATGGCACGGGCCAGTTCTTAAAGGGGATGGTTAATCTTGCTTTCCATCCACATCCTGCTCATTGCAGCCTTGAATCTCGGCCTGGAGAGACTTGCACATCAAATGTGCTGGAAAGAACAATGGAGAGTACCAGGCAAAGAGCTCAGAGTGCAGCCCCCACAATCTCTGCTAAATCGATACAATGAATGGCAAATCAAAATGAACCTGCAAAGTGCTGCTCAGTACCCAAAACTCCTTCGCACAACGTTGAATCTCTCCAGAAGTCTCTCCCTCTCTCTCTCAGAATGCGTAGTTCAAAAATGGCACCAACAATAAAAGGCAGGAAGCGGTCACCTTTAAATAGCGCTCCCCCTTTCCCTTCATGACTGCAGAACGCTCCCCTCAAACTGTCGTTGCTAGCGTCAGGCGGTAAGGCAGGGGGCGCCACTCAATATCCGCTCCGGGGCGATACCGGGACATTGCGCACTCGAGTGACGTCTTGATCTGCCGGCGCAGGAGATCGTGGCGGTAGTGTTTAGCGCCGCCGCAAAATGTCTAGTTAATTTCGCGAGCAGCGCAAACATCGCCGCGCCTGGGCGCTAGATGCTTTGCGCACCATTAGCGCCCTCTTAAGGCGCTAACGGGAGGCGCAACCAACTGAATTTTTCCCTCATTGAGAGATATTAAGAGATAATCAAGGCAAGAGCCGGTGTTGATGTAACAGGTTGAGGCTAAATTAAGTGTGGATTGCACTGGCAGAATGAAGGACAGCTGCCAGCTTCTGGGAGGAAAAAAAGGTGGGGGCAAACAAAAGGGTGGATGAAAAAATTAAATATAAATGTGATCTAAACAAAGTTCGACACATCTTTAGCATAACCTGGCTGCTTCTCATTTCTCTCCTGCTCGAAGTTAATTTCAAAGAAAGCCGTATGCATATTTCAATGGTTGTACGGTATGAATCTACATTGTGAGAGCGGGCCGGTGGGATTAGCAATATGTGACTTCATTAATGGAACAAGTCGGCCGCGATAGTCCACACGGTTGGCTCCTGTGATTCCAAATGCTAATGTCTCTAGGGATTCTCCTGAGCTTCACTTCTCCTCTCCATTTCAGATCAACGGTTGATAGAGAAGGACTTAGGTAAACTGTTTCATATACTTTTGCATTTGTTTATTTGATTATTATCAGTCTTGAATTTATTCTATAAACAGTAAGCAAGTCAGGCAGCTGCTGGAAAGCAACGGAAAACGTTGCTAATGGGATGCCTGAAAAATCAACGTATTGCCCCTTCTTTGCAGATTTTTTCTTGATTTGCCAAGGATATGCTTTTGCTGTAGATTGCCAGCACCTTCAGCATTTTAATATCATTGTTGCTTTAAAGGAATCCTTCTTGTCTGAGCAAAATATTAGGATTCATAACATTGCGTCTAAATGTAACTTGAGATCGCCCACTATGTTATCGGCCGCCAGTTATACTCCCCACCCGATATTCAGTTCCATTGCCTGAATATTAAGCGGGCCGTAAAACAGGTGGTCGTTGCGATAACGCCCGTTGAGTGCTACCGCCCAGGACTAATTTCGACGCCCTATTCTTTTGGGAATGTGTTAGAATGTCTTGTAGCCTCCTAAGTTTAGACTATGTTCTGTAAAGTTCTGATTCATTTCTTTTTGGCGGTAATATGCATTGTGAGTTGATGCTAAAGCATCGACCGGCAGATTTTAGTTATTAAAATACAGGTTTCTGTGCCTCACCCTGGAATTCCATCACTCCCTTCTCAGAGAGGAACCGTCACAATTAAGATTTGTAATACTGAAGGAATTAGTCTTATGTTTGTAGCATTATCTAGCTACTTATTTTGTTTGGTCAATCGATGGCGCACCGGCAGATGCAGCGACTGACCGCATCCGCTTATTCCAAACCTCATTTGAACTCATCACTGTGTTCCACAAAAGGAGCACAGATCATTGCAGCAGATACAGCTACTGGCGAAAATGCACCTGCACTTCTGCCCCAAAACTCTTCCCAATGGCCTCAAGATTAGCAAGACTTCCCTCGTTCCTGAACCCAGCCAGTACACACTGACTCCTTAGCCTTATTATTCTCCCTTCTAACTGTCGAAGGAAGGAAAGCCTCTGTGTTGATAGCCAATGAGGCTAAGCAGCTATTTTAAACATGAGTCGCTCAGCGAAATAAAATTCCGATGCAAACGATTGATTGTTGGACGAGCTTAGACCAGCACCAAATTTCTCTTGACTTTTCATAATCTGGCCTTTGCGTGGGAGCGTATAATGGGCGATGTCGAAATAGCCCTCTCATTATACCGCACGCTCCAATTTCCTTCTCAATGACGTCAACAGAAGAGCAAGGGTGGAGAATGTGCGATTATTTCGAGACCCGCCCCCTCAATGCACGTCATCGCACAAAGTTAAAATCACCCCTCCATATTGTTCACTCTGGTATGGACTGCTAAACTGAGGCTGTATGCACGTCACTGCAATTAGAAACTTCCGAGTAAATCAGTCCTGTTAAAACCGATTCCTCCTATGTCCCTTCGATAAAAGTTGCATGTGGTCGGAATCTTTAAGCACCGGATTTTTTTTAAGGATGTCATAATTTCGAAAACAGGCTGCATTCAACTGTACCAAAGAAACTGGAGAGTTTTTATTTTTGCTTTACAGAAATAGAAAGACTGAAGCAAGCTCTAAAAGATGCAGGTGAGGCGGGAGATGATGTGGAGTTGGAAATTACAGTTTCATGACGACTTTCGGTTCCACATTGCATGGTAATTAAATCAATTGAAACATATATTCTTAAACAGGTTGATAGGGCAGACGTATAGAAGATGTGTCCACTTCAGTGTGAGACCACAAATAGAGGGCCATGAATATTAATATAGACAGTAAAAAAGTGGAAAATTCCGGAGAAACTTCTTTACCCAGGGCAGTGTTTAGAATGTGGAACCCGCAACCAGGAGGAGCAGTTGAGGCGACTAGCAGAGCTGCTTTTAAGGGGAAGCTATATAAGTATATGAGGGAGAAAGGAATAGTAGGATATGCTGAAACGGTGAGATGAACCGGTTTGGGAGGTGGCTCGTGTGGAGCAAAAGCACCAGCATATCATGGCCTGCTTCTCTGAGGTAAATTCTATGCAATGCTATGTAATATATTTTCAAGAGTTGACATTGCTTAAACTTATTGCGATCAGAATTCCGGGCACAGAAGAAACTTGGGAGGTATTGACTTATTTCGAGGACAGACGTACTGCAGATCCCAAAAGGGTTTAATAGCAGCAACAGGGATAAATACATATGGGGGTAATTTTGCATTGGATGTTCACGCTGAATGGGTTTCACCACACTGATCGCCCGTTATACGCCCTGCCCGATATTATGTTCCATTGTAGTCAATAGAACTGAAAATGGGGCGCAGTTTGCATTGGACGACCAATTCAGCACCGCTCGTTTGTTGCACTAGAGCTGGAGACGAACTCCGACCTTTGAGTCATAAATTAATGTGACGTACATTAGGACTGCAAATAACGTTGTCGCTTCTCCATCCCCCCACCAGAGGAAAAACTTCAAAAATGCCTGAATGGTAAATGAGTCCGAAAGCTTCATTTGATATTATTGATGTTCCAAAAAAAATTCCTTTGAAATTAAAAGCGCAATACCTCTGCTTCAATTCAACTCCATTATTTTAATCTTCTTAGAACTGAAAGGGAGGTGTCCAACTGACGGTGAGTGTTCACAGCATGTTCTGATCACAGCATGGAATCGATAAAGAATTCGCCAAACTATGAGGCGTATTCCTCTACATTGCTCCGTGTGTGAGTGACAGTGATTTCAGATCTTTGGGCTAGACACATGGACAGCTGAGGGTTAAATCGGACATAGGCGGGAAGGCAAAACATGCAGAATTACTTTTGCCAGTAGCTAAAGGACACGTCAGATATCTACTTCTATTGTAAGAAAAAATAGAAAAAAATTGCATTATTAAAGGGACCATCATGACTTAACTCAACGCTTTGTAATTAAAAGTATTTTTTTGCAGTGCAGTCACTATTCTGATGTAGGAAACGCGGCAGCCCATTAGCTCTCAACATGTTCCTACGAAGAGCCTTGTGATAATGGCCAGATATTCTGTTGAGATCTGAAACTGAGACACTATATTCGTGACGCGCCGAGGTGTTAGCTGCGCCTCAGTGGTAACACAACCGCCTGTGCATTAGAAGGCTGTCTGGTCAAGTCCTACTCGGGAGAACTAAGCACAATGGATAAACTGACACTCCAATACTGTGACGTTTAACCGAAGCCCCGCCTTCAGTCTCACATTGTAGTAATAGAACCCACAGAGCCATTTGATGAAGCGCAAGGCAGGTTTCTCAGTGTCTTGTCCAACGTCTACTCGTTATCTCACATCACTGAGACCTATTATCACATCTTCAGTATCCTAATTCTTAGCGCGATCCAGCAGTTTGGCTGCTGTTTTACCAACGTTCCAATAATCATTGTAATTCCTGAGTTACTGCATTGCCTGTGAAGGGCTTTGTGATGTCCTATGCTCACCTGGGTCCTACATAACGTGACTGACCTGTTTGAACACCATTCACACCTTTGATTACCATGATTGTCTCTCTGCCGAGGTGTGATAAAGGGCAGTTAGAAAGATTAACTGTAATCATCTGGCAGTGTTCTCTGACTATCTATGCTGTGCCGATATACATCTCTTCACTTCACCTGACGAAGGAGCAGCGCTCCGAAAGCTTGTGATTTCAAATAAAACTGTTGGACTATAACCTGGTGTTGTGCGACTTCCTACATAACGTGGAATAATCTTTCTTCCTTTCTAACTTTCTTTTTTCCTTTCTATCTTTCTTTCTTTCCTTCTTTCTTTCATTCTTTCTTTCATTCTTTCTGTTTTCTTTCTTATTTTCTTCCTATCTTGTTTCTTTCTTTCCACCTTTCCCTCTTTCTTTCCTTCTCTCTTTCATTCTATCTTTCTTTCTTCCTTTATTTCTTTCCTTCTCTCTTTCTTTCTTTCTTTCTTTTTCTCTTTCTTATTTTCTTTCTTTCATTCTTGTTTTTTCTTTCTATCTTTCTTTCTAGATTTTCATCTTTCTTTCCTTCTTTCTTTCTATCTTTCTTTCTTTCTTCCTTTATTTCTTTCTTTATTTTCTTCTTTCTTTTTAGTTTTTAGGTTTAGTTGACGAATCGCTGACGGGAATCTCATCGTATAAAATCTTTCAATACGAGCATTGGACAGGACAGGTACATTTCTGCGCACAGCAATATCTCAGAGCATGGGATGCATCCCGGACAGGGATTAGACTGTTGGATCTTTGATGGAAGCAAGATGCATTTTTTAGTGATCATAAGGCATGGAAACATGCGGTGAAATCAGAGTGGTGGCTGTAGATTTGTGTTTCTCAGTAATGCACACAGCCGTACACGATGGGTTGAATGGCCTCCGTTGCTGCTACATCGAAAGCCTCTATACGTCTACTGAGCTGTGCGTTTTTCTTTCTTCACCGTAGATCAACGCCTGCTTGAAAAAGATTTAGGTAATATGATTTCTACCTCTGTACTCGATTAACTGAACCAATATTTAAATTGAACTGTGCAGTCGTATCGTATTTATGTCTTAAAATCGTCTTTACTGTAAGAATGAAACTTCAAATAGTTTTGTTGTCCAATTCATGGTGTTTCCTTTTCGAGCGATGAGGAAGCTAAGAGGCACTTCCTAGTAAATAGCAGTCTCTTCATACGTTAGTGAGCGTGGGCGGCGGCGTGCTAGGGGCTTCATCAATTGGCCTATTATTCAGAACATTCCTTTCATTGTTGTTTTGCTGTTATTGATCGTAGCTATTCCAATTCTTTCCGAGCCATCCTCCCACGTTGCATCCACTGCAAACTTGAACTTATTCAAAACTCCACTCTCCGTATCCCACCTCGAACCAAGTCCCTTCACCCAACTGCTTGCGAATATATAATAGCTCTGAGCGGAGCATCGCCCCGGTTTTGAAATTTCCATTCTTCTTTTGAAAATCCCTCTACGGCTTAGCCCCGCCCTACATCTGTAACCCCGCCTGACCTAAAATGATCAGCCCCATTTTGAAGTACCTCCTTCGCATCGCCCCTCCCAATCTCTGTAACCTATTACAGCGCTAAATCCTTCCATGTTCTCTGCGCTCCAACCATTCTGACGTCATGTCCATCGCCCGATTTCCATCACCCCACAATTGCCGGCCGCAGCTTCAGTGGTCTTGGACCTAAGCCCTTGTAAAACCCTCCCGAAACATCCCAGCATCTCTGCCTCTCTCTCGTACTTTAAGACGCTCGTTAAAATTTATATCTTTGACCAAGCTTTCGATTAACTCTCCTAATGTCTCCCTGTGTGACGCAGTGACGAGCTTTGTGACGTTTCACTACGAGTTGTTATTGTTGTTCTTTTACACCCCCTTCCGATTTTGATTGCCCGTTGGAGAGTAAAACCGGGCGAAGTGTAAAACTAGTGTTAGATCCTATCCTGTCAGTTCGGAGCTGGGCGAGGTTGCTTAACAATTCTCTCGAAGTAGCTGACAATGCAGTAAATGAGGATGATGAGGAGGATGAAAAAAGCAAACTTTAAAAATTATTCGTTCGGCTCCAGCCGGATAATTGTGTCCAATTCTGTGCACCACGCTTCAGAGCGAATGTCAAAGGCATTGGAGAGGGTGCAAAGGAGATTTACTGGAATGGTACTAGGGAAGAGATAGCTCAGTTACGTGGAGATGCGAGGGAATCTGGGATTTTAATCCTCACAACAGAGAAGGTTAAGTGGAAATATATTTGAGGTGTTCAAAATCATGAAGATTTTTGAGTAAATTAGGAGCAACTGTTCCACCTGATAGACCAAATCAGATTTGAGGTAATTGGCAAAACAGACAGTGGTGATATGAAGATATGCTGCTCATGCAGGGTCTTATTATCATCTGAAATTCAATATGTTGAAGCGTTGTGGATGCCGAGTCAATATACATTTTCAATAGGTATTTGGATCAATGCTTTAGTCGGAGAAAATTGCAGGGCTATGGGGAAAGAGCAGGGAGAGTGCGACTATTTGGATAGCTGATTTAAAGACCCAGCACTGGCACGATGAGTCGAATGGCCTCCTTCTGTGCTGTAAGATGCCGTTCGGATCATCATCATTAACTCCTAATCGTAAAGAGTTGCATAAGGCTAGAACTACACCTATAACAAGGTTCACTCGCCCCTGTAACAAAAACTGCTCCAACAAATCTTCAGTCAATATCAATGGTAGGGAAATCAGCAAACTATGTTGATAGCAAAACACTGCAGATGTTGGAAATCCGAAATAACAACAGAAAACGCTGGAAAAACTCAGCAGGCCAGAACAAAAGGAGAGATTAAGGGACATTGAGAGACATTAAGAGATAATCAACGCAAGATGAGGCGTTAATGTGACAGGTTGAGGCTAAATGAAGTGTGAAATGCACTGGCAGAATGAAGGACAGCTGCCAGCTTCTGGGAGGGAAAAAAAGGGGGGCCTAACAAAAGGGTGGATGAAAAAATAAAATATAATTGTGATAGGGGCTGAGGTTATGATCTAAAACTGTTGAACTCGATGTTGAGTCCAGAGGCCTGAAGGGTGCCTAATCTATGTTACTGGCGTTAGACTCTTCCCGCCAGATGTTTCCGCCCAGGTGCAAAATAAGAAAGTCTACCGAACGTGTCGCTTTAATGCTAGGGCCATTTGTCGCCCCGATAAGATTGGACAAAGTGCACACATGTTTACACTGTTGAAACGACTTACTGCTATGAAATTATATATTACATAAGAACATAAGAACATAAGAAATAGGAGCAGGAGTAGGCCAATCGGCCCCTTGAGCCTGCTCCGCCATTCAATAAGATCATGGCTGATCTGATCCTAACCTCAAATCTAAAGAACACAAGAAGTAGGAGCAGGACCCGGCCACTCAGCCCCTGTGCCAGCTCCGCCACCCACAGGGCCTTGACCGATCCGAACTCAGCCTCCTGTCCAATTTCCTGCCCGCTCCCCGTAACCCGTAATTCCCTTTACTTCTAGGAAACTGTCTATTTCTGTTTTTAATTTATTTGATGATGTAGCTTCCACAGCTTCCTGGGCCAGCAAATTCCACAGACCTACTACCCTCTGAGTGAAGAAGTTTCTCCTAATCTCAGTTTTGAAAGAGCAGTCCCTTATTCTAAGATTATGCCCCCTAGTTCTAGTTTCACCCATCCTTGGGAACATCCTTACCGTATCCACCCGATCAAGCCCCTTCACAATCTTATATGTTTCAATAAGATCGCCTCTCATTGTTCTGAACTCCAATGAGTAGAGTCCCAATCTACTCAACCTCTCCTCATATGTCCACCCCCTCATCCCCGGGATTAACCGAGTGAACCTTCTTTGTACTGCCTCGAGAGCAAGTATGTCTTTTCTTAAGTATGGACACCAAAACTGTATGCAGTAAACAAGGTGCCGTCTCACCAATACCTTATATAACTGCAGCAATACCTCCCTGTTTTTTATAATCTATCCCCCTAGCAATAAAAGCCAACATTCTTGATCACCTGCTGCAACTGTATACTAACGTTTTGATTTTCTTGCATTAGGACCCCCAGATCCCTTTTGTACTGCAGTACTTTCCAGTTTCTCGCCATTAAGATAATAACTTGCTCTCTGATTTTTTCTGCCAAAGTGCATAACCTCACATTTTCCAATATTGTATTGCATCTGCCAAATCTCCGCCCACTCACCCAGCCTGTCTATATCCCCTTGTAGGTTTTTTATGTCCTCCTCAGGTTCTACTTTCCCTCCCATCTTTGTATAATCTGCAAACTTTGATATGTTACTCTCGGTCCCCTCCTCCAAATCGTTAATATAGACTGTAAAGAGTTGGGGACCCAGCACCGACTCCTGCGGAAAACCACTGCCTACTGGTTGCCAGTCCGCGAATGAACCATTTATCCCAACTCTCTGTTTCCTGTTAGATAACCAATCCTCCACCCATGCCAGAATATTACCCCCAATCCAGTGATTTTTTATCTTGAGCGATAATCTTTTATGTGAGACCTTGTCGAATGCCTTCTGGAATTCTAAATACACTACTTCCACTGGTTCCCCTTTATCCACCCTGTACGTTTTGTCCTCAAAGAACTCAAGCAAATTTGTCAGACATGACTTCCCCTTCATAGAGCCATGCTGACTTTGTCCCGATCTAGTGCTCATTACCATGACACATGAATGGGAAGCAAAGCTGCTGGGTGCAGATGCAGTAAAAGATGCAACGCAGGTTGATAAGGACATAAAAGCAAATTCAAAACATTTGGTTTCATTTCTAGAGGAAGTGAACTAAAACGCAGAGAGGTTAATTCAAGCTTCTGTAGCTTGGAGGACAGTGCACCGATCTGGTGTCCGTTTTGCAGAAAAATGTGTGTAGAGAAGGTGCAAAGAATGGTTTACAAGGATTATAAAAGAACTGAGAGATGCTACCTAGCAGTAAATGTTGAACAGGCTGAAGCTCTGTTTCAGTTATGAGAAGTCTGAGGGCTGAACTAATAGAGGTCTTTAAATTAGGAAGGCAATTGATAGGTAGATAGAGAGAAGATGTTTCGACTTGTTGGGGTACAGAATTATACCATACAAATACAAGATAAAAATAAATCCAATAAGGAAATCAGGAGACACTTCTTTATCCAAAGATAACATAAGAGCATTTGAAGATAAGAAATAGAAGCAGGAGTAGTCCATTTGGCCCTTCGAGCCTGCTCCAACATTCAATAAGATCATGGCTGACATTCTCCCTCATCTCCACTGTCCTGCACGATCCCCATATCCCTTGATTCTCTTAATATTCAAAAATCTATCGACCACTGTCTTGAATATATTCAACGACTGAGCCTCCACAGCCCTCTGGGGTAAAGAATTCCAAAGATTCACCACCCTCTGAGTGAAGAGATGTCTCCTAATCTCAGAGCAAAATGGCCGACCCCTTATTCTGAGAGTGGAAAGAATATGGAACAATTTACCACATATTTCGGGTGAATTCCCTCGAAGCATTTAAGGAGATGCTCGCTAAACATAGTAAGGAGAAAGGAAAAGAAGGTTCTACAGATTAGATTAGATGACGCATAGTGGGAGGAGGCTGGTTTGGAACCTAATCATAGAGAACGAATAGCCTGTTTCTGTGCTGTAAATTCTGTGTAATTTAATGTACAACGCAACACATGTTAATGGTAAAATAATGTCTGGATTATTGTCTAATGCGAAATAGCGTCATGAACCTAATTGGAGAAATTTTACTTTTGCATTTCAGAAATAGAAAAATTGAAATCGGCTCTAAAAGATGCAGGTGAAGAGAGAAACTATATTCCCTAAAGAAATTCATTATTGATGGTTCTTGACCTATAATTTGCACAATTCTGCCATTAACATCCATTACTTTTAAAACGGGGATAGTACTTTCAATTGATTCTTTTCACAATTTACGGAGCCGAGAATGGTTGTAAAATATCAGTTTTATACGTGGGTGAGGATACATTGCTTAAACAAAATTGTTCTGCATTCTGCATACGAAAGTATGAGTATACGGGACCCGACAGGAAACGACACGCTGGTACACACAGCCTGTCCCACACAATTGTGATACCTGGTGCATCACAGTGTACGCACTCGACCAACACCCACTCAACCCCCCTCCCCATGTGATCTACTGGGAGAGGTGAAATAACAGATGCAATGCCCAGGCCAATTTGCGAAATATATAACCTGGCAAATTCCTCTCCGACCCTAGTCCAGATCAATTTATCTGATTGAATTGAATTGATGTGAAAAATCTGATTGATTTTTTTCAGGAGGTGACCAAAGTAGAGGATAGAGGAATGTCTATGGATGTTATTTGTATGGACTTCAAGAGGCATTTGATAAAATCCCACATAAGAGACTGTTTTCTAAAGTACAAACCAACGGGATTGATGGCAAATTATTGACCTGGTTAGGAAATTGGCTGTTGGCTGGTGCCAGAGAGTAGGGATAACGTGCAGATATTCAAGTTCGCAGGAGGTGATAAGTGCTGTCCCGTAGGGATCTGTGTTGGTGCTTCAACTATTCACAATATTTATTAACGACTTAGATGATGGCATAGAAAGTCATATATCCAAATGTGCCGATGAATCAAAGATAGGAGGCATTATAGGCAGTGTAGATGAAAGCATAAAATTACAAAAGGATATTGATAGATGAATTGATAGAGGAAAACTGTGGCAAATGGATTTCAATGTATGCAAAAGTGAAGTCATCCACTTTGGAAAAAAGATGGATAGAACAGGGTTATTTCTAAATAGTGAAAAGCTAAAAGTACTGGATATCCAATGAGTCTTCGTGGTCCAGGCACACATTTCATTAAAAGGTCTTGAACAGGAGCAAAAAATAACCAATAAGGCTAATAGAATGCTAGCCTTTATATCTAGTGGACAAAGGGTTAGACGTTATGCTGCAGCTATACAAAACCCTGGTTTGACCACACCTGGAGTACTGTGAGCAATTCTGGGCACCACACCTTCGGAAGGATGTATTGGCCTTGGAGGGAGTGCACCTTAGGGTTAGCAGAATGATACCTGGACTCTAAGGTTTAAGGTACAAGGAGAAATTACAGAAATTCGGGTTGAATTGTATAGAATTTAAAAGGTGATCTGATCGAAGTTTTCAAGATATTAAGGGAAGCAGATAGGGTAGATAGAGGAACTATTTCCACCGGTTGGGGATTCAAGATCGAGGCAGCATAGTCTAAAAGTAGAACCAGAGCGTTCAGGAGGGAAATTAAGAAACAATTCTACAGCCAACAGGTGGTAGAAGTTTGGAACTCGCTTCCGCAAATGGAAATTGATGTTAAATCAATTGTTAATTTTAAATCGAAGGTTGATAGCTTTTTTGTGAACCAAATATATGAAGGGAGATTGGCCAGAGCGGTAGATGGAGTTAGGTCGCAGATCAACCATGATCTCATTGAATGAAGAAACTGACTCGAGGGGCTGACTGACATACTCCTGTTCCTATGATCCTATCCCTCATTAATGTCGTGCAGTACTTACCTTTTGTAAGAGGTGATCCCTCACCCCGCTCAGCCAGAAACAGGTACTGGTTTGAACAATTTCCGCCAATCTGCATCAACCGCACAAGCAGGCAGACTGCCTGAGTGACCCAATATTCGGTGGGAACAGCACCTCCTCCTGGCACCTAACCTGTCTTAGTTCCTGTTCCTCAATTATTAGTCACTCAAACCGACAGCAATCGGAAAGTACCTGGTCTTGCCTGAATCATCCGTTTCTAAGCAATTCAAATATCATTTTGTTTCTCAGAACAAAAACTGCGCAAGTGCGAGGAAGGTAACGGTGGACAACATTAGCGTTTCTAGAAGTATTCTGAGCTGCAAACACTTTTCAATTCAAACACATTTTCTCCTCATTACTTTCAAAATATTATTACCGCTAATATTATTATTTGTATTGTTAGAATTGAGAGCGAAGTGCAAAAGCGATGGTGAGTAGGATCACATAATCCGCCTCAGTGGGTTAATTTAATATCGGGTGTCCATATCACAATCATTGTGTCTCTTAGAGCAGAGAAGGTTAAGGGGAGATTGTCCAGAATGGTACCAGGGGTGAGGGACTTCAGGTAAGTGGAGAGACTGGAGAAGCTGGGGTTGTTCTCCTTCGAGCAGGGAAGGTTAAGGGGAGATTGACCAGAATGGTTCCAGGGATGAGGGACTTCAGTTACGGGGAGAGACTGGAGAAACCTATGCGTTTATCCTTCTCGCAAGGCAGGACTCTCACGGAATCGGGGGAAATGCGGCTTTTACACCCCGCCGAATATTACTCTCTGTTGACTTCAACCGGAGCAGCTGACGCCGTCAGTTTCCCGACGGGTGGTAAACCTTAACACTGCCCCCTCTGCTGAGAATGAGAGAAATTCTGGGTAGTTTCTTAGCACATTATGGGTTTGAAATCCAGCTTGCGTGTTAGCGCGGGACGGTATTGCATCGACCGATTGTTCAGCACCCCGCCCTATGTGCAGTTCCATTCATTTGCCATATCTGGCCTGGTCAGTCAGTAGCACTTTCGCATCTGATTCAGAGATTTGAGCACCAAACCTAGGCAGACACTCTCAGCGCTAGCACAACCGAAGAGCTGCACTTTCGGAGGTGCCATCTTATCGAAAAGACCTAACACCAACGCCCCATCTGTCCTCTCAGGTGGATGTAAAAGACCCCCTTGCCATTATTGTGAAGAACATTTGGGGAGACCTCCCCGGTGTTCTGGCCAATAGTTATCTCTCAACCAACTTCACCATCAAAAGCAAATTATCTGTTCATTAACACGTTGCTGTTTGTTGGACCAAGCTGTGCGCAGATTAATTGTCACACTTCCTACTTCACAACAGTGACTATACTTCAAAAGTACTTCATTGGCTGTAACGTACTTTAGGACTTCTTGAGATCGTGAAAGGCGCGATATAAATCGAAGTATTTTTATCTTTTTGTTAACATCAATAGAGCTGAATATCTGGGGGTGGGGGTGGGCATGCGATATCCGGTTGATCCGATACTGCCAGTTTTTTGCTTACAGTCAAGCGTAATATTTTACCGCGAATTTCGTAGCAAGACTAGTTTTTTGGAATCGCAGCGTTGGCAGAAATCACCGTAGCTTTGGAAGGAAGCGAGACAAATAGGTGTACATTCGCACAGTGTGAGAGGAGTGCATTTAGATTAGATTTGGACTACCCATCAAAACGCAGGTCGTGACATGTCCTCGAGTGGCCAATTATTATGTTGTGAAGTATCATACCAGGAACGACCTAATCCGTTTGTACATGTTCTTTTTTATAGATCAACAGTTGCTTGAGAAAGAATTAGGTAACTGTTTTCTTAAGTTTCGTCTTATATCAAGTTACCTGACACTCAGTTTACTGTATTCAGTATTATCTTCTCCAATGTTGAGATTGTAGATGTCCATGGGGGATAATTTTATCCTATCAGATTGTCAGCTGTGCCTCTGAGACAGAAGGTCGTGGGTTAAAGTCTCACTCCAGAAACCTGAGCAGTTAAATCTCTGTCGGAGATCCTGTCTTTCTAATGAGACATTAAACCGGGGCCCCGTCTGCTCTCTCTGATGGATGTGAAAGATCCCATGGCACTATTTCGAAGATGAGTAGGGGAGTAATCCCCGGTGCCCTAGACAATATTTATCACTCAAACAACATCACTAAAGCAGATTATCGGGTCATTATCACATTGTTGTTTGTGGGATCTTGCTGTGTGCCAATTTTCTGCCGCATTTCCTGACGGAAGAAAACTACTAGGCACTTGGTCTGAGTATTAAACAAGGCTTTAATCAACTGTTTTTCAAAATAGAGGTCCAGTTGTGTCCTTTCCTAGTTCCTGTTAAAGAATGTCCTGAGCATGCCCGAGTACTTATACTCTCGCTGGACAGCGCCACCAGCAGGCCGCCCAGTATTATTTCATAAGTCATTTACACATGAATGACAAGATCCATGTCATTTCCGACGTTACATCAGTGGCTACACTTCAAAAAGTACTTCATTGCCTGTAAATCCCTTTGGGACGTCCGGTGGTCGTGAAAGGCGCTATAGAAATGCAAGTCTTTCTTTTAATTTTTTCGGCTAAATATCAGGAAGGCTGAAACCGTTGTCACTGTTCCCTCGCCACCGACTCCACCACGCTTCCTAGCCACTGACTAAGGCTGAGGCAGATCGTTCCTAACCGTGGCATCCTAGTTGACCCAGAGCTAAGATTCCGATCCCACATCTTCCTATTACCAAGACCGCCTACAGCGACCTCCGTAATATCAGCAGTCTCCACCCCTCCCTCACCTCATCTGCCGCTGCTTCCCCAATCACATGCATTTGTTGCATCCAGGCTCGACTGCGTTAATGCTCTTCAGGCCGGAATCCCACCCTGCACCCTAAATATACTTAGGCTCATCCACAACTCTGCTGCCCACGTCCTAATTCACACCGAGTCCCATTCACCCCTCTCCACTGTGTCCGCTGACTTACATGGTCTCGTTTTTAAATTGTTCATCCACGCTTTCAACTCTCAACATTGCATCACCGCTCTCCATTTCTGTGACCTCCTCCAGCCCTACAATCCTCCGAAATCTCTGCTCGCCTCCAGTCCAGCGGAGCCCTAAACTCTGGAATTCCCTCCCGAATACATCCCCCTCACCACCTCCCTATCCTGCTTTAAAACGCAGAATACTTCGCAACTCTGTGAAGGAGCTTTTGGTCATCTGTCAAATTCCGTTTCAACCTGTGAACCGCATTGGGATGTTTTACGATGTCAAAGGCGCTATATAAATGTACGTTGCTGTTGTTGTTGTTGGTGGTGTTGTGGATAGGCAGACAATCAGCCGTGTTCGGTCATCCTTCCATCTTATCCCCTGTCCGGTTTTAGGGTGCAGCAAAGTCAACTGAAAAGGAAAAATCCGGGTAGAGTGTAAACAGGCGGACTGTTCCCAAGCCATCAGATTACTGTCTGGCGGACTGGTTTTATATCAGAGAATAGAACCTTAGAGGCGGTGTAGAAGGCAAATGGTATGTTGGCCTTCATAGCGAAAGGGTTTGATTATAGGAACAGGGATGTCCTGCTGCAGTTGTACAGGGCCTTGGTGAGACCACACCTTGAGTACTGTGTGCAGTTTTGGTCGCCTTATCTGAGGAAGGATGTTCTTGCATTGGAAGGAGTTCAGCGAAGATTCACAAGGCTGATACCTGGGATGGCAGGAATGACATATGAGGAGAGATTGGGTCCATTGGGCTTTGGAGTATAGAAGAATGAGAGGGGATCTCATCGAAACATATAAAATTCTGACAGGTCCAGACAAACTAGATGCAGGAAGAATGTTCCTGATGGTCGGAGAGTCCAGAAACAGGGGTCATAATCTAATGATAAGTGGTAAACCATTTAGGACAGAAATGAGGAAGAATTTCTTCACCCAGAGAGTGGTGAACCTGTGGAATTCTGTACCACAGAAGATAGTTGAGGCCAAGTCATTAAATATATTCAAGAATGAGTTAGATAAATTTCTTAAAGCTAAAGGTATCAAGGGATATGGGGAGAAGGCAGGTACAGGGAACTGAGTTTGGATGATCAGCCATGATCTCATCGAATGGCGGAGCAGGCTCGAGGGGCCGAATGGCCTACTCCTGCTGCTATCTTCTATGTTTCTATGTTTCTAGAGTAGAACCGTAGGGCACGGAAGGCGGCTATTCGGCCAATCTTTCACGTGTCGTCTCTTTGAATGAGCGATCGAATCAGTCAAATACTCCTGAATTTTTCCAAATTGCCAGGCACACATTCCATTTTAAGTATTTATCCAATTCTCTTTTGAAATATACGATTGATAGAAAGATGGGTGGGAAAGCAAGTTGTGCAGAGGTCTCAAAGGACCTCCAAACGGACATAGACAGGCTAATTGAGTGGGCAAATGTTTGTCAGATGGAGTATAATGTGGGGAAGAGCCAGGGAAAATGATAAAAGCAACTTATTATTTAAATGGAGTGAGATTACAAAATGCTACAGTTCAGAGGGACCTGGGGGGTCCTTGTTCACGAAACACAAAATGTTAGCATGCAGGTACAGCAAGTAATCAAAAAGGCTAATGGAATTTTGGCCATTTTTTCAAAGGGGTAGGAGTATAAAAGCAGGGAAGTCCCGCTGCAACTGTACCGTTTATTGGTGAGACGACACCTTAAGTGCTGCGTACTGTTTTGGTCTCCTTATTTAAGGAGGGATATACTGGCATTGGAGGCAGGTCAGAGACCATTCACTAGGTTAATTCCAGAGATGAGGTGGTTGACTTATGAGGAAAGGTTGAGCAGGCTGGACCTATACTCATTGGAATTTAGAAAACCGAGAGGTGACCGTATTGAAACATATAAGATACTGAGGGGGCTCGACAAGGTAGATGCAGAGAGGATGTTTCCCCTCGTGGGGAAATCTAGAACTCGGGGGCACAGTTTTGGAATAAAGGATCACCCTTTTAGAACTGAGATGAGGAGGAATTTCTTCTCTCAGAGTGTCATAAATCTGTGGAATTCTCTGCCCCAGAGAGCAGTGGAGGCTGGGTCATTAAATACATTTAAGGTGCAGGTAGACATATTTTTGCAAGATGCGGGAATGAAGGGTTATGGGGAGCGGGCGGGGAAGTGGCTTTGAGCCCAAGATCAGCCATTATCTTATTGAATGGCGGAGCAGGCTCGAGGGTCCAAGTGGTCTATTCCTGCTCCTATTTCATATTTTCTGACGAATCTGCTTACACTCCCCTTTCAGGCAGCGCGAATACAGATCAAAACAATCTTTTGTTGCAGCTCTCGAGCTAAAGTATTTCACAAGAATCTCTGCCTCTTTCGTTTCTCACTTTAGTTAAACTGATCCCTAAGGTTGAATATTTGCTTTCCGATCCGAAGGTGAATTTCAGCAGCAAGCGAGCAGCTGGGGGTATTTTAACCAAATCTGCCTGGTCATGAAAACGACGGTATCGGATAGAACATAGAAACATAGAAACATAGAAAATAGGTACAGGAGTAGACCATTCGGTCCTTCGAGCCTGCACCGCCATTCAATGCGTTCATGGCTGAAAATGCTACCTCAGTACCCCATTCCTGCTTTCTCGCCATACCCCTTGATCCCCTTAGTTGTGAGTGTTATATCTAACTCCCTTTTGAATATATTTAGCGAACTGGCCTCAACAACCTTCTGTGGAAGAGAATTCCATAGATTCACCACTCTCTGGGTGAAGAAGTTCCTCCTCAGCTCAGTCCTAAATGGCTTCCCCTTAATCCTTAGACTGTGACCCCTGGTTCTAGTTTTCCCTACCATTGGGAACATTCTGCCCTCATCTAATTTGTCTAAACCAGTCAGGATTTTAAATGTCTCTATAAGATCCCCCCTCATTCTTCTGAACTCCAGAGGATACAAGTTCAGTTGACCCAATCTTTCTTGATATGTCAGTCCGGCCATCCCAGGAATCAATCTAGTGAACCTTCGCTGCACTCCCTCAATAGCAAGAATGTCCTTCCTTAAGTTAGGAGACCAAAACTGCGCACAATACTCCAGGTGTGGACTCACCAAGGCCCTGTACAAATGCAGCATCACCTCCCTACTCCTGTACTCAAATCCCCTTACTATGAAGGCCATCATTCCGTTTGCTTTCTTGACTGCCTGCTGCACTTGCATTCCCACCTTCAGTGACTGATGTACCATGATGCCCAGGTCTCGTTGCACCTCCCCTTTCCCTAATCTGCCACCATTCAGGTAATAGTCCGCCTCTCTATTTTTACCACCAAAGTGGATAACCTCACATTTATCCACATTGTACTTCATCTGCCATACATTTGCCCATTCACCCAACCTGTCCAAGTCACTCTGTAGCCTCCTAGCATCCTCCTCATTGTTCACACTGCCTCCCAATTTAGTGTCATCCGCAAATTTGGAGATATTACATTTAATCCCTTCGTCCAAATCATTAATATATAATGTAAACAGCTGGGGTCCCAGCACCGAACCCTGCGGTACCCCGCTGGTCACTGCCTGCCATTCTGAAAAGTACCCATTTACTCCTACTCTTTGTTTCCTGTGTGCCAACCAGTTCTCAATCCACGTCAACACATTACCCCCAATCCCATGTGCTTTAACTTTGCTCACCAATCTTTTGTGTGGGACCTTGTCGAAGGCCTTCTGAAAGTCCAAATACACCACATCTACTGGTTCCCCCCTGTCCACCCTATTGGAAACATCCTCAAAAAATTCCAGAAGATTTGTCAAGCATGATTTCCCTTTCACAATTCCATGCTGACTTGGACCTATCATGTCGCCACTTTCCAAATGGTCTGTTATGACATCTTTAATAATTGCTTCCATCATTTTACCCACGACCGATGTCAGGCTGACCGGTCTATAATTCCCTGCTTTCTCCCTACCTCCTTTTTTAAAAAGAGGGGTTACATTGGCCACACTCCACTCCATCGGAACTGATCCAGAGTCTAAGGAATGTTGGAAAATGATCGTCAATGCATCCACTATTTCCAAGGCCACCTCCTTAAGTACTCTGGGATGCAGACCATCAGGCCCCGGGGATTTTTCAGCCTTCAGTCCCATCAATTTCCCCAATACCTTTTCCCGACTAATAAGGATTTCCCTCAGCTCCTCCCTCTTACCAGATCATCTGACCCCTTTTATTTCCGACAGGTTGTGTGTGTCCTCCACAGTAAACACCGAACCAAAGTACTTGTTCAATTGATCTGCCATTTCCTTGTTCCCCATTACGACTTCCCCTGTTTCCGACTGCAGGGGACCTACGTTTGTTTTTACGAACCTCTTTCTTTTTACATATTTATAGAAGCTTTTGCAGTCCATTTTAATGTTCTCTGCAAGCTTCCTTTCATATTTTATTTTCCCTGCCCTAATCAAACCCTTCGTCCTCCTCTGCTGAGTTTTGAAGTTCTCCCAGTCCCCGGGTTTGCTGCTACTTCTGGCCAATTTGTATGCAACTTCCTTGGTTTTAATACTATCCCTGATTTCCCTTGTTAGCCATGGTTGAGCCACCTTCCCTTTTTTATTTTTACGCCAGACCGGGATGTACAATTGTTGTAGTTCATCCATTCGATCTCTAAATGTCTGCCATTGCCCTTCCACTGATAGCCCCTTAAATATCGCTTGCCAATTTAACCTCGCCAATTCACGCCTCATACCCTCAAAGTTGCCCTTATTTAAGTTCTGGACCATGGTCTCTGACTTAACTGTTTCCTTCTCCATTCTAATGTAGAACTCCACCATACTATGGTCACTCTTCCCCAGGGGGCCTCGTACCACAAGATTGCTGATTAGTCCTTCCTCATTACACAACACCCAGTCCAGGATGGCCTCCCCTCGAGTTGGTTCCTCAACATATTGGTTTAGGAAACCATCCCTTAAACACTCCAGGAAATCCTCCTCCACCGTATTGCTTCCAGTTTGAGTAGCCCAATCTATATGCATATTAAAGACACCCATGATAACTGCCGTGCCTTTTTTGCACGCACCTCTGATTTCCTGTTTCATACCCTCCCCCACCTCACTACTGCTGTTTGGAGGTCTGTACACAACTCCCACTAACGTTTTCTGCCCTTTGGTGTTCTGCAGCTGAACCCATATTGATTCCACATCCTCCAAGCTGATGTCCTTCCTAGCTATTGCATTAATCTCCTCTTTAACCAGCAATGCTACCCCACCCCCTTTTCCTTTTATTCTATCCTTTCTGAATGTTGAATACCCCTGGATGTTCAGTTCCCATCCTTGATTGTTCTGGAGCCACGTCTCTGTAATCCCAATCACATCGTATCCGTTAACATCTATTTGCACAGTCAATTCATCCACCTTATTACGGATACTCCTTGCATTAAGACACAGAGCCTTTAGGCTTGTTTTATTAACATCCTTTGTCCTTTTAGACTTATGATTTAGTATGGCCCTTTGTGTTTCTTGCCTTTGTTTACTCGGCCTTCCCCTATTGTTTCTCACCCTTCTAACATTTGTTTCTGACTGCATATTACTTCCCCCTGTTTCGCTACATAGGCTCCCATTCCCCTGCCATATTAGTTTAAATCCTCCCGAACTGCTTTAGCAAATATTACCCCGAGGACATCGATTCCAGTCCTGCCCAAGTGCAGACCGTCCCTTTTGTACAGGTCCCACTTCTCCCAGAACTGGTTCCAATGCCTCAGGAATTTGAATCCCTCCCTCCTGCACCACTGTTCAAGCCACGTATTCAATCTCACTATCCTGTTCTCTCTATTCTGATTAGCACGTGGTCCTGGTAGCAATCCAGAGATTACTACCTTAGAGGTCCTACTTTTTAATTTAGCTCCTAGCTCCCTAAATTCTTCTTGTAGGACCTCTTCCCGATTTTTTCCTATATCGTTGGTACCTACATGCACCACGACAGCTGGCTGTTCACCCTCCCTCTTCAGAATGTTCTGCAGCCGCTCCGAGACATCCTGTCTGACAGCCTGCTGACAGCTCCCCAAATATTACTTTCAGTTAACTTCAATAGAACGGGGTGTCAAACAGGCGTATGAACTTATATTCGCTGTTTTCCGTCGAGCAGATTGAGTTAAAATTACTCCCTCTGTCTGCTTCGCAATCTTGCCCTTCCATGTTAAGATTCAGCTATGTACAACAACAGTACAGCGTGTCCAATCTCTCAGACTACTCAGGGAGTGCATACTCTACAACTGCAAATCAGTTGATATTCATTATGATCCCTCCCAGAACAGGAACTCTTACATAGTATGTAGAGCACAGAAACAGACCAGTGGGCCCAACTGGCCCATGCCGTTGTGTATGCGCCACACGAGTTTTCTCCCACCCTAATTAATCTAACACTATCAGCATAACGGTTTATTCCTGTCTCCCCAGTGTACTAAGTAGCTTCTCCTTAAATGTTTCTATAATATTCGCCTCAACTAATCCTTGTGGTAGCCAGTTTCACATTCTAACCACCCACTGGGTAAATCTGATTCTCTTGAATAACCTGTTAGATTGATTTGTGACTAGCTTATACCGATGTTCCTAGTTTTCATTTCTCCCAGAAGTATAAACATCTTCTCTATATCTATCCTTTCAAGCACGTTAATAATGTTAAAGACGCTATCTGATCACCCTTCAGCCTTATCTCGTCTTACACAGGCTATGTCAGCAGTCAGCAGAGATTTCAGAAAATACTTTGGCCGCTATTATCGTATCGGGCGGTGGCGTAAAACGGGCGGTATCTGTTCGGCCGCGCGTTATACCCAGCGTCTGATATACAATTCCATTGACTGTAATGGAACTGAATATCAGGCGTCGCGGATAACGGACGGCCGATCAGATACCGCCCGTTTTGTGCCACCGCCCGAGACGAATTTCTAGTCCAAGAAAAATAAGGGATGGTTGGACATTCGAGTTATTTTTCTATTCTACTTTAACTTGTACACACATTCGTTACAATTCTGCTAAGACAATTGACGTTGCTTCTATAGGAATAGTCACTTCTAGTCGCCATGATCTTGGACATAAACGGCACGAATTTTCCGACACCCAGGAGTGTGTCCGAGGTGTTGCTCGCAAGTTCCTGTTTCAGGCATGCAAAGCACAAGAACGGAAAACTGGAACTTCCGATCTGTCAAGAATCCTCTTGACACATCCTGCACCTGCCCTGGAAAAGGGCCTCTGCGGGAAGGGGTTTCCGTTTTCTGCATGATTTCCGCCTGCTGGAATACTTTAAAAATCTTACACCTGGTAAAAGCAGGCGAAAGTCCTGCTTTTACCATGCAAAAGAGTTTAAAAAAGTAAAAAAAAATATTTCACTCATTTATAATTTTAAAATACTTTAAAAAAAGTTAAGTTTATTTTTATGCCCGTCTAAAATTTGATTACTTTTGTCAAAAAATTACATGTTTTTTTAAAATATATCATTTAATGTAATTTTAACTCATTTTAAAAACGTAATGGTTTTTTTAATTTATTTAATGTTTTGATGTGTTTTTGGTGTGATCTCCGTACATAATTTTGATAGATATACCCGTCAAAGGAATGAAAGGAGATTCCCTTCTCCTTTTATTTTTAATCGTTTATGGTATCTGGGCGTCGCTGGCAATGTCAGCATTCATTGCCCATCCCTAATTGCCCTTGAGAAGGTGGTGGTGATCCGCCTTCTTGTACCGCCGCAGTCCGTGTGCTGATGGTACTCCCACAGTGCTGTTAGGGAGAGTTTTCCAGGATTTTTACCCAGCGACGATGAAGGATCGGCGATATACTTCTAAGTCAGGATGGTGTGTGACTTGGAGGTGAACTTGGAGGTGGTGGTGTTCCCATGCGCCTGCTGCCCTTGTCCTTCTAGGTGGAAGTGTTCGCGGGTTTGGGAGGTTCTGCCGAAGAAACCTTGGCGAGTTGCTGCAGTGCAACTTGTAGATGGTACACACTGCAGCCACGGTACGCCGGTGGTGGAGGGCGGGAATGTTTAAGGTGGTGGATGGGGTGCCAATCAAGAGGGCTGCTTTGTCCTGGATGGTGTCGAGTCTTTGAGTGCTTTTGGAGCTGCACTCATCCAGGCAAGTGGAGAATATCCCATCAAACTCCTTACTTGTGTCCTGTAAATTTTGGAAAGGCTGTGGGGAGTCAGGAGGTGAGACAGTCGCCGCAGAATACCTAGCATCTGACGTGCTCTTGTTGCCACATTATTTATGTGGCTGGTCCAGCTAAGTTTCTGATCAATGTTGACCCCGAGGTTGTTGATGGTGTGGGATCCGGCGCTGCTAATGCCGTTGAATATCAACGGGAGCCGTTTATACTCTCGCTTGTTGGAGATAGTCATTGCCTGGCACATCTGTGGCGCGAATTTTACCTGCCACTTATCAGCCCAATCTGGATAAATACTTCAAAGGGAGAACGTTGCAGGGCTGTGTGGAGATTCGAACTAATTGGATTAATCTTTCAAAGAGGGCCGAATGGCTTCCTTCGCTGCTGTAAGATTCTATTATGCTATGATTAATTTGCGAAAAGCTGAAATAAATTCGTTTTGCGTTTCAGAAATTGGAGATCTAAAACGTGCCCTGAAAGAAGCAGGTGGGAAAAGAGATTGTAACATTCCTTTTAGTTCCGTGTCTATGTTCATTTCTTGCTCTTTATTTTATTACACTTCATGCAATTAACATATAACAGAGCTTTAATGTTGAGAATATTTACTCTGATAGGCATCATACTTTCGTCTACGATATTTTTGTAAAAATATAGGATGATAGAACTAGGAACATGGGATCAGGAGTCGAGCGATCAGCCACTGGTTCCTGCTGTGCCAATTAATTAGATTACAGCTGATCTGTCTCCAACTCCACGCCTTTGCTGAATGTCCCGTAATAGTCTATCGATCTCAGATTTCAAATTATTAATTGATCTAGCATCTATTGCTTTTCGTGGTAGTGAGTACCACAGTTCTACCAGACGTTGTGTGAAGACGTGCTTCCACACTTCTCTACTGAGCGGCCTGGCTATAATTATAATTTTATGCCCCGTGACCTAGACACACTCACTAGTGCAAAAAAGTTTCTCTTCATCTACCGTATAAATGTCTTGCAAAATCATATAAGCTCAATAAAAACACAGCTAAACTTTCAAAAGAATATAATCCAAATTTATGCAATCCCTCCTGGCAATTTAAACCTTAGCGCCCTGGTAACATTCTTGTGAATCTGTACTGCGCTCCTTCTAACGTTTCTAAGGAACGGTGGCCGAAAATGAACACAGTTTTCCAGATGTGGTCTAACAAGGGTTTTGTATAACTGTACGTCTTGGGAACGGTAGCATAGTTGTTATGTTACTTGACTAGTAATCCAGAGGCCTGGACTAATAATCTGGTCGACGTGAGTTCAAATCCACAAAGTATTTAAATTCAGTTCGTTAAATAAATCTGAAAATTAAACAACGCAAGTATCAGTAATGGTGACCGTAAAACTGCTGGTTGGGCGTAAAAACTCAACTGGTTCGCTAATGACCTTTATGGAAGGAAATCTGCCGTCCTTACCCGGTCTGGACTATATGTGACTCCAGAGCCACAGCAATGGGGTTGACGCTTAACTGCCCTCTGAAACGGTCCAGTTCTGGCAAACCGCTAAGACAAAGTCTGCATTGTGGGAGTATCTCAGCACAGGGACTGCAGCCGTTCAAGAAGGAGGCTCAGCACCACTTTCTCAAGGGTAATTAGGGCAATAAATGCCAGCCTTGCCAGCGATGCCCACATCCGGTTGACAAAAAATAAATTAAAATGTAGCATTCAAACAAAACTGTTCATCACTCGGTGGAGGTAAAACTCTGTCTTGTAACGCAAAACGGGTGGTATCCTGAATTACTCTCCACGCCCAATATTCCGCTCCAACCTGAACCGGAACGTGTGAAAAGAAAAAGATTGGTGAAGTCAACCGTAGGTCCCTTGCAGTCAGAATCAGGGGAATTTATAATGGGAACAAAGAAATTGCAGACCATTTAAATACATACTTTGGTTCTGTCTTCACAAAGGAGGACATAAATAACCTCCCAGAGATGTCGGGGATCATAGGGTCTAATGAGAGGGAGGAATTGAATGAAATCAGTATTTGTTTGGAAATGCTGTTCGGGAAATTGATGGGACTGAAGGCCGATAAATCGCCAGGGCCTGATAATCTACATCCTAGGCTACTTAAGGAAGTGGCCCTAGAAATAGTAGATGCATTGCTGGTCATCTTCCAAAATTCTATAGAGTCTGGAACAGTTCCCATGGATTGGAGGGTAGCTAATGTAATCCCACTATTTAAAAAGGTGGTAGAGAGAAAATGGGGAATTATACATCAGTAAGCCTGACATCGGTAGTGGGGAAAATGCTCGAGTCCATTATAAAAGATGTAATAGCAGAGCACCTGGAAAACAGTGCCACGATCGGACAAAGTCAACATGGATTTACAAAAGGTAAATCATGCTTGACTAATCTACTGGAAGTTTTTGAGGATGTAACTGGCAGAATAGATAAGGGAGAACCAGTGGATGTGGTGTATTTGGACTTTCAGAAGGCTTTCGATAAGGTCCCGCATAAGAGATTATCGTGCAAAGTTAAAGCACACGGGACTGTGGGTAAGGTACTGATTTGGAAGGAGAACTGCTTTGCAGACAGGAAGCAAAGAGTTGGAATAAATGGGTCTTTTTTCCGAGTGACAGGCAGTGACTAGTGGGGTACCGCAGGGATCAGTGCTAGGACCCCAGCTATTCACGATATATATTAATGATCTAGACGAGGGAACTTGATGTAATATCTCCAAGTTTGCAGACGACACAAAGCTGGGTGGGCGTGTGTGCTGTGAGGAGGATGCAGAGAAACTCCAGTATGATTTGGACATTTTGGGTGATTTGGCAGATGCATGGCAGATGAAGCATAATGAGGATGAATGCGAAATTATCCACTTTTGTGGCAAAAACAGGAAGACGGATTATTATCTGAACGGCAATAAATTGGGAAAAGGGGAAGTGCAACGAGACCTGGGTGTCCTTGTGCACCAGTCGCTGAAGGTAAGCATGCAGGTGCAGCAGGTGGTTAAGAATGCAAATAGTATGTTGGCCTTCATAACGAGAGGATTGAAATACAGGAGCAAGGATGTCTTGCTGCAGTCGTACAGGGCGTTGGTGAGACCGCAACTTGAGTATTGTGTGCAGTTTTTGTCGCCTTATCTGAGGAAGGATGTTCTTGCAATGGAGGGAGTGCAGCGAAGATTCACCAGACTGATACCTGGGATGGCAGGAATGACGTATGAAGAGAGATTGGGACGATTGGGCTTGTATTCCCTAGAGTTTAGAAGAATGAGAGGGGATATCATTGAAACTTATAAAATTCTAAAAGGACTAGACTGAGTGGATGCAGGAAGGATGATCCCGATGGCGGGGGAGTCCAGAACAAGAGGTCACAGTCTAAGGATAAGGGGTAAGCCATTTAGGACTGAGATGAGGAGGAATTTCTTCACCCAGAGAGTGGTGAACCTTTGGAATTCTCTCCCACAGAAGGCAGTTGAGGTCAATTCATTAAATATATTTAAGAAGGAGATAGATATATTTCTTAAGGCTAAAGGGATCAAGGGATATAGGGGGAAAGCAGGGACAGTGTACTGATTATGTATGATCAGCCATGATCTCATTAAATGGCGGAAAAAGCTCGAGGGGGCGAGTGGCCTACTCCTGATCCTATCTTCTATGTTTCTATATTTCTATGACAAACATTCATGCGGGGAGGTTTGCTACTGCTATTGGGGGTGTTTAAACTAACTTGGCAGAGGGATGGGATACGGGGTGGCGCTATAGTAGGGGTGATGCACAGCCAAATATAGAGGAAAAATCTAGACAGCCTGGAAGGCAGAGCAAATATGTAGCGGCACAATGGACTATGGCAAGGCTGGATGGCATTTATTTTAATGCAAGGAGTCTTGCGAGTAAGGCAGCTGAATTGAAGATGTTGATGAACACATGGGTGTATAATATTGTCGCTATCACAGAGAGATGGCTGAGCGAGGGGCAGGACTGGCAGCTCAATATTCCGGGATATAGAATCTTCAAGCGAGAAAGTGGGGTTTGTAAAAGAGGAGGGGGTGTCGCATTATTAATCAAGGAGTCAATTACAGCTGTAAGGAGGGATGATATCTTGGCAGGTTCCTCTAATGAGGCCATATGGGTAGAACTTAAAAACAAAAAGGGGTCAGGCGGTTTGCTGGGAGATTACTATAGGCCCCCAAACAGTCAGGGGGAGATAGAGAAACAGATATGTAAGCAAATCTCAGTGAAGTGTAGAAACAATAGTGTAATAATAGTAGGGGATTTCAAATTCCCCAATATTAACTTGGATAGTCAGAGTGTGAAAGTCTTAGAGTGTGCGTCCAGGAGAGCTTTTTGAGCCAGCATGTAGAAAGTCCTACAAGAGAGGGGGCGGTACTGGACCTAATACTGGGTATGTAGCCAAGCAAGTGGTAGAAGTGTCAGTAGGAGAGCATGTTGGTGACATTGACCATAGTTCGGTGAGATTTAAGGTAGTCATGGAAAAGGACAAAGATGGACAGGAAATAAAGGTTCTAAATTGGGGAAGGCTGATTTTAATATGATAAGGCAGGATCTGGCCAAAGTTGACAGGGATCAGCTACTTGTAGGAAAATCCACATCAGAGCAGTGGGAGTCTTTCAGAAAGGAAATAGAGAGAGTACAACGCAAACATTTTCCTGTCAAGGTCAAGGGTGTGAACAAGCCCAGGGAACCCTGGATGTCACCGGATATACAAGAATGGATTAGGAGAAAAAGGGAGGCTTTTGGCAAATAAAAAGGACTAAAAACAGTGGAAGCCCCAGAGGAGTATAGAAAGTGCAGGGGGGTACTTAAAAAATAAATTAGGAGAGCGAGGAGGGGGCATGGAAATACACTCGTGGGCAAAATAAAGGAAAATCCCAAGGTTTTTTGTAAGTATATTAAGGGCAAGAGGATAACCAGGGAAAGAGTATGGCACATTAGGGAACAAAGTGGCAACCTGTGTGTTGAGCCAGAAGATGTAGCTGAGCTTTTAACTGAATATTTTGCACCTGTGTTCACTATGGAGAGGGACGATGTATGCATAGAAATCAGGCAGGGGGACTATGATATACTTGAACAAATTAGTATTTAGAGGGAGGAGGTACTAGCGGTTTTAGCGGGCTTATAATTGGGTAAATAACCAGGCACAGACGAGATATATCCCAGGCAAGGGAGGAGATTGCAAGGGCTCTGACACAAACTTTCAGAAGCTCTCAGGCCACAGGGGAGGTGACAGAGGACAGGAGAACAGCTAACGTAGTGCCATTATTCAAGAAGTGTAGTAGGTTTAAACCTGGGAATTACAGGCCGGTGATCCTAACATCAGTGGTTTTGAAATTATTGGAAATTATTCTGAGAGACAGAATTAGTCTCCACTTAGAGAGGCAAGGATTAATCAAGGATAGTCAGCATGGCTTTCTCAGGGGGAGATCACGTCTAACCAATTTGATTGAATTTTTTGAGGGGGTGAGTAGGTGTGTGGATGAGGGTAGTGCAGTTGATTTGTTCTACATGGACTTCAGTAAGGCTTTTGACAACGTCCCAAATGGGAGACTGGTAAAGAAGTTAAGAGCCCATGGGATCCAGTGTAATTTGGCACATTGGATCCAACATTGGCTTAGTGGCAGGAGGCTGAAGGTGATGGTCGAAGGTTGTTTTTGTGACTGGAAGCCTGTGTGCAGTGGTGTACTGCAGGGATCGGTGCTGGGTGCTTTGCTGTTTGTACTGTACATTAATGATTTCGATTTGAAGGTAGGAGGTATGATCATTAAGTTCGCAGATGACACGAATATTGGTGGAGTGTTAAGTAGCGAGGAGGGAAGCCTCAGGCTACAGGATGATACAGACGGGTTGGTTACATTGGCAGAACAGTGGCAAATGGAATTTAATCCAAAAAAGTGTAAGGTGATGCATTTTGGCAGGACTAACAAGGCAAGGGAATACACAATGAATGTTAGGACCCGAGGAAGGACAGAGGATCAGTGGGACCATGGTGTGCAGGTACATAGATCCCTGAAGGCAGCAAGACAGGTAGATTAGGTGGTTAAAAAGGCATATGGGATACTTGCCTTCATTAGCCGAGGCATAGAATATAAGAGCAGGGAGGTTATGATGGAGCTGTACAATGCGCTAGTTAGGCCACAGCTGGAATACTGTGTGCAGTTCTGGTCGCCACACTATAGGAAAGATGTGATTGCATTGGAAAGGGTGCAGAGGAGATTCACTTGAATGTTACCTGGGCTGGAGCGCTTTAGCTATGAAGAGAGACCGGACAGGCTGGGGCTGTTTTCCTTAGTGCAGAGAAGGCTGAGGGGGGACCTGATTGAGGTGCACAAAATTATGAGGGGCACAGATAGGGTAGATAGAAAGGAACTTTTCCCCTTTGCAGAAGGGTCAATAACCAGGGGGCATAGTTTCAAGGTAAGGGGCAGGAGATGTAGAGGGGATTTGAGGAAAATTCTTTTTACCCAGAGCGTGGTTGGAACCTGGAACTCAGTGCCTGAAAGTGTGGTAGAGGCAGGAACCCTCACAACATTCAAGAAGCATTTAGATGAGCACATGAAACGCCATAGCATAGAAGGCTACGGACAAGTGCTGGGAAATGGGATTAGAATAGACAGGTGTTGATGGCCGGCGTGGACAAGATGGGCCGAAGGGCCTCTTTCTGTGCTGTATAACTCGATGACTCTATGGGGGAGAAATTCAGTATCGCCCCATTTGGGGCGCAAATATCGGCCGGGCGCAAAGATTAGTGCCTGGCACTAATTATCGCCACCGACTGCAAACTTGACTTTTATCGCCCCTGGAGGTGATTGGAGCGTTAAATCTGGCGCTTCACACCTGTCTTAAGGCACAAAGGCCGAGGAGCGAGGCGCTACCTCAGAGCGCTGGCGAAGCTCGTGTAATGTCAGTCAGCAATGGAACACACACACAATGGCACGGGCAATTTCTTAAAGAGGATGGTTAATCTCACTTTCCATCCACATCCTGCTAATTGCAGCCTTGAATCTCGGCCTGGAGAGACCTGCACATCAAATCTGCTGGAAAGAACAATGGAGAGTACCAGGCAAAGAGCTCAGAGTGCAGCTTCCACAGTCTCTTCTAAATCGATACAAGGAATGGCAAATCGAAATGAACCTGCAAAGTGCTACTCAGTACCCAAAACTCCTTCACAGAATGTTGAAACTCTCCAGAAGTCTCTCTCTCTCTCTCTTTGAATGCGTAGTTCAAAAATGGCAACAACAATAAAAGGCAGGAAGCAGTCACCTTTAAATAGCACTCCCCCTTTCCCTTCATGACTGCAGAACGCTCCACTCAAACTGTCGTTGCTAGCGTCAGGCGGTAAGGCAGGGGGCGCAACTCAATATCCGTTCCGGGGCGATACCGGGGCGTTGAACACTCGACTGAAATCACGATCAGCCGGCGCAGGAGATGGTGGCGGTAGTGTTTAGCGCCGCCGCAAAATGTCTAGTTAATTTCACGAGCGGCGCAAACTTCGCTGCACCTGGGCGCTAGATGCTTTGCGCCCCATTAGCGCCCTCTTAAGGCGCCAACGGGAGGCGCAACCAACTGAATGTTTCCCCCTATGACTCTAATGCAGTCAGCAGAACTGAATATTGGGCGGAGCGCAGAATGGGCGGTGGAAGGGATAGCTCTGGCTTATTCATATATCTCTGTTGTCCTGTATGCTTATTTCCATAGCTTTTGCCCAATTTAGATGTTCCTAAGGCAAATGAATAAATCTAATACTTTATGGAAAATTAACTCCACAGTTATATGGGCTTCAATATTATTACATTGCTTTTACAGAAGAACTATTGAAAGAGTGTCAGGAAGGTAAATTAGACAAGTTTTTGACTTTGTTGTATGTTTTGTTAGGACAACATTTATCCTACATTTGTGTCCTAAATTGTTCGGCATATATAGGATATTGTCTTATTCGCCTATTATCCTTCTGATGAAGTGGCAATGGATGTAGTCATAGAGCTCTACTGCTCTTCTGTAGACGTATTATAAGATATTACCATTATTCGGTATTGCCCACATTTGGGAATATTAAATTGTATTATCGTTAGGCTGGATATCTCTTTTTCACCCGGCCCAGACACAATGGGCCGAATGGCCTCCTTCTGTGCCATAACTGTCTCCGATTCTATGATTCTATGATATATCCCAATTGTAATTGTGTGGAGTTATGATAGAATATTGTCATATATCCAGATTACCAATACTTCGAGGTGTTATTGGATATTGTCCTAGATCATCTTTTCCCGTATGTGGAGGTATTATAGTATATTTCCATACATCCGTATTACCCTTATGTGAATGTATAATCTGATATTGTGATTTATTGCCCCTCTGTGAAGTTATCGTGGGATATTGCCAAAAATCCTTATTGCCCGATTATGGAGGAATTATAGGATTTTGTCCTATATTTCCTATACCCCTTATGTGGTGGAATTATAATACGTTTTCATATATTCTCTATTGATCTTAATGGGAGTTATTACACGACATTGCCCTATTTCCATATTGCCCTTATGTGGAGGTATTATATGTTATAATAATATATCCCTAAAGCTCTGTTAAGGAGTTATTATAGCACATTGATAGATATATCTATTGCACTCATTTGTTGGGTATTATAGGACATCATCATCTACTCCTCTTCCTATTTTGTAAATGTATTATAGGGTATTGTTATACATCCCTATTGGCCCTAGATGGCGCTAATATAGCATATTGTCATGCAAAATGTTTGCCCTTATATGGATATATTATAGGATATTGACATATATCCCTATCGCCCTATGTGGGGTATCATAGCATAATGTCATATATCATTATCTCTCTTATTAGGAGGTATAAACAGGTTTTTCCATATTTCCGTATTGCCCTTCTGAGAACTTTTATAGGATATGGCAAAGCATCCTTTATCACTAACACTAGTTCAATGACTAATTAACGTCACATTCATATTTGAGTTTATTATTCTAAGTGCATGGAAAAACATAAATATACAATTATCAATGTATTTTCCTACCTAATGTAATACATGCAGCATTTAGGGATTACATGCCTGGGCCACTGAGCTCGGTTACAATGCTTTCTCTCGAAGGTACAACTTTCCCCCCCCATCCCCCGCTTCACAGCCATTTAAGTTCCCATATATGGTCATATTTGTGACATTTACAAATCAGTTAAGTCATTAAGTTTGTTCCAGTGAACATGAAGTAATTGAGTTGAACTTTTATGGGTGTCTGATGACGCTATTGTCATTGAAACGATTGCTGTAGCTCAAACCATCGGGCCCTTATTCTTATCAGTAACCTGCTCCATTGTCTAAAGTGATCACCCTTTTCGAAGCGGTCAGCGTTTTTCAATTAATTACTTGGCAGCTGGCAAAGAAAGGAAGTTTTGCTTCCTGTATGGTTTGTTCAATGCTTTATTTATGCTGACTTAAGGCTTTCAGAAAGGCGAACTTTATTCATTACATTGTATCCGACCCATGATACTTGCTTTATCCGTTTTGACTTGGCTTCAGTATAAAAACTTTAGAAAGAAAATGTACATATTATACAGCACTGAATAATTTCTATCCTTAACATTATTATTCTTAGAACTGAATAAAAAGTGTAAAAGCGATGGTGAGTAACACACGATCATCTTTAAGTGCATATCCATCCACGGCCTCGCTCCTCCATATACCTCTATCGTCCTCTGTGTCCTCGGAGCTCGTTGCACTCCTCCAGTTCTGGCCTCTTGTGCATCCCTGATTTCCTCACTCCACCATTAACGGCCGTGGCTTCAGCTCCCTTAGCTCTGCAAATCCCTTCCTTACCCAATCAAACTTTCTCTCTCTTCCATGCTGTCGATCCTTAAAACCTACCTCTTTCAACAAGCTTTTGTTCACCTGTCCTATTGTCTGTTTATGTGATCGGCGTCGAATTTTGTGATAGCGCCCTTGGGAGGTGTTTACTATGGGCCATATTTTGCTAACTCTACGCGTGCGTAGGCAGTGCGCACGCGCCCGTATGGGTCACGCAAGTGCCGGGTTTAGGCATGCGAAGCGCATGCGCTAAAGCAGCAATTGCGATCTGTCAAGAATCTACTTGACAGATCTTCCGCATCCCCAGGAAAAGGGCCTCTGCGGTTGGAGAGTTGCGCTAATTGCCCAACTTCCGCTGAAAGGCCGTCGAATTCTAATGCCTAATTGTCTAAATAAATAGAAGAAAAAAACGTTATCACTCACTTATACATTAAAAACCCTTTCCAATAAGGTAGGTTAATTTTTAGCCGGTTAAACATGTAATTTCTTTTTTCCAAAAATTTGTTTTTTGTTTAACATTTTAAAAAATACCGGTTTAATTTATTTTGTATATGTTATGTTGTTTTTTTAATTTATTTCACGTGCTCGTGTAATTTTAAGTCATCCTCATTCACACTTAAGACTGTTCCGTACCTAGGGAATTGTCAAAAGTGTGAATGATGATTCCCTTCTTTCATTGATTGGTTTGGCCCACGTGATTCCATTTGCGCTTGTGAACCCCATGCGCCCCTGGGATACGTGGGCCTCTGCGCATTTCTACCAGGAGAGGCCCAGGATCACCCGGTCCACCAGGTAAATGCGTAGAAAATGTGATGATCGAATGCTTCGACCCGCGGGAGCCTCTGATCGCAAATTCAGGAACTATGTTAAAGGTGCTGCATACAATCAAGTTGTTGTTGTCGCCTGCATCACTGAAACCCGAAAACCTTGCTATTTCACAACATCATAATTTAAACAACTCCGACTCCCCCACAATTTAGCGGGATGGTGAGATTCAGGCCTAACGCCCAATTGCTCAAGGAGTAGTAAAAGGCGTCCTGCTAGCGAAGGGGCGACCAGCCTAAGCGGGCTCGCTCCCGCCGGGTGGGTAAGGTACGATTCCGAGCTTACTGCTCACTCTTTACTTGCTCTGAGCACTATTCCTCTCCTGCAACATATAATGCCTCAATTTAATTGTACTCTTACCTCCGTTACAGATTCACGTCTGATTGAACAAGCTCTAGGTAAAATGTTTGCTAATTTCTATGTTCTATCAATGGATTTGAGCCAATTATTCAGCCAGCCTGACAATTTTACACCTAACTAAAACGCTAAACTTTTCATTGAACCTATACCTGTCTCGATCTCCCCGGCCACCGTCTGATGCTGAACCCGAAGGTTCGAAACCTTAGCGTTCAATTTCAATCAGAGCTGAACTTAGGACCCCATAGCCTGACCATCAAAAAGATCGCGTACTTCCACCTCCATATCATTTCCCATATCTGCCCCTGCCTAATCCGGTCCGCTCCTGAAACAGTCATCTGCTTACTGTTGACTCGATTATTTCAATGCTCTCATGGGCATGCTTCCATCTCGCACCCTCCACAAACTTGATCTCGTCCAATACGCCGTTGCCCGTGTTCTAATTCTCAACAAATCCCGTTCACCCATCACCTATGTTCTCGTATACTTACATTGGTTCGTAGTCCAACAATGCCCTGATTTCAAAATTGTCATTCTTGTTTTCAAATCCATTCTCGGCCTCGCCCCTCCCTATCTCTCTAACTGCCTCCAGCTTTACGACCTTCGAGAAATCTGTGCTCCTCCAATTCTGGTATCTTGCACATTCTCCAACTTTCAACAATCGACCTCGTCGCTTTAATCTGGAATTTACTCCAGAAAACCTCTCTGCCTCTCCTTTTTTTACGACTCTCCTTAACAACTATTTATTTGACCAATCTTTTAGTCACCTATCCTGATATCTCCTTTATGATAGGTTTTTAAATTTTGTTTGATAACGCCCCTGAAAAGCGTTTGAGACATTTCACTGTGGTAATGTAACGATATAAACGTCAGTTGCCGTTGCTCTACTAAGTTAGTTAAACACATACTTGATTGCAATTATATGCCCTGTGCATTCGCTGTACAGTTTAACATAGAGCATAGGAACATAAGAAGATAGGAACAGGAATAGGTCATTGAGCACCTTGAGCCTGTTCCGCCATTCAATGAGATCATGGCTGATCTGTGACCTGACTCCATGTACCCGCCTTTGGCCCATATCCCTTAACAACTTTGTTTAACAAAAATCTATCAATCTCAGTCGTAAAAGTAAAAATTGTTCTAGCACAAAAGAGTTCCAAACTTCTACCAGCCTTTGTGTGTAGAAGGGTTTCCTAACTTCACTCCTGAAAGACCAGGCTCTTATTTTTAGAATATGTCCCCTAGTCCCAGAATACCCAAAAAGCGGAAATAGTTTTTTCTGCAACCACACTATATGTTCCCCTTAATATCTTGAAATCTTCGATCAATTCAAACTCAACCATCTAAATTCTAGGCAATACAGCCCTAATTTGTATAATCTCTCCTCGTAATATAAACGTTGAAGTCCGGGGAACATTCTGCTAAACTACGCTGCACTCCCTTTAAGGCCAATGGGCCAGAAATTCGGGTGGGAGGCTTCCCGCGGGTGCAAGACCCCGACCTGCACTTACCTAGCCCGCCTGCCGTTGTGCTGTGGGCCCGTGTGGGATTCCGATCCTGGGCCTCCTCCAGCTGCTGGTGTGCAGTACTTGCGTATCCCAGGGGCGCAGTTAGTTCGAAGCGTCCCCTGGGATCACGTGGGCCATGGAGAGCCAATTGGAGCAGGGAATCTCAATTCTTAGATTTGACAAAAGTGAGAAGTCGCACAACACCAGGTTATAGTCCAACAGTTTTATTTGAAAACAGTATGATTTCAAATAAAACTGTTGGACTATAACCTGGTGTTGTGCGACTTCTCACTTTTGTCCTTCCCAGTCCAACACCATCATCTCCGCAACATAGATTTGACAGGAAGACCTGTGAAATCTATGAATAGAGATCGGCCCCAAAACCTAACTAAAACTTCATATACATTTTTTTATCACATTTTTAAAATAAATATAAATTACATAAATTAACTATTTTAAACACAAATTTAAATTTTTGAAAAAAATAACTACAGTTTTTAACGGGGCTAAACATAAACTTACCTTTCTTTAAAGTATTTAAAAAAGATAAACCTGTGAATGTTTTTTTTTAATTTTACTTAATTCACCACTTACCTTGTTAAAAGCAGGCCTTGCACCTGCTTTTTCAACACGCAACTGCTCGGGACTTACCCTCATGGAGAGACCTGAAAAAAATGGAAGTTCCAGGTCTACGCGCTGCCTCTCCGGCGCACGCGTTTGACCTCCGAACCCCTTCCTTCAAGGGAACGGAAGTTCCGGTTTCCAGCGCATGCGCAGTGCGCTTACTCACCCGTGGAGACCTAAATTTCTGGCCCAATAGTCCCCCTGGGGTGTGGTGCCCAGAACTGCTCAAAGTACTGCAGTTGTGGTCTAATCAGTATTGCTATAAACATTTCATAACTTCTACCCACTTGTACTCTGGTCCTCTAGATAGAAGTCCAGCATTCCATTAGCCTTTTAGATTATTTTCTGCATATGTTCATGACATTTTAGTGATCTCTGTACCTGGACCCTCAAGTCTATTTGGACCTCCACTATTTTACATTTTCAACATAGAACTTACGCTAATAAGTTCCAAATTCTATGACCTCACATTTGCCTCCTTTGAAATCCATTTGCCACAGTTTTGCCAATGCACTTAATCTATCAATAACCCTTTGCAATTTTATTCTTTCATCTAAACTGTTTGCAATGCTGATTATTTTAACGCCATCTGCAAATTTGGATACGTGGCTTTTTATCCCATCATCTAAGTCGTTAAGAAATCTGGTGAATTGTTTAGGCCCCAACTCTGATCCCTGCGAGACACCACTAGTAACATGCTGCCAATTAGAGTACCTTCCCATATCCCTACTCTCTGCCTCCTGCCGCCCAGTCAGATTCCTAACTTGGTCAATAATGTGCCTTCAATTCCATGTGCTTCAACCTTAGTTAATAGTCTCTTAAGATGGGACTTAATCAAACGCCATCTGGAAGTCCATATCAATAACATCCATAGATATCCCACTGTCCAAATCTTTAGTCACTTCAAAAAATTCAATCAGGTTCGTGAGGCATAACCTACATTTACAAATCCATGCTGTTTCTCTCTGATCAGGTGAAATTTCTCAAGACGTTCAGTAAATCTATCCTTAATTATAGACTCTAAATTTTTCCCGAGAACAGATGTTAGGCTAACTCCTATATAACTCCCTGTTTTGTCTCTCACATCATTCTGATAAGGCGGAGTGACATGCAAATCTTCCAATCTAAATGAACGGTTCCTGAATCGAGAGAAATTTGGAAGATTATAATTAGGGCGTCTGCAATGTGCGCACCTATTGCTTTTAAAACCCTGGGATGGAAACAATCGATCCTGGGGATTTTTCAATCTTAAGTTTCATTATTTTCTTCATTACGCTTATTTTGTTTACATGCATTTTGTTCAGTCCCTCTGTCTAAATCAATATAAATTTCCTTCCGATTTCCGACATGCTATCCTCTTCCCCTACTGTAAACACTGACGCAAACTAATTATGAAACAAATCTGCCATTTCCTTATTATCATTGGCGATAGCACCACTTTCAGTTTATAAGGGTCAACATTGCTCCTGACCACCGTCTTTTTCCGAGAATAATTGTAAAAAAAGTGGTGATTTTGTTGTCCTTTGCAAGTTTCTTTTCAGACTCCATATTTGTATCTCTTACTAACTGTTTTGTCACAATTTGTGTTCTCTATATTTTTTCGATTCGCCCGGATCTATTCCTTGTTTTGCATTTTGTACGTTTTTTCTTTTAGTTTTACGTGTCCCTTACTTTATTACCCGACCATGGCTTTTGTTTTGGCAAGCAGAGCTCATGCCGATCAGGAGAATTGCATACAGCAACAGTCGTTAAAATGGGGGAAGTCCTAATGACCAAAGAAGAAAGAAAGACAAGCTGAAGAGCTTTGATTTTGCCTTTCAGAAAACGAAAAACTGAAACAAGCTCTGAAAGATGCGGGTGAGGAAGGAAATTTAAGTGCCAATAGCAATTCACGGTCCATGTGTTAGGGCTGATCTCACCAGCAGATTCATTAACCCATTGATATGGATTGGTCCTGTTACAAAACATTGCGAGGCTTATCGTTGCAAGTCGGTGGGTAGACAGAACGCCATCTTGTCGTTTATTCACAGTTTAACTTCACAGGGGCATTTGAGTGTGTGAAAATTTCACGATGGGTAGCTGTCTATAAAGTTGAGTACGGTTGAATTGATACATAAACGGCTGCATGGGAAGGCCGCCATGGGCGAGGACATCTGTCGAAAGGAATTCCGACCTAGGTTGAGAGCTAAATAACTTCCTCACAGGAGTGTTATCAAGTCTTTGATGGCTCATTAATTTAGTTAACTGCCGTCAGCATGAGGATTGGATTGAAAGCTCATTTAGGATGTATAAGGTTGAAGTAATTAATAAGGAACATGGCAGGACGATCTGTTACGAGGAAGAATGAAAAATATCAATGGGTGTCAGCAGATGACAATTTGTTAGCGTGTCTGGAAATGTATTGCCGTAAGTGCTGCTGCTGTTAATATTTTGACTTATGATCACTGGTAACCAGGAGGTTAGAGGCAGCATTACCTGCACCAGGGCCGCGAGGTTTCGATCATGTGGAGACAATAGAGAAGCTGGGGTCGTTTTCCTTACAACAGAGAATGTTAAGGGAAGATCTAGTAGATGTGTTGAAAATCATGAAGGGTTTTGATAGAGCGAATAATGAGAAAGTACTTCCATTTCCGAGGTGGTCCAATGGTGGAACTCGCTCCAAATAGAGCAATTGAGGCAAATAGCTTACATGGATTGAAGGGGAAGCGAGCTAAACCCGCGAGGGGGAAAGGAATAGAAGGTTATGCGGCTGGGGTGAGATGAAGTAGGATTGGAGGAGGCTCGTGTGGAGCATAAAGACCAGTTGGGCCGAATGGCGTGTTTCTGTTTTGCAAATTCCATGCAAAAAGAATCTGAAATATCTCTGGATCTCATTATCGTTTCTCTTTCTAACCCAGAGGCAAAACTGCGTCAATGTCTGAAAGGTAAATGAGGATTAGAGCTAAGTGTTGCTACTGTTTGTACTTTGAGAAGCTTATTTTATATTTAGAAGCGATATTATCCCAATAATTTCTCCTCTGTTTTTTTGATATTCTTAGATTTGGAGGGAAAATGCAAAACCGATGGTGAGTCAAGTTTAATAATCTGTTCGCTTCACGGATTGGCAGGGGACTTCTGCAACTGATATTAATTCTACATTCTACATTTGGTTTGCACTCCCAGCGTGGTACTCAGGGAGTGCTGCACTGGCGGATGTGCCATTACTCGCATGAGACTTTAAACTGAAAGCCAATCTTCTTCATCAGGTGAACCGAAAAGTTCCCATGGTCATTATTTCTAACAAAAACAGCGGAGTTCTACCCGGTGTAGTGAACACATATTTATCCCGCAATCTATATCATTAAAAACACATCTGATCTCGTCTTTATCTCCTTGCTGTTTGTGGGCGATTGCTGCGCTCAAATTTGCCGCGTTTCCTACATTACAACAGTTCCTACTGTTCGATAGCACTTTATTGAGTGCAAAGTGCTTCGGTGCGTCCTGAGATTCAGAAAGGCGCTATATAAATGCAACGTCCTTCTTTATTTTTTTCTTTTACATGGGAGAGCGACAGAGTACGATTAAACTTTTGAGCCACGCCGTTGAAACCACTTCCTGTCTGGATTATACTGCACATTTCTACCTCTGCAACCAAATATTTATTCCCCAACCTGCAGTAGGGATGTGCACTCTGCTTAGACCTATTCTGTCAGCTGTTATCACAGGAGCTTCAAGCCCCCCGCATCGACGCAACCCGCTTTTGACCGTCCCAAGACCAATTCGAAAAAGCACGGTGTCTTCATCAGCTGACTGGCTCAATCTTGACCTTAGGTCAATCAGCCATTTTCCCCAATTTCTAACATGTTTTATAACTAAGGTGAGCTTTCTTATAACTAAGAAAAAAAAACATTTGTTTAAACACATACATGTCTCTCCTGCTGTTGATTGCAATTGTTTATTGTAGATTAATCCTTAATACCCACAGACACCAGGACAATCCTTGCGGGTTGTCAACCCCATTCTGTGGTCATGACCCTTCGGTTCCGTGTGTGATGTATCTGACCTTTGACATTAAGGTTTTACACGTCAGTGCCTAGGCTCCACTAGAGAGCGCTATTAGGCATCCAACAAGTGTTTGAGATGCATTTTCTCCAGCTATCCTCAATCCCCTCTGCTGCGAGACCTTTATTCCCTCTCTTTTATTTTGCTTCTTTCTTGCTTCGTAGTTTGCTTAAATTACGTTGAATTCCAACAGTTTAGCAATAACACTAAAAGGTGCAATCTTAATGGCAGTATAGGATTTGTGTAAAACGTTCAGATTGCCTGACAGTTCAGAGAGTTCAGACCCGTGGAACACACAACTCGAGAAAAAGATTTCAGCTAAACTATTCCTTACTTAAAATCCCAAGACTTTACAAGTAAGTACTAAATACAAACACTAATAAATACAAACCCGAATAAATACCACATAAATACTGTGGCAACAAAAGCAGGTCAGAGGTTAGGTATTCTGTGGCGAGTGTCTCACCTCCTTACTCCCCAAAGCCTTTCCACCACCTACAAGGCACAATTAAGGAGTGTGATGGCATACTCTCCACTTGCCTAGATGAGTGCAGCACCAACAACACTCAAGAAGCTCGACACCATCCAGGACGAAACACTTGCTTGGCACCCCTTCTACCAAATTAAACATTCACTCCCTCCACCACTGGCGTACCGTAGCTGCAGTTTGAACTTTCTTTAAAATGCACTGCAGCAACTCGCCAAGGCTTCTTCGGCAGGACCTCCCAAACCCACGACCTCTTCCACCTAGATGAACAAGGAGAGCAGGCGCATGGGAACACCACCACCTCCAAGATCCACAATGCCATACAGTATGCGAATTTAAACTATTATGTTAAGTAAGAACGACCTGGAATTATTAAGCTGCTTCAATGGTAAGGTGTCTTCCTAAAAGGTTGAGAATTTAATTTTAAGAAGTAGTAATGTGATCATGGAGAGCGTGTTTGGATATTGGCGCATTTACATCAAGTGTTTTAAGAAATAGTTAAAGGTAGACCAAGAGCCGAATGATACAGAACGATACAGAATCATATATGGAGTTAGGTCACAGTTCAGCCATGATCTCATTGAATGGCAGTCCAAGCTCGAGAGGCTAAACGTCCTACTTCTGTTTCTACATGCTCCTATATACATGCTCCGAGATATCTGCACTCCTCTAAATCTGTCCTCTTTTGCATCCCCGTTTCAAACACTCAACCATTGTAGGCCTGCCTTCTGTTGCCCAGGCCCTAAGCTCTGGAATTCCCTGCTTAAACCTCTCCGCCTCGCTACCTCGCTTTCCTCATTAAAGACGCTCTTTAAAACCTACCTCTTTGACTAAGCGTTTGGTCAACTGCCCTAATTTATCCTTAATGTCAAATCTGTTGTCTTATAATAGTCCTGTGCAAAGCCTTGGGACGTTTTATAAGGGTATAGGCGCTATAAAAATGGATGCTGTTGTTGTTATAGAATGATACAGCACAGAAGGAGGCCATTTGGCCCATTTGGTCTGTGCCGGCTCATTGAAAGAGCTATTCAATTCTTCTCCTTCCCCTGTCCTTTCCCCCTGTAGATTTTTCCCCTTAAAGTATTTATCGAATTTCCTTTTTAAATTCAGTATTGAATCTGCTTCCACCACGCTGTCAGGCATTGCATTCCAGATCATAACAACTCAATACGTAAAAAATAAGTTCTCCCATCTACGTTTCTTTTTTTTGCCAGTTACCTTAAACCTGAGTCCTTTGCTTACTAACCGTTCTGCCAGTGGAAGCAGTTTCTCCGAATTAACTTTATCAAAGCCCTTTATGATTAAGAACGGCGATATGTATTCGCCCCTTAACCATCTCGGCTCTCAGTTGTATAACTGAAGCTTCTCTGGTCTGTCCACGAAATTTCAAAAAGCTCATCATTCTGGCAAATGTTCTCTTCAGCCTCTCGGAGGCATTGACATCCTCTCTGTAGAACTGTTGAAGAAAGGAAATTTTTTTAGGAAGGACATTTTACAGAGAGTGAACAAGACTGGGTTCGAAAAACGGGAATTATTTTGATGCCGTGAACAGGAAGATGATTTGCTCGTTTTGAGTGACGTGTGTTGATTAATTTAAGCTCGTTCCATGTGGCCGTGAGAGAGGTTGGAAGAGACAATAGTTGCTGGGGCCACGGAATCTTTCACAGAAGGAGCTGGAACAGCGGCGACTTTATCTGTATCGATATATATTTAACTGGTGGAACTGTAGGCACCCAGGTTGGGGGGGGGGAGCAGGCCGGTAGGCTGAGTTAAGCTGAAGTGCCACCATCTTGTGTTTTAATTCGCAACGGCTCTATACCTTTAATTCAGTTGATTTTTCCCTGCTTCACAGATGAAAGAGTGCTTGACAACGATTTAGGTAAAATCTTTCATGTTTACTTGAAACAATTTTCCAATTATTCATGATTGTCTGACAAAATGATAGGATGCACAATTATCATTTGTAGAAAAGAATGCTGATTTATTTGAACCCCCTTAACCTAAACTTAAATCGAATTACATAGAACTTGCAGCAGAGCAACTGGCCGTCGTCCCATGCTGGTGTTTAACTCCAGACCAGCCTCTTCCGGCCCCAAATACCCCTTCCAGATGAAACAGCGGTTTAATTGCACTTCCTGCAATTTAGTACACTGTATTCGCTGCTCACGATGTGGTCTCCTCTACATTGGGGAGGAAAAACGCAGATTGGGTGACCGCTTTGCGGAACCCCTCAGTTCAGTCCGTAAGGGGGACCCCGAGCTCCCGGTGGCCTGTCACTTTAATTCTCCGCTCCACTCCCACTCTGACTTCACCGTCCTCGGCCGATTACACTGTTCCACAGAAGCTCAGCGTAAGCTCGAGGAACAGCACCTCATCTTTCGTTTAGGCACCCTACAGCCCTCTGGATTCAACATCGAGTTCAACCATTTTAGATCATAACCTCAGCCGCTATCACATTAATATTTTATTTTTTCACCACCCTTTTGTTTGGCCCGAATCCCCGCCTTTTTTTTCCTCCCAGAAGCTGGCAGCTGTCCTTCATTCTGCCAGTGCATTTCACAATTCATTTAGCCTCAACCTGTTACATCAACACCTCCTCTTGCCTTGAATATCTCTCAATGACTCTCAATGTCTCTTAATCTCTCCTTTTGTTCTTTCACCCCCTCCCCCTTTTCCCAGCTTTATACTTGCTTTAAATCTATTTCATTTCCTGCTTTTTTCCAGTTCTGTCGAAAGGTCTTCGACCTGAAACGTTAACTCTGTTTCTCTCTACAGGGATGCTGCCTGACCTGCTGAGTTTTTCCCAGCGTTTTCTGTTGTTATTTCCTATTTAATCCAAGCCTAGCTGCAAATGCTTCCCTCATGTACTTACCCAGCTTCCCATTAAATGCATCTACGCTATTGGCTTCAATTACTCCACGTGAACGCGTGTTCCACATCCCCATCATTCTCCGAGTTAAGAAGCTTCTTCTGAATTTCGTCAGGAATTATCTGTGACTGTCATCGTTATCACCTCTAGTTTTGATCTCCCGTACAACTTCGCTGCATCTACCCTGTCAAAAACTTCCATAATCTTAAACACCTCTGTGCTGTCACCCCAGAGACTTCTCTTTCCGAGAGAAAACAGCCACAGCCAGTTCAATATTTCCTGATAGCTACAGCCTCTCAGTTCTGGGATAATCCTTGTGAATCGTTTTGCACCCTCTCCATTACCTCTGTATCCTTTTCTGTAATATGTAGACAAGTGTTGCTCGGAACACAACGTTAAAAGTCCATCTTGGGCGATAGCGCAAAAACTGTCAGGTCCACATGGGCCAGCTGTTACGCTCCGCGCCCAAGATTCAGCTCAATTAACGTCAGTGGAAGAGAATATCGGGCCGGAATTATAACGGACGGCCGATTTGACTCGCCCGTTTTACCCACAAGCCGAATTTATCACCAGACTCTTTTAATCACACCCAATGCAGCTGAAGATTTTATATCTTTGCTTTTTTTAGAACTGAAAAAATTGAAGTCGGCGCTAAGAGATGCAGGTGAGGAGTGAAATGAAATGTCGCAAAATGTTTCAATATTGATGACAAGTTCACGATATGCAGCGTAGAATGTAGCCAACTCATTAAAATATAGACGTTTTAGAATTATCAAACATTTAAAACTCTTTGGTTTAGTTACTGTAGTTCTACACGAATGTGTTACTGTCCTGATTTAACTCTACTCCAATGATTTCCAGCCAGGCTTCCCGTCGGGCACCGCCCTAACAAATCCTCTCCCTGTCTCCGCCTCAGCTTATCTGCTGCTGAAACTCTCACTTACGTCTTTGCTGCCTCCGGACCCGACTATTCCAAAGCTCTGCTCGCTGGTCTCCCACATTGCACCCTACATCAACAGGAGGGCATCCAATACAATGCCGGTATCGTAACTCGCACCAAGACTCGTTCACCCATCACCTCCGTTCTCCTGACCTTACAGTAGCTCATGGTCTGACAATACCTCGATTTTAGCATGCTCACCCTTTTTTAAATCCCTCAATGGCCTCTCCCCTGTCTCTCTCTATAACCGCCTGCATCCCTACAACACTCTGAGATCTCCGCCCTCCTACAATTCTGGCTTCTTCTGCAACCCCAGTTTTGATGGTTTCACAATTGCTGGCCATGGCTTTCAGCTGTCTCGCCCCTAAGTTATTAAATTCCTTTCTTAAACATGCATTCGTGTCGCTCCTCCTTAAAAGGCTACCGTCCAGAAATTCCTCTCGGGCGGGCGGTGGCGCAAAACGGGCGGTATGGGATCGGCAACCCGTTATATGCAGCACCTGATATTCTGATGCCTGCAAACCCAGTTCATTGACCGAGTTTTTTGTCACCAGTCCTAATGTCAGCTTTTGTCTCTCTGCGTCAAATGTTGGCTGATTCCTCTCGCTGAAGCACCTGATGAGGTTTTACTATGTTGAACTGAGCTGCATAACTCCAAGTAATTGCTGGTTCCGTTAGAAACAGTTTTAATGGGTCAGAAATTCATCCTTGTCGGTAGTGCTGACCGCCTCATAATCCCCGCCCGATATTCAGTTGTACTGATGTCAAAAGATCTGAATATCGGGCGAGAATTAGAGCGGGCGGCCGATGCGTTAGCGCCCGATTGGCGCCACCATCCAAAACGAATTTCCTCCACGTTTCAGCCGAGAAATTCGACTCGGTCCATGGCGCAAAACGGACGGTAGCGGATCAGCCGCCCGCTATATTCAGCGCCTGCTATTTAGTTCCTTGGACTGGAATGGAACTGAATATCAGGTGCTTTGTATATAACGGACGTCCGATCCGATAACGTCTGTTTTGCGCCACCGCCCGAAGCGAATTCCAACCCACATGTATGTTTCTCCCCAGTTTTCAGTCAATATCCACTGCAGAGACAGATATGATAAAATCAACTTGTCTTTATTTCTGTTTTGACCAGAACAAGCGCTCAGAAAGTGTCAGAAAGGTAATGGAGAGCAGAAGGTTGAGTTTACTATTCGTCTGAGCTTCTGAAACAATATCTTAATAATATGATTCATTCAAATCCCTTTAACTCCGCTATTATTAATATTCTTAGAGCTGGAAGGGCGGTGCAAAACCGACGGTGAGTAACAGTTAATAAACTTTTTGCATGACCGAAATCGATAATAATTGACCTATCTAAATGAAAAAGTAAAAAGTTAAAATTTATGGTTTTCCATACAGACTGCAGCATTTGACACATTAGACCCCCTGTGGCCCCAACTCATTGTCTTAGTTGTATTTTGTTTTATCTTTGATAAAATGTCTTCCTGACTGACCTGATTGTCTCTGCCGAGGTGTGATAAAAAGCAGTCAGAAAGATTAACTGTAGTCGTCTGACATTGTACGCTGCACAGTCATTGTTCTCTGTCTATATATGCATTGCCGATTTGTATTCCTTCACCACACCTGACGAAGGTGCAGCAGCTCCGAAAGCTTGTGATTTCAAATAAAACTGTTGGACTATAACCCGGTGTTGTGCGACTTCTCACTTTTATCTTAATGAAGATTGACTGACTGAGAGGCCCAGTAAGGTGGACTTTTGACTTTCCTGATGACTGACACTTTCGCATGTGTTTCTCGCTGTTGTTCTCTACCATTACAACTAACTTTTTCCAACCATTTGCTAGAAACTGATGCTTCAGTACAACTTCGGCTGGCAGCTCACTGTTCCGCTAACCACTGTCTCCGTGTAGCCTGAATCCCCAAAGCAAATTCTTTGTCAATTAAATTTAATTGTGTTTTATACTCGCTCCGGTCTCTGAGATTAATTGCTCTGGAATTTAAGGAACCGGGGTGCAAGTACGACTTGTGCAGTGGTGCGCAACTCCTTAGAGGGACTGTTTAATATTCAGTTAATTGCAGACCAATGGAAATGAATAACAGTAACGGGCCTTTACTCGGCAGCCGATCTGATCCAGACCGATTTGCAATGCCGCTCAAGACATATTTTTACCTGGCGATCTCTGACTCTTGCCGTGTTGCTAAACATTGTGTTGGTGTAATTAGCACACATTTTTGCATTACCGTTTGCACTTTGTGTTGTCAAATTTTGGTATCAGCGACAAGGACCCAAAATTCACCAAGTTACATTGCTAAAACGTGGAGGGTCAAAATCCATCTTGGGCGCTAACACTAAACGGCTGTTATCGCTTCGGCCGTCTGTTATATGCCCCGCTTGATAGTTCTACTGAAGTCAACTGAACTGAATATTGTCCGCGGTGTGCAAGGGACGGCCGATTATAATTCGCCAATTTTGAGCGTCCGACCAACATGAATTCCTCCGCCAAAAACAACCTCGATTGCATCACCTCCTAAGCACAAAGAAGTACCAGTAAAGTTTATTCCTCGCAAGATCACCCTCATGCCCTGTTATCAATCGGCTGAATATGGGCCTTTCCACACAATGGGGTATGTATTTCACGTTTGATGCCAATAACTGAACGTAGTGCTACTTATGCGATCTGAAAAAGGCTCGAAGCAAATGATGTACCACATCCTCCCCTTGTTATTCCAACACCCTTGAGATTAAGGCCAGCATTTCATCAGCCTTTTTGTATAGGTGCACGAAATTTTAGTGATGTGTGTACATGGATCCGCAAGACCCTGTGCACATCCACTATCCTAGTCTTACACGTGTATTCGATATTACTTTATCCGATCCGAAATGGATGGCGTCATTTTTCCACATTGATCAAGCAGTTTCGGATTGCTCCCACATTGCACCCATCTAGATAGAATGAGATGAATGATGTTTTCTTTACCTGTGCTGCGAGGTTTATTACATATTGCGTCCAAATTTGGCCAACACACAATAGCAGACGATTTACCAGAATGGTTCCAGTAATGGGGGATCTTAGCTGCAAGGACAGGTTGGAGAATCTGGATTTGTTTTCATTAGAGCAAAGAAGGTTGAAGGGTGATTTGATAGAGGTGTACAAGATTATGACGTGTTTGGATAGTCTAGACGGGGAAAGGCTGTTCCCACTGGGTGATGGTACAGGGACTAGGGGACACAAATTTAAGGTGTTGGGCAAGACATACAGGGGTGATGTGAGGAAAAACGTGTTTATGCAGCGAGTGGTGAGGACCTGGAACTCACTGCCGACGGAAGTGGTGGAAACGGCGACAGTCAATGTTTCAAGGGGAGACAGGACAGGCACTTGAGGGAAACAAACTTGAAGAGCGGCGGGGTTAGAGCGGGTGAATGGGACTGAATGGATTGCTCTACAGAGAGCCGGCACGGATTCGATTGGCCGAATAGCCTCCTTCTGTGCCGTTATGACTCTATGACACTAGCATGTCAATACGTTGGAGAGGGTGCAGAGGGAATTTCCCAGAATACTAACACAGCTGAGAGACTTCGGGGAAGAGAGTAGTGAAACTGTGGTTGAACATCTTACATGTTAATATGTGATTTAACAAAGGCGCTCAATATTGTGAAGGGATTTGATGGAGTGCATAAGGAGAAACTGTTACCACTAGCAGAAATATCGGTACTAAAAGCACACAGATTTAAGGTTATTGGCAAAAGAGCCAGAGGTGAGATTTGTTTTTTTTTAACGCAGAGTATTGTTCTGATCTGGAATGCACTGCCTGAAATAGTACTGGAAGCAGATTCAATTGAAGCTGTCAAAAGTGAGATGGATAAATACTCGAAGTTGAAAAAATTGCAGGGCTTTGTGGAAAGAGCAGGGAAGTGGGTCTAAATAGGTAGATCTTTAGAAAAGCTGGCACTGGCACGATGGGACGAATGGACCCCTTCTTTGCTGCACGAAGCTACAATTCTATATTCTAAATATAGTTATATTGAGTTATGTTTTTTTTTATTTCGCCCATACAGATCAAAGACTTCTGGAAAAAGAATTAGGTAAAACGTTTCATACCTACTTTACAAGGTCAATTTATATTCACCGATGTACACATGATAGAGAATTGATTGAGCAAAGATTGTATCAAATATTTTTAAGATGGAAATTATCCGGATCTTTTTAAGTTATGCACAGATGATGAAATTCAAGGGCAATTTTATTCTAATTCGCCACTCGGCAGACTGAAATGCTTTGATGCAACGCTGGTTTGACGCTCCGTCCGATTTTACTCTGCATCGAGACGAATAGATCCCCGCCCGGTCAATAAGATTAAACTGGCCCCCAAATTGATATCAGGTTCAAAGTCTTTCCTTTTCTGATAGTCAGTGGTGAGGCATCTGTTTAGACGTATTCCTTGATGTTTCATAACCTGAAATTCCATCTTTAGCAGCCCAACACCCCAAAGCCACACTTCAACTAATGTCCGCCCAACATGTCCAGCGTCGCCGGCGTCCAGCCTTCCCCTGGACAACTGAAAAGTAGACAGAAACTATTTTATGCGATTGGATTCATAATTCAGTAAAACATCCTTTTTGTCCTTATCTCGGGGGTTTTCTCACAGCAATATCCTGGAGATAAACATTGAATTCCCGCAGAAGGCAGCAAAATCCTGGGTGCTTAGCAAACCTAGAGGAACCTTCAGCCACTGGATCCCAAGTCAGAAACAGCAAAAAGTACTGATGTTACTGTTGTTGCCTCATTGCAAATGTTTTCCAAGTGCTGTAGCATAATGTGCAAAATTAGTGAGCATCCCCACTTCTGTACTTAAGATGGAGGGAAGATCACTGGTTGGAGCTAGCACATTGCCCTGAGGAAACATTTTTTAGTATCAAAGTGCAGTTAAATTAAAGGATAATACCAGAATTGAGAGCGTGTAATTGTAGAAAAGGATGAACAGCATAGCGACATTATCTATCGAAAAGCGAAGGCCGAGGGTTGACCGAATAGCGGTTTTAAAATTAAAAACGTTTTCCACAAGGCAGTGTGCTAGCTCAGCCATCTTCAGCTGCATCATCAATGACCTTCCCCACATCACAAGGTTAGAAGTGGGGAGGTTCGCTGATTATTCCACAAAGTTCAGTTCCATTTGCAACTCCTCAGATAATGAAGCAGTTCATCCCTGCATGCAGCAAGACCTGGACACATTTCAGACTTGGGCTGATAAGTGGCAAGTGACGTTCGTGTCATACAAGTGCCAGGCAATTGCCATCTCCAACAAATGAGTGTCTAGCTAAAGCCCCTTGACATTCCATGGGAAAAAGAATCGTCGAGTTCAGCACCCTCAGCATCCATGGTTACACCACTGACCAGAAACTTAACGGAACCAGCCGCATAAATATTATGGCTACAAGAGCAGGTCAAAGGTTGCGTATTCCGCATTCAGCGACTCAACTTCTGACTCCGCAAAGCCTTGCACCATCTACAAGGCACAAGTCAGGACTGTGATGGAAGACTCTCCGCTTTCCTGGATGAGTGCAGCTCCAACAACACTCAAGAATCTCGAAACCATCCAGGACAAAGCAGCCCGCTTGATCGGCACCCCATCCACCACATTAAACATTCACTCCCTCCGCCACCGGCGTACCGTGGCTGCAGTGTGTACCATCTACAAGATGCACTGCAGCAACTCGCCAAGGCTTCTTCAGCAGCACCTCCCAGGCACGCAAAGTCTTCCACCTAGAAAGAGAAGGGCAGCAAGTGTATGGGAACACCACCGCTTCCAAGTTCCCCTCCAGGTCACACACCATCCTGACTTGGAAGTATATCACCGTTCCTTCATCGTCGCTGTGTCAAAATCCTAGAACTCCCTACCGAACGGCACTGTGGGAGTAGATTCACCACACCGGCTGCAGCGGTTCAGGAAGGCAGCTCACAACCACCTTCTCAAGGGGCAACTAGGGATAAGCAGTGTATGCTGGGCGTGCCAGCAACGCCCACCTCCAAGGAATGATTACAAAACAAATACATGGGTTTGTTGAGGCGACTAGATCTAATTAAGAGAAAGTGGGATAAGTACAAAAAAGGAGAATGAAAAAGAAGAATGTGCTGTTAGGTTTCGATGCTTTAGCTTGGGTGGATACTCGTGTGGAGCTTCAGAACTGTCATAGACCAGATGGGCCGAATAACCCGTCCTATAATGTATAAACTATGTAAAAATAAATATGCACCTCTGCGAAAGTTGCTGTTGTTGTTGGATCTTAAAGATGAGCATTTGAAGATTGTTCTGCCGAATTCCCAATTGTTTTACTTAGAAGTATACGCTGAAAAAGTGGCGCTATTACGTTAGATGTCTATCATCCTATAAGTTTGATCTCGGGCAGCAGCGCAATGTGGGCAATGGCGAATCGCTCGCCGGTTTGACTACGCGGGATATCTTTACCAATGTGGTTAAAATCGCGGAAGTGTTACAGGGGCTGAAGATTCGCTATCCAGCGTTACTGCTGAAACGCTCAGGTCGAATTTATGTCTCTTTAGCTCCAATAGATGAAACTCGGCAGGTGGCTGAAGCGATTTTGGACCTTGAGTTGGACCAGAGAGCTTGACGCACTGCTGGTCTGCTATGTAGAGAAGATTCTTATCTCAATGTTATGAGAACATGATGAGCCGTCAAAGCAAAACAGCGACATCAGAGAGCCTTTGAAATCAAAGCAAATAGGTTTCAAAGCCACATGCTGCAACAATGGTCCAGTCGATTATCAGAAGGAACTCTGTCAAGAAAACCACTGCTACGGTCAGTTAATGACCGTATATTCCGATCCCTACGAGTGTGTGCGCCCTGTGCACACACCGTAAGAACATCGGAAATGCCGGCTTCAGGCATGCACAGCGCATGCGCTGAAAACCGGCATTACCGGTCTGTCAAGAATGATCTTTACAGATCGGACGCCTGCCCTGGAAAAGGGGCCTCTGCGGGCGGATAGTTCCGCTTTTTAGAGAACCACGCCCGCAGAAAACCCTTAGAAATCTTACGCCTGGTAAAAGCAGGCGTAAGGGCATATTTTACCAGCATAAGAGTTGAAAAAAGTTTTTTTTTAAATTTCATTCATTTATCATTTAAGTTTACGTTTAGCCCCATAAAAAACTTTAATTATTTTTGTTACAAAATTACATTTTGGTATAAAATATTTAATTTATTTTAATTTATACTCATTTTAAAAATGTGATTTAAAAAAATTATTTAATGTTTTACAGTGTTTTTGGGGTGATCTCCATTCATATATTTGGCAGGTCTATCTGACAAGTGTATGAAAAGAGATTCCCTTCTCCTATTGGTTCCCCATGGCCCAGGTGACCTCCGAGACGCTTGCGAACCGCATGCGCCCCTGGGATACGTGGGCCCTGCGCATTTACAGTTGGAGAGGCCCAGGAGCGGAAGTGTAAGTACCTCGGGAGCCCTCAGGTAAGTCCGTAGATTTTTCCTGATCGGAGGCCTCCGCACGCAGGAAGCCTCCGATCGGAAAATACGGGCCATTGTCTTAAAGGCGACAGGTTCGAATAGATTGGACAAAGCAGTGACTGCAGAATACGAGAAACTATCATTTTACTTAATCGGCGCTCGTTTGATGTTGCCATGAAAGCAAATATGAGGTATAAAGAAGGCATGACATCTAAGTTAAGATGTTCACCGAGAATGAGGAGATTGTGAAGAAGTCGAGAAGTTGGGTGATATCTGGAAACACTGGTAAGGAAGGAACGGAAGGCGTAAAGTTCGGTTCAGCTCCCAAAACTGCGGAACTGATCGAGCCGAGATCTGGAGTGCAAAGTTAAGTTTGGTTTACTGTCGTTCGTTCCTTGTCTAACCATAGTCAACATCGTTAATAAAGTTAATTTTGATTTGTCAAAGTAACATACGATTAAATCTCTCTCTTTTATCGATGGTCACAACCGGTTTAATTTATGATAAGGAATGGACAGAAGTAGTCGTTTTATCTAACATAGCAGAGTGCATTAAGCATGGCATTTAAAAAAGCGGGAATAGAAATTTCCGAAACAGACAGGCATAAACTAACCCCACCGTTTTCGGTTTTGCTATTTAGAACTGGAAAAAGCGAAGACAGCATTAAAAGACGCAGGTTAGACAAGAACTGTAAAGTTCCAAAGCAAGTCAGGATAGCGCATGAATAAGTACAGTGCAATCTTATCATTATTTTTCCAAATTACGTATATTCGGAAGTGGGAAGTAATTAACCCGATTGTTATAGCACTATGGAGAACAGGAACATTTGAAATTGGAACGTAATTTGTTCAAGTGTGTGGCGTACTGCACTTAATCTAAACTGTTCTTATCTGGGCAGTGTTGATACTTCGTAAATTGGGATAGAAGGTCCTCTTGGGTGTGGAGAGAAAGGTTGATAGCGACCCACCTTCGCCAGATTTCCTCTTCCATTTATCTCAACGAAAATCGTGTGGATTGCAAAGTGGCCTACCAATTAGCTACCTCCCGTTTTGGACTACCGCACTACCCCAATATACATCAATGCTGAGATCTCTGCGCTCTTCTGGTTCTGCCCTCTTGCGCATCCCCTATTGCCATCACCCACCATCGGTGGCCGTGCCTTCTGCATCCTAGGCACTTATCTCTGGAATTCCCTCCTCAATCTCTCCGGTTCTTTACCTCTCTTTCTTCCTTGAAGACGCTCCTCTTTCTTTGCTCAAGATTTAAGTCAGCTGTTCCAGTAGTCCCTTATGTGATTAGGTGCGAATTATTTCCTGACAGCGCTCCAGTGAAGTGCCTTTTTAGTGTTGTTATTGGAACAAATACGTCATATGAAGCAAGTTGTTGTTGAAATATCGTAAACGTATCGGCCATCTCTGTGAGCTTCTTCTGTTGCACCCAATGTCGTTGACCGTGCCTTAAGCTGCCTAGGCCCTCAACTCTGGAATTGTTTCCGTAAACCTCTCCGCCTCTAGACCACTCTTTCCGCCTTTAAGACGCTCCTTAAAACCTACCTCTTTGACCAAGCTTTTGGTCACCTGCCCTAATTTCTCCTTATATGGCTTGGTGTTAATTATTTTTGTCCTATAATACTCCTGTGAAGCGCCTTGTGACATCTTTCTACGTTAGAGACGCAATATGAATAAAAAATGTTGTTATTGTTGAGTATTCATTTAATGACTGACTATGGTGTCAAGCTCCTCTTTGTACACCTCGCCCAACTCATGCAGTTCATTGTAGTCAATTGAAAGTACAGTCAGGCGGGGTGTATAAAGGGTCGCCAATAAAACATTGCTTGTTTTGTGTGATCACCAAAGTATGAAATTTTTTTTTATACAGAGGAAAAGATTCGTAAATTGCAGGACGGTAAATATCTGAACAACATAATGACAGTTCTAGGTTGCATTTTGAACTAAAAAAAAGATTGGAAATTATTTCCTGATGTTTTTCTGATAATTGAGTCTCCGTTTTCGTTAACATTATTAGATCTGAAAGGAAAATGTAAAACTGATGGTGAGTTTTACTTATTAATCTGCTCATATCATGGAAACGCTGGGGATTTCGCCAAGGAATTGCAATTAAACATTCTGAAATGATAACAGGGATGACGTACATCAGGTATGTGGAGAGAACAGAGAAGTTGGGATTGTGCTCCGAGGGAACATACGAACAGGAGGAGGCGATTGACACTTGCAGCCAGTTCTGCCATTCAATGAGATCCTGACTGATATGGGAATTAGCTGCAAATACCCGTTCTGGCCCATATCACTTAATACCTTTGGTTATTAGAAAGCTTTCCAGCTCCGATTTAAAATTCACAAACGATATTGCATCAATTGCTGTTTGCAGAAGAGAGTTCCAAATCTCTACAACCTTTGTGTGTTTTTGAGATGCCGGTGTTGGACTGGGGTGGACAAATGAGAGAAGTCGCACAACACCAGGTTATAGACCAACAGCTTTATTTGAAATCACAAAAGGGCAGTCAGAAAGATTAACTGTAATCATCTGGCAGTGTTCTCTGACTATATATGCTCTGCCTATATGCATCTCTTCACTTCACCTGACGAAGGAGCAGCGCTCCAAAAGCTTGTGATTTCAAATAAAGCTGTTGGACTATAACCTGGTGTTGTGCGACTTCTCACCGTTGTGTGTAGAAGTGTTTCCTAATTTTACTCCGGAATGGTCTGGCTCTAATTTTAAGACTATGCCCCTTAGTCCTAGAATCCCCAACTATTAGAAAAAATGTCTGTCTATGTACTGCAGCTGTTCCCCTTAATAGCTTGAAAAATTCTAACAGATCACCGCTAAGCCTTCTAAATTCTATTGAATACAAATCTAGTTTGTGTAATCTCTCTTCTTAACTTAACCCTTGAAGCTCGGGTATCATTCTGTTAAACCTAACCTACCAAACAGCACTGTGGGAGTACCTTCACCACACGGACTGCAGCGGTTCAAGAAGGCGACTCACCACCAAGTTCTCAAGGGCAATTAAGGATGGGCAATAAATGCTGGCCTTGCCAGCGATGCCCACATCCCACAAACGTATTAAAAAAATCTATGCTGCCCATCCTCCAAGACCAATATATCCTTCCTAATGTGTGGTGCCCAGAACTGCTCACAGTTTTCCAGGTGTGGTCTAACCAGGGTTTTGTACAGCTACAGCACAGATCTAACCCCTTTTATTCAAGTCCTTAGAGCAGAAAAGGCTAAGGGGAGATGTAATATAGGCGTTCCAGATTGTGAAGCAGGTGGAGGTAATAAATATACAGAATCTAGTTCCACTGGCAGAAGAGTCGGTAATCACTGGTCACGGATGTAAAGTAATTCGCAAAAAAGCCCGAGTTGAGCTGAGAAGATTTTGTTGAAGTAGTGTGTCAAGAACATACGAACATAAGCAATAAGAGCAGGAGTAGACCGTACGGCCCCTGGTGCCTGCTCCGCATTCAAAAAGATCATGACAGATCATCGACCACAACTCCACTTTCCCGCCTGGTCTCCATGTCCCGTGATTCACCTAGAGTCCAAACATCTATCCAGCTCAGCCTTGAATATATTCAAAGACTCAGCATTCACAGCCATGTGGTGCCGAGAATTCCAAAGATTCACAAACCTCTGAGTGAAGAAATTCCTACTCATCTGTGTCTTAAATTAAATCCTGAGACTATGCCCCCTAGTTCTTGAAACTCCAGACAGGGGCAACAACCTCTCAGCATCTACCCTGTCAACCTCGACTGAATCTTGTATGTTTCAATGAGATCACCTCTCATTCTTCTAAACTCCAGAGAGTATAGACCCATTCTATACAATCTCTCATCAAAGGACAGCCCTCTCATCCAGGAATCAATCTGGTGAACCTTCGTTGCACCGCCTCAAAGACAGGTATATCCTTCCTTAGCTAAGGAGACCAAAACTGTGCACAGGTTTCCAGGTGTGGTCTCACCAAGGCCAAACCCAATTCTAGCAATACTTCTGTAAAACAACCCGCTGGCAATAATGGCCAACATGCCATTTGCCTTTGTTAGGAGTTGGAATACACTGCCTGAAATGGAGGGAGATGCAGATTCAATAAGAACTAACAAAAGTGAATTGCATGAATACTTGAAGGGGAGAAATGGGCAGGGCAATGGCGAATGCTCAGGGAGTTGGATTAATTGGATAGCTCTAGCACACGGTCGGCACAGGCAATACGAGCAGATTGGCTTCCTTCCGTGTTGTATCATTCTGTGATTCTGCAAGTGAATGGGCGTTGTATTAAACTAACCGGCCTAGCAAAAATTAGCAGGTACGAATCACCATTCTAAATGACGCCTAGCCCTATTTTCAATCTCCAGTGAAATCAATGGAGAACAAAATCAGGCGTGCTGTAAAATTGACATTCTAAGAGTTTACCACGAATTTGCTGCCGGGGAGGGTACATTAGAATTTCACCCTGGAATTATTTTAACCATTTTTTTCGGGATGGGTTCTGGCGGGATCAAATCTACTGCCCGCTTCTCGTACTCCAAATTTCATTCGATGGTGTGTACCATAGCCAAATCCCCTACTGTCAACATCCTGGGGGGTCAACATTGATCAGCAACTTAACTGGACCAGCCACTTAAATACTGTGGCAACAAGAGCAGGTCAAAGGTTAGTTATTCTGCGGCGAGTGTCGCACCTCCTGACTCCCCAAAGCCTTTCCACCGTCTACAAGGCACAAGTAAGGTGAGTGATGAATACTCTCCACTTGCTGGATGAGTGCAGCTGCAAAAACGCTCAAGAAGCTCGGCACCATAGGCACAAAGCATGCCGTTTGATTGGCACCCATGCACCAACTTAAACATTCACTTCCTGTACCATCGGTGCACTGTGGATGCAGTGTGTACCATCTACAAGATGCACTGCAGCAACTCGACAAGGCTTCTTCGGCAGCAACTCCCAAAGCCGCGAACTCTTCCACCTAGAAGGACAAGGACAGCAGGTGCATGTGCACACCAACACCTGCAAGTCCCCTCCAAGTCACACACCATCCCGACTTAGAAGTTTATCGCCGATCCTTCATCGTCGCTGTGTCAAAATCCTGGAACTCCCACCCTAACAGCACTCTGGGAGCACCATCATCACACGGACTGCAGCGGTTCAAGAAGGCGGCTCACCATCACCTTCTCAAGGGCAACTAGGGATCGGAATAAATGCTGGCCTTGCCATCGACGCCCACATCCCATAAGCGAATAAAACAAATTGGTGCAGGCAATGCTGTGGCGATCCAATCGAGTCTGTCAATTTCTCGCCAAGCGGTATAGGTTAACTGGCATCGAACCATAAACAATACAGTCTCGAGATGCGTAGCGGGAGAATGGAAACTGAAGGGAGATCTTTGTTGCACGACGTTCTTAGAATAACACGAATGTTCTTTCCCACAATGACGTTGGACAGAGATAATTGTAGTTGTGAAGTGCCTGAGACAAGTGTGGTATCATAGTGCAAGAGGGGGCTAGAGAGTGAGAGCAGGACAGTTGGATTTTTGTTGCATCATTCTTGCATTTCACTAGCCCAGACATGGGAACAAATTGCTCCTGTTTGTTGAGAACGATAATTGAAATAACCATCAATTGAGTTCCACTTCTTTCACTTCTACAGATCAACTGCTGCGTGAAAAAGAATTGGGTGAATTGCTTTTAACGTTTCTCTAATGTCAAGTATATTAAAACTATCTTATTGGATTCAGTATTGTCTGATTAAATATTGCGATCAAATGTATCGGGATAGAAATTCGTGTTGTGCACCAAACGTGAGGTAACAACGCTTGATTTTCACCACACTTGATATTCAGTTCCATTGCAATGAACGACAAGAGGCGGTTAAGAAGCCAAATGGTAGCGAGAGGATTCGAGTACAGGAGCAAGGATGTCTTGCTGCAGTTGTACAGGGCCTTGGGGCGACCACACCTTGCAGCTTTGGTCGCCTTATCTGAGGAAGGATGTTCTTGCCATGGAGGGAGTGCAGCGAAGATTCACCAGACTGATACTTGGGATGGCAGGAATGACGTATGAAGAGAGATTGGGACGATTGGGATTGTAATCGATAGAGTTTAGTAGAATGACAGGGGATCTCATTTAAACTTATAAAATTCTAACAGGACTAGACAGACTAGATGCAGGAAGGATGTTCCCGATTGCGGGGCCGTCCAGAACCAGGGGTCACAGTCTAAGGATACGGGGTAAGCTATTTAGGTCAGAGATGAGGAGGAATTTCTTCACCCAGAGAGTGGTGAACCTGTGGAATTCTCTACCACAGGAAGCAGTTGAGGCCAAATCATTAACTATATTCAAGAAGGAGTTCGATATATTTCTTAAGGCGAAAGGGATCAAGGGATATGGGGAGAAAGCAGGGACAGGGTACTGAATTTGGATGATCAGCCATGATCTCATTAAATGGCGGAGCAGGCTCGAGGGGCCGAATGGCCTACTCCTGCTCTTATCTTCTATGTTTCTATGTTTCTATGTTAAGAGATGTCCATTTCTGTAGCGCCTTTTACGTCGTCAGTGCGTCCTGAAGCGCTTTCCAGCCGATTAATCATTTTGAAGTAAAAACAGGAAGTGCTGAAAATACTCAGCCGGTCAAGCAGCATCTGCGGAGAGAGAAACAGAGTTAACGTTTCAGATCGATGACCCTTCGTCAGAACTGGAAAAATCTGGAGATGGAACAGGTTTTTAAGGAAGTGCATCAGGAAAGGGTGAGGGGAGGAAAGAACAAAAGGGAAGGTCTGTGATAGGATGAATGGCAGGAGAGATTAACAGACAATAAGAGAGATTAAGAGATGGTACAAGGCAAAAGGAGATGGTAATGGGACAAGTTAAGAAACAAAAGATGGCTCTGGATGAAATGCAAATGTCACTGGCAGAAATACTTTTGAAGTGTAGTCACTGTTGGAAGTTTTGAAACGTAGCCGCCAATTTGCTCACAGCAATCTCCCTGGAACAACAATGTGATAATGAATGGGTAATCAGTTTTAATTGATATTGAATTGAGGGATAAATATTGGCCAGGCCACAGGGGAAAAACTCGCCTGCTCTTCTCTGAAATAGAGCCTCGGGATGTATTGACGTCCTCCTGAGGCGACTCATTTTAACATCTCATAGGGAGAAAACGACACCTTCGAGAGGTCAGCCCGCCGTCACTACAAGCCCTGGGAGTGCCCTGTGTTGATGTTGTGCTCAAGTCTCTGTAATGGGACTTGAACACACGGCCTTTTGATTCAGAGTCGAGCATGCCAACATGGCGACATAGATGGCACAGCAGGAACTGAATGTCGGGCGGGGTGTATAACGGATGGCTGATTCCACACCGTCCGTTTAGCCCGACCGTCCAAGACAAGTTTCATCCCCATTATTTTCAAAACAGGCAAGTCCAAAAAAAAATGCTAGAGATTTGCTTTTGTTTTACAGAGCTGGCAAAACTGAAAACACAACTAAACGATGCAGGTGAGGTAACAAATTCCACTCACCGTGCAAATTGACGATTGATGATGACCGCTTATCCGCCAATCTATGCACTTCCGTTCTATTCAAATGTTCAGAAGTTGAACAATGGACATTGTTTGCACTGATTGGTAATTGGGCGCCCAGGGAAATGTTGGAAAGGAGTGGAACATCATTTTCTTTCTTTTTTAATAAATACACAGAGGCAAAACTGCGTGACTGTCTCAAAGGTAAAGGAAGGCTAATAGTTGTCTTTTTCATCTTTGTGTTTCTGTTAAATTATTCTTATGTTAATAGCAGAAATGATCCTGATCAGTTGTGTTTCGTTGTATTGACATTGTTAGACCTGCAAGGAAAATGTAAAACTGATGGTGAGTAACAGATCTCGTCAAGCAAACACTCGGAATTCCTCCAAATGATGTCAGCTCGATGGGTCAGATCTTGCTGCAGCAGAGCATCTCGCGCGTGCGCAGTCTGTCGACATTTCCCCTCACCCTTCAACTCGGATATAATTTGCACCGTAACTTGCTGGTAGTGCGATCTTATAGAATCATTGAAATTTACGTCACAGAAGGAGGCCATTTGACCCATCGCGTCTGTGCCGGGCGAAAAAGAGCTAATCTCACTTTCCAGCTCTTGTTCCGTGGACCTGTCGGTTGTAGCACTTCAAGCGCATATCCAACGACTTTTGAAATCGGATGAGCGTTTCTGCATCTATCAACCATTCAGGCAGTGAGTAGCAGACACCCACCACACTCTGGGTGAAAAACGTGCTCCTCATCTCTCCTCTAATCCTTCTACCAATTAATTAAGTCTATGCCCCCTGCTTATTGACCTCTCTGCAAAGGGAAATATTTCATTTATAATCCATTCTATTTAGGCCCTTCATAATTTTATGCATCTCGATCAAGTCACCCCTCAGCCTCCGCTGTTCAAATGAAAACAACCCATGTCTGTCCAATCTTCCCTCATACCGAGAATTCTCCACTGCTGGCAACATCCTCGTAAATCGCCTCTGTACCCTTCCGAGTGCGCCGAAGGCAGCGGGTCTCCTGGGACCTCAGTGCACGCTGGGACGAAGAGTCTACCTACCTAACCAATGAAATTTAAGGAAAAAGATCGGTACAGTGCATTAACGGACAAGGCGCCTGAATAAGGGTCAAATCAGCTACAGAAGCAGCGATAAAGGCCACGATTTTGCGGTGATAATGACGGCGAATCTTTCAGGGTTTGCCGTCATCCCCCCTGTGAAACTGTCCATAACTCCATGATTTAGCGCATGTGCAGATAAGCGCGGAAATCCTGAAGTTGCGCTCAGTCATCCACTGCTGTGCCACAGGCTGTACTGTGGAACACCCTAGAGCTGCAATCAGTAAAATCAGTTGAACTGACGAAAACTTCCCTTTTTCCGCTGTAATAGCGTTGTTAAGCACTCCGTAAAATGTTAAACATTATCGAAATAGGTCTAACTGCGGTTGTAGTTGTGAATTGACTGCTAAATAAGCCTTCTGGCCGTGAAAGAAACGAATGTTATACTTGTGCAATGTAAAATTTCTCCATTATGATAAAAGTTCTTAGCATATTAAAATAATAATATACATATTGTAAAAGATTATTTATGATATTTCAGCTTCTACCTTAACCCCACATGTATGCCCATTCTTTATTTGGCACTCAATATTTTAAAAGTGAAACTATAATCAGTGTTTTTTATTTCCTGGTTTGTTCTCTTTGAGTATTATTCATCGTGACTGGCTGCTTAGACAGCTTGATGACGTCACTGCTAATGCACGTTGCGGATCGACTTTTGACAGCGCCGCTGTCAATTTAAGGTCGAGAAAGCAAAAGGTTTAACCACAGAGATTGCAAAATCTTTGTGGGCAGCCTCCTTTATTCAAGTGGTGAAAAAGAAAATTCACCTCTTGGTTCTGCCCTCTGTGCGAGCTAATCTTCGCATTCACCTGTAAGAGAGTCTTCCCACGACTTACCTACTGCATCAACGCCAGCAATTTATATTCTGGCCTCTTGTGCATCTCCGATCTTCATTGCTCAATCATTGACGGGCTTGTATTCAACCTCCTAGTACCTAAGCAACTGAATACCCTCCCTAAACATCTCCGCCTCACAAGTGCTCTCCTCTCCTTTAAGTTGCTTCTTAAAATTCACCGCTTTGGCCAAGCATTTGATCACCTGTCCGAACATCTTGTTAGGTGGCTTGGTTTCAAATGTTTCTCAGAACGCTCCTGTGAAGCACCTTGGGCCGTTTTACTAAGTTTAATACGCTACATAATTAAAAACAACTGTTGGTGAAAGGTAGCATGGCTCAGGCAGTACGAGGGATTCGTGTAAAGAAGTGTCTTTTGATTGCATTTGGAATTTGAGGTTCCAAATGTGCCACAGATTTTTGGAAGTTAGATTATAGCAGCTATAAGAACGGGAGAAACAAGCTAAAATATTTAAAAATCTATATATTAAGGAGCCAATAATTATAAGATTGTCACTACGATGCAACTACAGAAGTTGGAAATTGGTTACCCAACGAATGATTGAAATATGGAATTCACCACCAGAGGGAGCAGTTGAAGCGAATTGCAGAGAGGCCTTTGATGGGAAGCTAGCTAAGCACATGAAGCAGAAATGAATGGAAGCTAGTGCTCATAGGATGAGATCAAGTAGGGTGGGAGGATGTTTTATCGGGAAATACGCAACGACATGGGCAAGTTGAGCCGACTGACCTGTTTCTGTGCTGTAAAACCAGCAAAACAATCTCACTGAATGTAATCTTCCTTTACATGGACTGTCGAAATTACACGTAAGGCTGGAAGAATCGGAACTAGGGACAACAACAAAAACAGAAAGCAAATTGCACTAATATAGCACCTTTAACATAGTAAAAAGCGCAAAAAGCATAATCAAGCCAAACTAGAACGTGCCAAAAAACGAAATATTGGAAGGGGAGCACACAAAATGGTCAGAAAAGTAGGTCTTAATGATTAACAGGGAGGTGGTGAGAGGGTGATCCTTATAGAGGAAATTCCAGAGCTTCTGGCCCAGATAGGGACGTTTGCTAATGACTGCGCAGTGTTCAACGCCATTTACAGCTCCACAGATAATGAAGCAGTCCATGCCCACATGAAACAGGACCTGAACGACGATCAGGCTTGGGCTGATAAGTGGCAGGTAACATTCGCGCGACAGAAGTGCCAGGTAATGACAATCTGCAACCAGCGAGAGTTTAACGACCTCCCCTTGACATTCAATGGCATTACCATCGCCGAATCTCCCAGTATCCACATCCTGGGGTTCACCATTAACCAGAAACTTAACCGGACCAGCCACATAAATACTGTGGCAACAAGAGCAGGTCAGAGGCTAGGTTATCTGCGGCGAGTGTCTCACCTCCTGACTCCCCAAAGCCTTTCCGCCATCAACAAGGCACAAGTAAGGAGTGTCATCGAATACTCTGCACTTGCCTGGATGAGTGCAGCTCCAGCAACACTCAAGAAGCTCGACACCATCCAGGATAAAGCAGCCCGCTTGATTGGCACCCCATTCCTCACCTTAAACATTCATTCCCTCCACAACCGGGGCACCGTGGCTGCAGTGTGTACCATCGACAAGATGCACTGCAGCAACTCGCCAAGGCCTCTTCGGCAGCACCTCCCAAACCCGCGACCTCTTCCCCCTCGAAGGACTAGGGCAGCAGGCGCATGGGAACACCACCACCTCCAAGTTCCCCTCCAAGTCACAAACCATCCTGAATTAGAAGTATTTCGGCCGCTCCTTCATCGCCGCTGGGTCAAAATCCTGGAACTCCCTACGTAGCAGCACTGTGGGAGCACCTTCACCACACGGACTGCATCTTTTCAAGAAGGCGGCTCACCACCACCTTCTCAAGGGCAATTATGGATGGGCAATAAAAGCTGGCATCGCCAGCGACGCGTAGATCACATAAATCAATACAAAAACATATCTGAATGCACGTCCGGCAATGGATGAGCGAAGGAAGTGGGTGATGGACAATAGACCAGATTTCGAAGAAGACGAGTTCTCAGAATTTAACGGGTTTCAGGAGCTTCCAGAAATAGGGAGGCGCAAGGAGATGGAGGGATTGAAACATGAGGTTGAGAATTTTCTAATCGTGGTGTTGCCTGACCAGGAGACAATGCAATTCATCGACCACGGATGTGACGTGTGAAGGGGACTTGGTGCGAGTTAGGATACAATTAGCAGAGTTTTGGAAGTCCACAAGGTTATGCAGCGTCAAAGATGTGAGGCCGGCAAAGAGCATTTGAATAGTGGAGCCTGGAGTTAACAAAGTCATGGATGAGTCTTTCAGCAGCAGGGTGAGCAGTGTTTTGGAAGTGGTTGGAGTGGTTTAGTGGTGGAGAGGATATGGGGTTGGAGATCAAATCAGGGTCGAAGACATTGCTGAGAAGGAAACTTTGGGTCAGTGACAGCAGGAAATTTCGAATAATGAAGTTGAGGAGAATGCAATCATGACTGGATGGGAGGATATGAAAACTGACAGTAAGCAACTTTTAGGGAGCAGGGGAAAACCTGGTCTAGGCAATCGGGAATGGTTTGCACAGTCTGAGCAGGCGATATTATTTACTCTGACTAGTCAGTGAGGTCGATTCTGCGTTTTATATCTCTCAATACGATGAGATAAGATGGCTGGAAAAACTGGGGTGCAGATTCCACTAAATTATATTTCCCATTGAAGTAATTCAATAATATGGACTTTATAGCAAGGTTATCGAGGTATTACTGCAATTGTACAGGGCTTTGGTGAGACCACACCTGGAGTACTGCGCACACTGTTGATCTCAATATCTGAGCCATGATGTGGAGATGCCGGTGTTGGACTGGGGTGGACAAATGTGAGAAGTCGCACAACACCAGGTTATAGTCCAACAGCTTTATTTGAAATCAGAAGCTTTCGGTGCGCTGCTCCTTCGTCAGGTGACGAAGGAGCAGAGCTCCGAAAGCTTGTGATTTCAAATAAAGCTGTTGGACTATAACCTGGTGTTGTGCGACTTCTCAATATCTGAGGAAGGACATACTTGCCTTAGTGGCGATGCAACGAATGTTCGCTAGGTTGCTACCTGGGTTGAGAGGTTTGTCCTGTGAGGAGAGATTTAGTAGATTGAGCCTATACCCACTGGAGTTTTTAAGAATGAGAGGTGATTTCATTGAAACCTATGAGATTTTGGGGATCGGGGGGTTGACAAGCAGGAGATTGTTTCCTCTGGCTGGAGTGTCTAGATGTAGGGGGCACAGGCTCAGGATATGGAGTCGGCCATTTCAGAGTGAGATGAGGAGTGATTTCTTCACTCAGAGGGTTGTGAATCTCTGGAATTTTAGCCCCAGAGGGCTGTGAATGCTGATTCTTTGAGTATATTCAAGGCCGAGATAGATCGATATTTGGGCTCTAGGGGAATCAAGGGATATGGAGATCAGGCAGGTAAGTGGAGCTGTGGTCGATGATCAGCCATGATCTTATTGAATGGCAGAGCAGGCTCTAGGCGCCGTATGGCCTACTCCTGCTCCTAATTATTATATTCTTCGTTTGCGGAACGCAAAACTGGCTGCTGCTAAGCGATCGACCTCTTTGTCCACGTCCCCTAGTCGAATTCCACCACCATAGGTTCAATGCAGCAGTTTCCTCGCACGAAGAATAATTCACCACTGTGAATTCAGGTAATGACCAGTTCAACATCCAAAGAATATCATTTATTTGGCTTATAATTCATGGGAGAAGAGAAACAATGACTGGCTTTCAAGCAGTGCCTTTCGCGAGCTCCTGATGTCCCAAGACGCTGTCCGGCCAATGACCTCCTTTCAAAGTAACTCGTGCAGGAAACGCAGCCGCCAATTGGCCCACAGCCTACAAAGACAAATGTGACGATCACCAGACCAACTGTTTTAATGATGTTGACTGAGGGATGAATACTGGCCAGGACAACCGGGAGAACTCCGCTGCTCTTCTTTGAATGGTGATGTGGAATCTTTTACATCCACCTCAAAGGGCAGACAGGGAATTGATTTAGCGTGTCATCCGAGATATGGTCCCAACGACGGTGCTTCACTTGCTCAGTATTTTTCATTTATTCGTTCATGAGATGTGGGCATCGCTGGCAGGGCCAGCATTTAATGCCCATTCTTACTCGCCCTTCAGAAGGTGGTGGTGAGCCGCCTTCTTGAACCGCTGCAGTCCGTGTGGTGAAGGTGCTCCCACAGTGCTGTTAGGGAGGCAATTCCAGGATTTTGACCCAGCGACGATGAAGGAACAGCGATATAATTCCAAGTCAGCAAAGTGTGTGACTTGGAATGTAACTTGAAGGTGTTGGTGTCCCCGTGCGCCTGCTGCCCTTGTCCTTCTAGCTGCAAGAGGTCGGGGTTTGGGAGGTGCTGCCGAAGAAGACTTAGCAAGTTGCTGCAGTGCATCTTGAAGATGGTACACACTGCAGCCACTGTACGCCGGTAGTGGAGGGAGTGAATGTTTAAGGTGGTGCATGGGGTACCAATCAAGCGTGCTGCTTTGTCCTGGATGGTGTCGAGCTTCTTGAGTGTTGTTGCAGTGGGAGAGTCAGTATAACTTATGCGTTCAATTCCCAGCACTGGAACCCACAACCTGCTGACTCAGAGGCGAGATTGCTGCCACTGAGCCTATGCTAACACCTTGAGCATGGCGCTACGATCCGCTTTCGATAACCAGTTTGTGCACAGGATAGTGCACGATTGGCCAATCATATACTGCAAACTTCAATATCTCACCGGAGTTGTGCATTTTCTCTCCAATATAGATCAAAGGCTCCTTGAACAAGCTTTAGGTAATGTTTGCATGAATTTGATATTGGGCCAATTTGGGTGAAACAATGTACAAAATAATCATCTTTGTTTGAGCTCAGGTTAGAGTGAAAAGGGGTGACATTTGATGAGAGAGGACGCAATCAGTCGATATTCGATCTGTGGCATGTTATATGTCTTGACCCTTGTTGCGTTCCATGAAGTCAGTCCAATAATGTGTGACCAATGCGATACAGCTAGGTTTGCATCACTGCTCAAGTTGGAAATCAAGACAGGAAAATATTGTTTCTGTAGATTCATAGAACCTTACAGCACAGAAGGAGGCCATTCGGCCAGTCGTGCCTGTGCTGGTTCTTTGTATGAGCAGACGTCTTAGTCCCAATTCCGTAACACTGTAAGTTGCTCATAATCAATTGCCTGTCCAACTCTGTTTTAAAACTATAAGGAGAGGTTTTATCATAACTTCGTAAATGTAAAATATTTCAGGCCAGTTTTCAGATGCTATGCTTTTACAGTAAAGCAGAATTGATAGTTAGTGCTGAAATATAGCTTCCTGCTTTCACAGTTTCAAGATGGTGCATCCATTGTCCTACAGTGTGGTAATCAGTCTGTAAACCGGAAGTGTGCAGTTACGCTGGCTGTGAACTTCCTGTTTCCGTGTTGCTCGATAAACGACAGATTAAACTGGAACTGTTGTATCTCTCCTTGTTGTAAATATAGAATCATGCAGCACAGCACGAGATCATTTGTCACATCCTGCCTGTGCCGGGTCTCTAGAGTTGCTGATACAATTACTCCCACAACCCCCTGCTCTTTCACCATAGTCCTGCATTTTCTTTTCATTTTTCTCGATATCAAATTCCCTTTTGAAAGTTACGATTGAATCTGCTTCCACCACCAAGTCAAGCAATGCATTCCCGATCATAGATAATGGATCAGCAAAAAACATGTGTCCTCATCTTCACCTCTGATTTTCTTTTAACCAATTATATTAAATACGTGTTCTTTGGCCTCACCCCGCCCGTCCATGGAAACATGTTCGCCCTATCTCATCTACAATGGTTGGCAGATCCGGTTCTGTCAGTTCCCCGACAAGCGTGTCATATTAAAATGATCCCGGCCTCTCTCTTTCTACTGGGAACTCGGCCTTCGGTACTAGTGCAAACTGACTCGGCAACATGTTTTCCAACTTCAATTGAAAATACATTTGGGCGGTGTTGTAACATTGCGGGGTGCAATAGGACATGGACGCCGATGCAACATAGATGCCAAAGCATTGGTTTCCCGTTATCTGCGACGTCAAATTATCAGTTCCATCAGAATCGAATATCAGTTGAGCTGTGGAAAGGAAGGAAAGGACTTCATTCATATAAAACCTTTCACGACTTCAGGACATTCAAAAGCATTCACAATGATATAGTTTTTTTAAGTGTAGTTTCTTTTATATTGTAGGAAACACGCCAGCCAATGTGTGCAAAGCAAGTTGCCACTAGTAGGATTGTGATAATGACTGGATATTGTGTCTTTAGGTTTTGGTTGAGAGCTACATTTTAGCTAGGACACCCTTAATCTGCTTGGAAATAGTGCCATGCGATCTTTTACATCCACCTGAGGGGGCAGACGGGCCGGAGATTTACCGTCTCCTTTGAAGGATGGCACCTTCGTCAATGCAGTGCTTCCTCAGTATTGGCAGTGGGCTTTTGGGCCTAGAGTTTGGTGCCATATTATCTGGTATTGGACTTGGATGCACGTCCTTCTGACTCAGAGGCGTGAGTGGTACCAACTGACGCACGGCCAGCAGCAAAAGTGCGGCAAAATTTAATTCTGTCGGTATTGTGTTCCCATCAATTGCCAATTTTACTGCTAGTTTGCCGATCCCCTACATCCCGCTTTCCCCTAGCACTCGAGGCCAATTTCCACCACGTGCCGTTGCAGTTTGTATCCTTCCGATGGAAGTTTTTGTCTTTGAACTCATTTCTATCACGGACCTATTGCTGCAATTATAGCCTTTCCATTTTCAAAATGGCGGCAATTATTTCATCCACCCACTGTTTTCAGTAGAAAGAGCCATAATGCATACCAGTGCAAAGGCAGTCGTAAAGTAGAAAGCAGACTCTATTAAACAACCCAGTAAATAAATGATAGTGAGTAATGAATTTTGTCTTGCAGAATTGGAAAAACTGAAAGACGCTGTCAGAGATTTAAGTGAGTAAAGAATTTAAATGACCGATGGTAACTGAATGGTCGGCAAGAATCCTTCTTCCAAAATGTACGTCATTTCCTTTACACAACTGTCGAAACATCGAAACAGGAGTAGGCCATGCAACCCCTCGAGCTAGGTCCGATATCCAATTAGATCCTGGCTGATCTGTACCTGAACCAAAGTTACCCGACTTTGTTCCATATCCCTTGTCCCCTCCTCCCTAACAAAATAATATCGATCTCCGTCTGAAAAGTTTCAATCGTCGTAGCGTTCCGCAGCTTTTTCTGGAGAAATTTCCACAATCCTAGTAGCTTTTTTTGCTAAATGTGTTTCCGACTTGCACTCTTAAATTGGCTTAGTTCTGATTTTCAGATTATGCCCCACTTGCTCTTGATTGCCCCACCACAGAAAATAATTTATCAGTAGCTAATAAATGGGATCTGTCAATCGTTATAAATACCTGAATGGCCTATCCCCTGAATCTTCTAAGTGTTAAGGAATTCAAGCCATATGCCTGCAACCTGTACTCATAATTTGACAACAGTATAATTCTGGTGAATCTCTGCAGTCCCTCTCCAAGACCGATATACGTGTCCTGATGCATGGTGTCCCAAATTAAACAAGGCTCTGTAACAGGGAACCAGCGCTTCCCGATCCCAATGAGATGCATCCAACGTTCCATTAGCCTTTTTGATTTGATTTTAACTGCAACGGAACTGAATATCAGGCGTTGCCTATAACAGACGGCCGCCCGTCTACCGCCCGTTTTGCGTCAACACCGTGTTGAATATGTAGGCCTCAAACTTTGCTCGATCTTTTAGAGGTTGCTTTACTTGGAACCTTCAATCACCTTGTTCCTCCACAGCCCTATTTCCAAACAGTGCAGTAGATATTCTGATCCGTCTTTCCCGGATCCAACAGAAAAAACAAAAGAAACAATCTGTCCGTAATTTCCGGGAGGAGGCTTCCTGCGTGCACAGGCCTCTTATCGGGAAAAAAATAAATGAACTTAACTCAGGGCTCCCGAAGTCCGGACCCTTCCGCTCCTGGGCCTCTCCAAAGGGAAATGCGCAGGGCCCACGTATTCCAGAGGCGCATGCGGATCGCATGTGTCCCTGTGATCACGTGGGCCAGGCCAGCCAATAGGAGAAGGGAATCTCACTGCATACTTTTGCCATATAGAACTATCAAATATATGAATGGATATCACCCCAAAAAGAAGCTAAATCATTAAATAGATTTTTAAATAACCATCACGTTTTTAAAATGAGTTCAAATTACATTACATTAAAGTAATAATTTAATTTTTTTTTTAATTTTTTGAAAAAGTAATTAAAGTTTTTTACGGGGCTAAAACAAAATAACTTTTTTTTCAAAGTTTTTAAATGATAAATTGTGTGAAAAAAATATTTTGTTTAATGTTTTCAACTCTTATGTTGGTAAAAGCAGGACTTACGCCTGCTTTTATCAAGCGTAAGTTTTCTAAGGGTTTTCAGTGAGCGGAGCTTCTGCAGAAAGCGGAACTCTCACCCCGCAGAGGCTCTACTCCAGGGCAGGCTCCCGATCTGTCAAGAGCATTCTTGACAGATCGGAAATGCAGGTTTTCAAATCATGCGCATCGCATGCCTGTAACCGGCATTTCCGATGTACACACCCGCAGGCATCGGAAAATACGGGCCACTAAATTATAATTATACAGTGTCTTCACCGTAGTCAAACGACCCAAGGTACTTTTCAGGAGTGTAATTAGACAACATTTAACACCGAGCGACATAAGTAGGTATTTCGGCAGATGACCAGACGCTTGTTCAAAGAGGCAGGTTTTAAGGAGCGTCTTAAAGGAGGAAAGAGAGAAGGAGAGGTATATGAAGGCAATTGCAGAGTTCTGGGACGTGGCAGCCTGAGGCATGACTAGCATCAGTGGAGCGTTTGAAATCGGGCATGTTTAAGACGCCAGCATTAGAGGAGCGCCGATATCTTGGAGCGATATGGGGCTGTAGGAGATTTCAGAGATAGGGAGATGCGAGGCCAGCGACGGATTTGAAAACAAGAATGTGAATTTTAAACTCGAGTTGATACTTTACCGGGAGCCAATGCAGATCAGCAAGCACAGGGGAACGGGACTTGGCTCGAGTTAATACCTCAAGTATACGGAGAGTAGACAGTGGGAGGATGGCCAGGGATGCGTGGCCTAATAAAGTCTAGAGGTAACAAAGGCATGAATGAGCAGCAAATGAGCTGATGCAGGGACGGATTTGTTCGATGTCCCGGAGGTGGAAATAGGCGCAGATATGTGATCAGAAGCACATCTCGGGTTTCAAGTTTGACAACAAAGTGGCGAACATTCTGGCTCGGACACAGGCCAGGGCGAGGGATGGATTCGATATCTTTGGAACGGAGCTCGTTGTGGAGACCGAAGACATTGGCTTTGATCTTCCCAATATTTAGTTTGAGGAACTTTCTGCTCATCCAGTAATCGATTTCAGACAAGCAGCCTTGCAGTTTAGCGACGAGGGTGGTGGTGCTGAGGCAGAGCTGGGTGTTGCCAGCTTACATGTGGAAACTGACGCTGTGTTTTCGGATGATGTCGCCGAGTGCCGCAAGCAAATGAGAAATAGGACGCGGGCCAAGGATAGATCCTCGGGGAACAACAGAGGTAACTGGAAGAGGCCACATTTCCCCTATTCATCTTACTGTGCCTTATTTTTTCCCACTCTCAGACTGCCAATAACCTTTTGTAACTTACTGCTCCCATCCACAACAGTGCCCCCTAACTTTGGGATCTAGCAACGTGAAAATACAACTCTTTATTCCTTGCAGTGATTCATATATGTGCGGTAAAGTTGAGGCCCCGATATAGAAGCGCAGGGATCACTACCAGTATTATCCCACAAAGCGGAGAATGAACAGCTTATCCATACCCTGCATCTCCTACTTCGTAAGCCATTTCCTACTCCCATCACAATGTTTCCCCCAACTTCATATTCTGTTATTTCGCAGGCTATGTTACAGATGTGTAAAGCTCTGGATGCAGCCTATCTGGAATAATGCATTCAGCTCTGGGCACCACAATTACAACAGGAAATACATAACCTTGGTGGGGATGTAGCGCCATTTCTACAGAAAGATTCCGGGGAGCGAAGAATTTTAAATGATGCAACAACAACAACAACAACTTCTATTAATATAGCGCTTTTAATGTAGTAGAACGTCCCAAGGCGCTGCACAGGAGTAATATAAGACAGAAAATTGACACCAGTGCACAGAAGGATAAATTAGGGCAGGTGACCAATAGCTTGGTCAAAGAGGTAGGTTTCAGGGAGCACTTTTAAGGAGGACAGAGCGGTAGCAAGGGGGTGAGGTTTAGGCAGGGAATTCCAAGGATTAGGGCTCAGGCAACAGAAGGCACGGCCACCAATGGTGGCGCGATTATAATCAGGGATGCTAAAGAGGGCAAGATTAGAGGAGTGCAGATATCTCGGAGGGTTGTGGGGTTGGGGAGAGTACAGAGATAGGGAGGGGAGAGGGCCATGGAGGTATTTGAAACAATGATGAGAATTTTGAAATCGAGGGGCTGCTTAAACGGGAGCCAATGTAAGTTAGCGAGCACGGGGGTGATGGGCGAAAGGGACTTGCTGCGAGATAGGACATGGGCAGCCGAGATTTGGATGGGCTCAATGTTATGTAGGTGAGAATGTGGGAGGCCAGCCAGGGGTACATTGGAATAATTAAGTCTAGAGGTAACAAAGGCATGGATGAGGGCTTCAGCAGCGAATGAGCTGAGGCAGGGGCGGAGACTGGCGATGTTATGGAGGTGTAAATTATGCGGATAGATTACACAGAATAGGCTTGGATAAAGACGATTTAGACGCAATCTAATTGAGATGTTTAAGCAGACCAAAGGTGTCGATAGGTTTAGAGTGAAACTATTTTATCTGGTGGGAGAGTCCTGGCAGACTCAAGGGGCTGAAGGGCCGACGACTGTTTATATTTTTATTTATTCCTATGCTCCTAAATCTTTCCAAGTCTCGCGAAATGCATCAGAACATCAAATCGTAGCATGTAAAATGAATCTTTCTTTTTTGATAAATATCTATGTAATTATCGCTTTAATTTTGCAGAGGAGAAATTGCGTCAGTGTCATGAAGGTAAATGCGTCAAAAACCTTTCACGTTCCCACGTGGTCTGAGCGGTACGACAGAATTGTCACGTTCATTGTTGGTTCTCGCCTGACGTCATTAACTCTATCGTTGTTATTTTTCTTAGAACTGCAGAATAAGTGTAAAACCGACGGTGAGTAAAGACAGTTAATTGGCTCGCATCAGGGGAGAGCTGAGGAGTTGTCCAAACTGTCGGAACATTTAGCAACATATTAAATTAAAGGTCAGGAAGAGACCAACTGTTTCAGCAAGACTGCCCCGCAAAATGTCGGACGGACCATCACAAATATACACTTCCCCCGTCCTCCACATACCTCACAATTTCTCTCCCTCAGCCCCCAACAAGCACGCATTCCTGCTGCCATTTAATCTTCTGGGAGATAAAAAAAAAGCAGAAAAAACACCAGGGACAATGAAGGGAAAATATCCTGGAAAATTCGTGGCCAACCCCTCATGCGCTCGAAACCCAATCCAAGTGAACACCCATTGGCCACGTGTTCTCTATCCAGACACTAAGCACTGGGGATGTGGCAAACAACCCTGATGATATCAATCGTCTGCAACAGGACATAGAAAAGCTAGCAGAATGGGAAGACAAGTGGCAGATGAAATTTCATACAGAGAAGTGTGAGGTGAAGCGAAATAGTTTCATCCAAAATGTAATGTCTCTCTGGTTCTATTGAGCTCATATTTTCTTGTTCCTTCCAACACAGATGAACGCTTGGCTGATTGCGCTTTAGGTAAAATGTTTCATGTCTTTTATATTTCGCGAATCTTTCTTGAAGTGTTTTGACCAAATGTTAGAATAACATTATATATTCTTTCGGGATAGAAAAATAAATTCTTGAAAGATGCCAAACTATTGCATTGTTGGTGGAGGCGGGGGCGTGGGGGTGGCGGCGTGCAAGCTTTTGGCTGACCATTCCACGTTGAACATGAGAACTCCAAGTTCCTTTCCGGAACTGTATCACTTTCACTCTCACAGACCCAACGTCAGTCGTTGGATTCGCTTCCAGAACGTATTAAGACAGAAATACATGCCTTTAAGTTTCTGGTCTATTTTGTGTTATTCTGCGTGCATTTCGAATGACTAAAGCAGCAACTATAGAAGCATTATTTTATGATGCCTCACTAACATTCACTAAAAGGAAAAAAAAAGAAGAACGTGGTCCAATATAGCGCCTTTCATGATCTCAGAACGTTCCAAAGCGATCTATAGCCAATGAAATACATTTGCGTTCGCTGTTGTAAAGTAGGAAACGATTCTGCCGTCAAACTGCAACGCTTTATTGCACAGCTCAACTGACGATGGCTGAAGGGTACATATTGGCCTGGAGAACTACCCAGCTCTTCTTAGAAATATAGCCTTTGGAACTTTTATGTCCAGATGAGAAGACAGATGGGGCGTCGCGTTGACGTCTCATCCGAAGAGCAGCAGCTCTGACAGTATTACATTGTAAGATGTGGTTCAGTTGTTAGCACACTTGTCTCTGAGTCAGAAGGCATGTGGATTAAAGTCCCACTCCAGGGACTTGAGCACATAAATCTGGGCTGACACTCCAGTGCAGTGCTGAGGGAGTGTTGCACTGTCGGAGGATCCGTATTTCCGATGACACGTTAAAGCGAAATCCCGTCTGATCTCTTATGTAGACGTATAAGCTCCGATGGCAATATTTCGAAGAAGAGCAATGGAGTTTTCCAAGGAGTCCTGGCCAATATTTAGCCCTCAATCAACTTAACAAAAACAGTGCATCTGGCCATTATCACATAGCTGTTTGTGGGAGCATGCTGTGCGGAAATTGGCTGCCGTGTTTCCCACTTTACAACAGTGACTACACTCCAAAAGTATTGCATTGGCTGTAAAGCTCTTTGAGAGATCCGGTGGTCGTGAAAGGCGCTATATAAATGCAAGTCTTTCTTGTTTTATTGCACTCTCCCAATACCACACAGGGAGTGTCGGCCCAGATTTTGTGCTCAAGTATCTAGAGTGAAATTTGCTACTATGATCTTTTGACCCAGAAGCACGATTACCCCAAACTCAGCACGGCTGGCAATCTTGCAAGAGTGGCGTACAATCACTAAACTGCTAGATGGAAGCAACATTGGTGAAAATTAATGTTGGAGTCTAGGCAAGCAGTGGGATCGAACGTCAGATTTAAATCGCACTGCATTTGAAATCCATTGATGCTGCACAGTGATCAGGTTACGGTGCCAATCAAGGATATTAAATAGTTCCTGTCACAGTTAGTCACAGATTAACCTCAGTCGAATTTCAACAAAGCAATTGGGGGACGCGGTGCAACCAATCAAGATGCAGCAATGTCTTGAAAGGTCCTGACGCTAAGTGAATATTACAACAAAAAACAGATAAGTGCAGAGATTAGAGACACATGGGCACGTCATTTCCGATAGGAGATTTCCTGCGTGGGGATGCCTCCAATCGGGAAAAATCTACGCCGTTACCCAAGGGCTCCGGAAGTCCGGACTCTTCCGATCCTGGGCCTCTCCTGGTGCGTGCGCGCAGAGGCCCAGGTATCCCAAGAGCGCAGGCGGCTCGCTAGCGTCCCTGGGATCACGTGGGCCAGGCAAGCCAATGGGAGAAGAGATTCCCCCTTCATCCATTTGACAGGAAGTCCTGTCAAAAGTATGAATGGGATCACTGAAAAAAGACACTACAACATTAAATACATTGAAAACAAATCACGTTTTTAACATCAGTTAAAATTGCATTTAATTAAATATTTTAAACAAAAATTAAATATTTTTTTTAAGTAATTAAGTTTTTCACGGGGCTTAAAAGAAACTTCCCTTTTTTAAAGAATTTTTAAATTATAAATGAATGAAAACTATTTTTTTTTCTTTTTTAAAATCTTATGCTGGTAAAAGCAGGCCTTAAGGCATAAGATTTTTAATGGATTTCAGCGGGTGGAGGTACTGCAGAAAGGTGCACTCTCCACCCGCAGATGCCCTTCTCCAGGATTCTTGACAGATCGTAGTGCCGCTTTTCAGCGCATGCGCTTCGCATGCCTGAAACCGGCACTTGCGAAGTCCCAACGGGGGTGTACATACCTCGTACACCCCGGTAGGCATCGGAAAATGCGGGACACGGATTTTTCTCCTTAGAGCAGAGAAGGTTAAGGGGAGATTTAATTGAAGTTTTCAAAATCATGAATGTTTTGATTAAGTAGTTAAGGAGCAAAAAATTCAACTGGCAGGATAATCATTAACCAGAGGAAACTGAATTAAGATAATTTGCATAAACGCTATGAAGAGATTTTTTTTGCTCAGTAATTTGCTGTGATCTGCAATGCGCTGTCTGACAGGTTGGTGGAAGCTAATTCAATAGTAACTTTCATAAGGGAATTTGTTATATACTTCAGCAGTGACAATTGCAGGGCTATGGGGCAATAGCGGGGGAAGTGGAACGAATTGGATGGCTCTTCTAAAGAGGTACGGTGGGCCAAATGGTCTCCTTCTGCGCCGTATGGTTCTATGAGTATTTCGCGGAAATAATTTGAAATGAAAACCAAAATGGTACAACATCCAAAGCAGAGAGTTGTCTGTTGAACCACATTAGCTGATGCTTTTAATTTTGCCTTTCAGAGCTGGAAAAGTTGAAACAAGCTCTGCAGGCGACAGGTGAGAAAGAAAATAAAGCGCCCAATAGAAATACCAAATTAATGATGATTAATGCGGTAAGAATTCGGCTTGTCCCTTCGAACAAATTGTACCGAATTGTATTGGTCGCCCGTTACAGGACATGCCCGATATTCAGTTCCATTTTCTGCTATGGAACTTAATGAATATCAAGTGATGAGTCCGATGCAATACGACCCGTTTAGTTCTACTGCCCAATAGGAATTTCTAGCGCAACTTGTATGTAAGCTACAATCGTTCAATCCATTCCAAAATTCCGATTTCAAACGTTCGCAACTTTGACAGTGTTTTGTTTCACTTCCGGGTGCAGACAATGTTGGAGACGGGCTACTGTACCTCAGCAAATCTAGCCTGGAAACAAAAGCTAAATACTGGGGATGCTGGAAATCTGAAATAAAAACAGAAAATGCTGGTCAGGCAGCATCTGTGGAGAAAGAAAAAGAGGTAACGTTTCAGGTCGATGACCCTTCGTCAGAACTGGAAAAAGCTGGATATGTAACTGATTTTAAGCAAGTGCAGGGGCAGGGAAAGGTGGTAAGGGGGGAATGAACAAAAGGGAAGGACTGTGATAGGATGGAAGGCAGGAGAGATTGCTAGACATTAAGAGAGATTAAGAGATGGTGCAAGGCAAAAGTAGATGGTAATGGGACAAGTTCAGAAACAAAACATGGGTCTAGATGAAGTGTAAATGGCACCTGGCAGAATGAAAGACAGCTGTCATGTGGGAGAGAGAGAAAAATAAATGGACAAAAGAGGCATGGGGCAGAGGTTAGGGTCTGAAATTGTTGAACTCTATGGTGAGCCCAGAAGGCTGGAAAGTGCCTAATCGAAAGATGAGGTGCTATTCCTCGAGATTACTTTGAGCTTCATTGGAGCAGTGTAAAAGGCCGAGGACGGTGAGGTCTGAATGGGAGTGGAGCGGAGAATTAAAGTGGCAGGCGACCGGAAATTCGGGGTCACCCTTACGGACTGGACGGAAGTGTTCGGCAAAGCGATCACCCAATCTGCGTTTGGTCTCCCCAGTGAAGAGTAGAACGCATCGTGAGCAGCGAATACAGTATATTAAGTTGCCAAATTTACAGGTAAATCGCCGTTTCACCTGGATGGAGTGTTTGGGGCCCTGGACAGTGGGGAGGGTGGAGGTAAAAGTCTGATCACTATAGGGTTCATGTATCCCTGATCATGTTAGTCACACCAACAAGGATCGGCAGGGCACTTGGATTACAATGAATCTGCCCTTCCTGTGAGTTTCACCGAACATTATCGTTTTATTTTGATCTAGAGGAAAAACTTCGCCAGTGTCAAGAAGGTAAGTGTGTGGGGGGAAGCTTTACTTTATCACAATTTATTCTGAATAACATCTTATGTCAATAACACGACTGATTGTGGGCAAGTGAACACAGTTATTATTATTCATATTCCTAGAGCTGAGAGGCAGATGTAAAACCGATGGTGAGTGACAACAGACAGCTATTCGGTTCGGGCTGCGCTCTAAACAGGCGATATCACATCGGGCTCCCGTTAAACGTCTTGCCCAATAATTAGCTCCATTCATTTCAATGGGACACTAAATACGTGGGAGACGTTGAAGAGGCGGCCCGTGATATAATGTCTGCTAAAGGTGTATTCACACTCCATAATTTGCTCTCTTCATTAAAATGCTGGGATTTTCTCAAACCATGGCAATGCACCAAGGCGGTTACCAAGTGCTGATCTTTCGCCATAACTTCTTTTACCTCCACGTGCTATTCTGCCGCTTCTCTTAGCCGCGGCTCCGGGGGTAGCACTCTCGGCACCAACTCAAAATCATGTGGGTTCAAGCAACCCTCCAGAGAGCTGAGCAAAAAGTAAATCTATACTGATAGTCCAGTGCAGTCCTAAGGGAGCGCTGTACTGTCGGATGTACCGTCTTTAGGATGAATCATAAGAACATAAGAACATTAGAAATCGGAGGCGGAATAGCCCACTTGGGCCCTCGATCCTGCTCCGCCATTCAATCTGATCATGTCTGAGTTTGGGCTCAAAGCCCCTTCCCTGCCCGCTCCCCATAACCCTTCACTCCCTTATCTTGCAAAAATCAGTCTATCTCCACCTTAAATGTATTTAATGTCCCAGCCTCCACGGTTCTCTGGGGCAGAGAATTCCACAGATATACGAACCTCTGAGTGAAAAAATGCCTCTTCATCTCAGTTCTAAAAGGGCAACACTTTATTCAGAAACTATGCCCCCGAGTTCTAGATTGCCCCGCGAGGGGAAACATCCTCTCTGCATCTACCATGTGGAGCCCCCTCAGTATCTTATATGTTTCAATAAGATCACCTCTCATTCTTCAAAATTCCAATGAATATAGGCCCAGCCTGCTCAACCTTTCTTCATAAGTCAAACCCCTCATCACTGGAATTAACTTTTGAATCGTCTCTGAACTGCCTCCAATGCAAGTATATCCTTCCTTAAATAAGGAGACGAAAACTGCACGCATACACCATGTCTGGTCTAATCAATACCCCGTATAGTTGTAGCAGGACTTCCGTGCTTGTATACTCCAGCCCTCTTGCAATAAAGGCCAACATTCCATTTGCCTTTTTGATTACTTGCTGTCCCGTGAAGACAGAACCAAAGTATTTGATTAATTGCTCAGCCATTTCCTTGTTGTTCATTATACATTTTCCCGTTTCTGACTGTAAGTGACCTATATTACCCTGCCTATATATCCCTTTGCCGATTCTTTGAGTCCTCTGCACAACTAGCTTTCCACCTATCTTTGTATCATCCGCAAACTTGGCTACATTACATTCGGACAGTTCAGCCAAGACATCAATGCAGATTGTAAATAGTTGAGGCCCCAGCCCCGATTCCTTTGGCAACCCACTAGTTACCGTTTGCCTACTGGAAAATGACCCATTTATCCCGACTTTCTGCTTTCTGTTAGTTAGCCAATTCTCTATCCTTGCTAATATATTACCCTCAACTTCGTGGGCTCTTATCTTATGCAGTAACCTTTTATGTGACACCTTATCGAATGCCTTCTGGAAATTCAAATTCACCGCATCCACTGGTACACCTTTGTCCAGACTGCTCGTTACATCCTCAAAGAACTTCAGCAAATTTGGTAAACATGATATCCCTACAATAAAACCTTGCTAACTCTGCTTGGCTGCATTATGATTTTCCAAATGCCCTGCTACTTTTAACTAAATGTTAAGCCGAGGCCGTATCTGCTCTCTCGGTGGATGTGAAAGACAACATGGTCACTATTTAGAAAAAAAGATGCGGAGTTACCCGCGTTGTCCTGTCCAATAGTAATCCATCAATCAACATCCCTGAAACAGATCACGTGGTCATATTCACATTGCTGTTGTGGGAGATTGCTGTGTGTAAATACTGCAGTAACTTCACTTCATAAGGACTTAATTTGCTGTAAAGCGCTTTGGGACATCCTGAGGTCGTGACAGGAGCAATATCATTGCAAGTCTTTCAATGGGGAGAAATTCAGTATCGCCCCATTTGGGGCGCAATTATCGGCCGGGCGCAAAGATTAGCGGCCGGCGCTAATTATCGCCACCGACTGCAAACTTGACTTTTATCGCCCCTGGAGGTGATTGGAGCACTAAATCAGGCGCTTCACACCTGTCTTAAGGCGCAAAGGCCGAGGAGCGAGGCCCTACCTCAGAGTGCTGGCGAAGCTCATGTGATATCAGTCAGCAATGGAAGACACACACAATGGCACGGGCCAGTTCTTAAAGGGAATGGTTAATCTTGCTTTCGATCCACATCCTGCTCATTGCAACCTTGAATCTCGGCCTGGAGAGACCTGTACATCAAATCTGCTGGAAAGAACAATGGAGAGTACCAGGCAAAGAGCTCAGAGTGCAGCCCCCACACTCTCTTCTAAATCGATACAAGGAATGGCAAATCAAAATGATCCTGCAAAGTGCTGCTCCTTCACACAACGTTGAATCTCTCTAGAAGTCTTTCTCTCTCTCTCAGATTGCGTGGTTCAAAAATGGCACCAACAATAAAAGGAAGGAAGTGGTCACCTTTAAATAGCGTTCCCCCAGTCCCTTCATGACTGCAAAATGCTCCCCTCAGCCTGTCGTTGCTAGCGTCAGGCGGTAAGGCAGGGGGCGCCACTCAATTTCCGCTCCGGGGCGTTACCGGGGCGTTGCGGACTCGACTGACGTCACGATCTGCCAGCGCAGGAGATCGTGGCGGTAGTGTTTAGCGCCGCCGCAAAATGTCTAGTTAGTTTCGCGAGCGGCGCAAACTTTGCCGTGCCTGGGCGCTAGATGCTTTGCGCCCCATTAGCGCCATCTTAAGGCGCTAATGGGAGGCGCAACCAACTGAATTTTTCCCCCATTTTCTCTGAATATTGCGCTTGCCCAGATTTCATTCATTGTACAAAAAATCGTACGCTTTCCTTAACGTCCGGTGCCAGATCACAATAATGGCGAATCCACCATAAATGTATGCAATAGAACAACATAAAGCTACATAGAATGTATGGCACAGAAACTGGCCATTCGCCCCAACTGATATTTGATTTATTAAGAGTTTATGCTCCACACAAGCCACCTATGCCGGTGTTTATGCAGCACACAAGGTACCTCCCAGCCAACTTCATTTACCCCTATCGGCATAACTTTTCTCCATGTTCTATTTATCGAGTTTCCTCTGAAAGGAATCTACTCTATTCGGCTCAACCACTCCATGTAGCAGCGTGATCCGCAGTCTAACGGCTCTCTGATTAAAGAAGATACTCCTAAGTTCCCGATTGGATTGACTAGTGATTTTCTTCTATTGATGGCCTCTAGCTTTGGTCTCCCACAAGAGTGTAAACATCTTCTCTGCTTCTTACCTATCAAACCTTTTCAGAATCTGAAAGGGCTCTCTCAGGTCACCACTCAACCTTGTCTTTCCAAGTGAAGAGACGCACAGCCTGTTCAACATTCCCTGATAGGTGAAACTTCTCTGTTCTGGTATCATTCTTGTAAATCCTTATTTGCACCTTCTCATGTTCCACTCTATATTTTTTTAAAGTATGGATACCGGAACAGTGCACAGAAATCTCAGAGTAATTAGGTTCCATATAGTGTCCACCATGAAGTGAATCATAGAATCATAGAATCATAGAAGAAAGAAGCAGGAGTAGGCCATTCGGCCCCTCTATCCTGCTCCGCCATTCAATGCGATCATGGCTGATTATCCAAATTCAGTACCCTGTCACTGCTTTCTCCCCATATCCCTTGATATATCTAACTCCTTCTTGAATATATATATATATATAACCTCGGATTTATCCACGTTATGAAACAGATTTCTCCCAATCCTTACTTGCACAAGTCTCAAAAGTCGTGTTAAAAGTTTCAAGTAAGCTGTACCACCGGTATATTAAAATGTTCAACAAGCCTTATATCTTTCTCCTCACTGAATTAGGGATGGAAATATTGGAGCACAAATTCGTCCGAGCTGTATCGCTTTCCCCGGCAGCTAGCCAGTTGTAAAGTCAATTGAAGTGAAGCGATACTGCCTGTATTGTGTGAGGGCCAAAGACGATTTGTATTATCATCAAAAGTTAAACTTATCCAAAATGCATGGAATAGTCAACTCGTGCATTCACGTTTAGTGAATTAATGTTTTAATGAATTGCACTATCTTGCCCAACGCAGATGATCGCCTGCTGGAAAAGGATTTAGGTAAACATGTTTATAGATTCTCCATTGCATCAATATGTAAAATATTCAGCATTACTTGAGCAAATCTTAAGGTAGAAAATATCCCTTAGAAATAATTGAAGTTTTATATTAACCTGCTAAACCAATCCGTCCCACAAGTTTCAGGCTGTTTCCTTCTCCAGATTAATAACTAAAATGATAGCTAATGCTGCACCTTTGATTTGGACATTCCCATTTTCAGCAAGCCTACACTCTTATAGGCTAGAAATGATTCGCTCCTACAAAGGAAATGTTATTAATTCGAACCCGATTAAACACATCTGTTGAATTCTTGTCCTGAAGTCCCTCTGTGGCCTTCAACGCTCCCGGTCTCAGTCAGCTCCTCCAGCCTTAAACTGGTCCAAGTCTGGCCTCGGCGCAAAGCCAATGCTAATTGCTAGACCACTGGCGGCCGTGCATCCAGCTGCCAAGGCCCGAAGCTCTGAAATTGCCTCCCTAAGTGGCAACAGTGACTGCACTTCAGAAGCATTTCATTGGCTTTACAGCACTTCGGGACGTCCTGGCCGTGAAAGGCGCTATATAAATGAAAGTTAAAAACTGTACCGCCTCTCTACTCTCTCATTGAAGAAATTCCTTAAAACCTACCGCGCTGACCAGGCAGGTGCTTAACTGTCCTAATCTCTCCTTATGCAGTTCGATGCCAAAAGTTGCTTTGATACCCTTCCAATGAAGCACAGTGGGACGTTTTTACTAACTTAAAATTATATAAGTAGAAGTTGCTGCTGTTGTTTAGCGCTTCCGCCCCGGGCTGTCTCAGCCCCTGTAGCTCGAACTAAAAAATCCACTGAGCACAATTCGGGCAATTATATTTCTTGCTCATTCTGAAAGTTAGTATGTGTCACAAAACCTTCCTTTGAAATATATGAAATTCCAAAGCAGACTATTAAAATGACGTAAAGACGCTGTGATAGATTTGCTTTATGCATTACAGAGCTGCAGAAACTGAAGAATGCTCTACGAGACGCAGGTGAGGACAGAAATGGAGCTAGAAAGTCGATTCGGGCGATAGCATTAAACGGGCGATGTCTCATCGGCCGCCCGTTATACGCCCCTGATTGACATTAAGTTTAATTGAAGCCAACGGGTAAGAATATAAATTGTTGAGTGAAACGGGCGATAGGAGAGATACCGCCTGTAGTGTGCTGAAGCCGAAGGTGAATTTCTAACCCATTGAGTCTGTGATAGGAATTGAGGAAACATAGAAGATAGGAGCAGGAGTAGGCCATTCGGCCCCTCGAGCCTGCTCCACCATTCAATGCGATCATGGCTGATCATCCAAATTCAGTACCATGTCCCTGCTTTTTCCCCATATCCCTTGATCCCTTTAGCCTTAAGAATTATATCTAACTCCTTCTTGAATATATTAAATGAATTGGACTAAACTCTCTTCTGTGGTAGAGAATTCCACAGGTTCACCACTCTCTGGGTGAAGAAAGTCTTCCTCATCTCAGTCCTAAATGGCTTATCCCTTATCCTTAGACTGTGACCCTTGGTTCTGGACTCCCCCACCATCGGCAACATCCTTCCTGCATCTAGTCTGTCTAGTCCTGTTAGAATTTTATAAGTTTCAATGAGATCCCCTCTCATTCTTCTAAACTCTAGCGAATAGAAGCTCAATAGACCCAATCTCTCTTCATACATCATTCCTGCCATCCCAGGTATCAGTCTGGTGAATCTTCACTGCACTCTCTCCATGGCAAGAACATCCTTCCTCAGATAAGGCGAACAAAACTGCACACAATACTCAAGGTGTGGTCTCACCAAGGCCCTGTCCAACTGCAGCAAGTCATCCTTGCTCCTGTACTCGAATCCTCTTGCTATGAAGGCCAACATACCATTTGCATTCTTAACCGCCTGCTGCACCTGCGTGCTTACCTTCAGCGTCTGGTGCACAAGGACACCCTGGTCTCGTTGCACTACCCCTTTTCGCAATCTATTGCCGCTCAGATAATAATCTGCGTTCCTGTTTTTGCACCGAAGTGGATAACCTCGCAGTTATCCACATTATACTGCATTTGCCATGCAGCTGCCCAATCACCCAACCTGTCCAAATCATATTGGAGTTTTTATTGACAGTGTCCTCTGGAAAGTGCAACACAAAGCATTTCCAGCATCTACAAGGCTTAAGTAAGGAGTGTGATGAAATACTCCCCACTTGCTTTGATGAGTGCAGCTGCAACTACACTCGAGAAGCTCTACACCAATCCAGGACAAAGCAGCCCGCTTGATTGGCAACCCATCCACCACCTCAAACATTCACTCCCTCCACCAGCAGCGTACCGTGGCTGCAGTGTGCACCATCTACAAAATGCACTGCAGCAACTCGCCAAGGCTTCTTCGGCAGCACCTCCCACACCCGCGACCTCCTCCACCTAGAAGTACAAGGGCAGCAGGCGCATGGGAACACCGCCACCTCCAAGGTCCCCTCCAAGTCACACAGCATCCTGACTTAGAAGTGTATCGCCGATCCTTCATCGTCGCTTCATCAAAATTTGCAACTCCCTACCGAACAGCACTGTGGGCGTGCCTTCACGACACAGACTGCAGCGGTTAAAGAAGGCGGCTCACCACCACCTTCTCAAGGGCAACTAGCTTGCCAGCGACGCTCAGACCCCAAAAGCGAATAAAAAGAAACCTGATTTTCTTGAAATTATACAAATATTGAAATATATTTAATCTGTTTGTTATCCTAACTCCGAGAAGAAGGGATAGTTAAACTGTATCAATTTAATGCAGCGATACACTACATAATTTTAAAAAATCTCTTCCGGCTTTCTCAGCCAGCATGTTGCCCTCAGTCCAGTCAGAAAGAATAAATATGCTAAGGGCTCTAAACTGCTTTGCCTTTTCTGTTATCGTGAGTTGTTTTATTTACAAGATAGTCATTTATCGTTACTCTTATTACAATAGGTCTCGGAGTAAGAATTAAAAAGACGTCTGTTTAATATCAATATGCAGCAATTCTTTAACACAACTGTGCAGTGCCCGGGAGACTGGTACCAACAGTAACACGCGTGCAACCCACTCAGCAGGTGTCGTAAGAACGTTCTCTTGACTGCTCACGCCAGCCTGAGCAAGTCCCAGCAGAAGCCCTGAAGTGCTCCAGAGTGTTGTATCTTTAACGGTTTCCTTACGTCTTCCTAACGTGAAGTGATACGTCAGCGCGCCGTTCCGGCATGCAATTAATATGTGAGTGCGTTTACCTAACACGTCACGACGCCAAGTGACGTTCCTGCCTCTGATTCTCAACCGCCCAAATGCAACAGCATCTGTCAGTGCTCATTTTCTTTCTTCATGATCCTCATACATGGTCTTCACTTTCTGATCTGTTCTTGAAACATCTCCCGGCTCAATATATTCATTTGATTGTTTTGCTTTCCTGTATCCAACCTATCTGATAATGCACCTTTTAATCTAGACGTTTCCCATTATTTGTCCACTGACTGTTATTGATTCCAGCTTGCAAATGGAGGAGGAATTCCTGGAGCGTTTACGGGATGTTTTCCTGGACCAATATGTCGAGTAACCAACCAGAGAGCAGGCCATCTTAGACTGCGTATTATGCAATGAGAAAGGATTAATTAGCAATCTTGTTGTGCGAGGCCCCTTGGGTCGGTGCGATCATAATATGATAGAATTCTTCATTAGGATGGAGAGTGAAGTAGTTGACTTAGAGACTAGGGTCCTGAATTTAAATAAAGGAATCTACGATTGTATGAGATGCGAGTTGGGTAGGATTGATTGGGGAATGTCACTCAAAGGGTTGACGGTGGATAGGCAATGCCAAACATTCAAATACCGCATGGACGCACTACAGAATTTGTTCCTCCCAGTTTGGAATAAGAATAGAAACAAAAAGGGTGACTGAACCGTGGCTAACAAGAGAAATTAGGGATAGTCCTTTTGAACTCTTACCACTAAAGCAGAATTAGCAAAATAAGCATGTACACCTCATGGACTTACTGTCTCTATTCTCACTGTGATATCATTTTTTCAGAGCAAAAGTTGGCCCGTTGTCTTAAAGGTAAATGAAGACACAGGTCGCCTTTATGATATGTTCTCTTCTGGAGAAACGTATTTGACAGTAATTTGTGACTATATCCTGATTCCTTTATCTGTGTTATCATTAACTTTCTCAGAACTGGAGGAGAAGTGCAAAAGCGATGGTGAGTAACACGCAATAATCGTATACAGGTAAGGGAAATATTGTGTCTTGCTCCAACCATTGTACATGAGAAACTGAGAGCGATTAAACTTTGACCCCGGTCACATGTCCTGCAAACCTGTTTCGCACTGGGTCTCGTTCCCATTTTCCATCTCCGTTGCCCTTATAACCACAAATCTAACTTGTCAGAAGCAGCGGACACAAGTTAAATCTTCTACCTGACGTCATTTCCCTCGTCATCCCTTACCTGCTTGAACTTGAAGTTGTAGATACTCGCCTCGGACGGAACCGCACAACGGGCGGTATCGCGTCGGCCGCACGTTGCACTCCCATTCCGTTTGTCAGTCCCGTTTACATCAATGGAACTGAACATAGTAACAGAGGGACATAACAACAGGAGTAGGCCGTTCAGCGACACGAGCCTGGTCCGACATCCAGTTAGATCATGGCAGATCGGTATCTGAACTCCATCTACGTGACTTAATTCGTAACCAGTAGTAACCTTACGCAAAAATAAATCTATCTAAACTTCGGGCGGGGTGTATAAGAGACAGCCCATGCGATCCGTCCTGTTTCGCGCTAACTCCAAGGGGGACGTCTACACCGGACTGTTCCACTATCCTGGTATCCAATATTAACAATTTGAAACGAAAGTTGATCACCTGCCGTTCCATTTCAAAGCTTTGACTCTGAATCTCTGCTGGCAGGCTATAAGGATCAGGGCTCCACTATTAACTACCTATTTAGTGACGTTCGAACACATTCAATATTTTATTTATTTTTTACAATAATTAATTCCCTACCCTCACTACCCATATCCGGAGATAATGCAGAGTCCATTGTATTTTAAAAGAAAGTGAGATATATATATATATATATACATGATAGCAAGGAACAGAGATAACGGTAAGTGCTGGGCAGTTGGATTCGTTTCAGATAGCTTTCACCAGCTCAAGCATGAAATGATCTTCCCTGTTGCAAATTCAAATATCTCTAAGGATCTCTTCAGTTGTGCTTTGTTTTCCATTACAGATCACAGACTACTTGAAAAAGATTTGGGTAACTTGCTTCTTAACTTCTGTATTCGATCAATCCATTTGCATTAATCCTTAGAGAATTGAATACACTCTTGGCAAATGTTAGGATCAAATATGTTTATAAGGGAAACATTTCTTGCTCGCTTCCGACTCTGACATTTTGCACTAGAATATATACCGTTGGAATGAATTGAATGTCGAGCACAGAAACAGGGAATTCGGTCCAGCAGGTCTCTGCTATTGTTGATGCTCCGAACGAGCCACCTCCTACCCTATCAATATAACTTTCTAATTCTTTCTTTCTCGAATGCTTCTCTAACAAATCCTGAAATATATCGATGCTATTCGCCTCAACTATTCCATCTGGTATCGACATCCCTGTTCCAAACATTCACTGGGTAGAGAATTCCCTATTTAATGTATCAGTGACTATTTTATATTCAGGACTTCATAGTAATAGAGATAATGATGAACCTTTGGTTTTGGCCTCCCGACTACACCGTGTATCCAAAGATTAATGACAGTTTTTATGCTCCTCATTCACACGAAGAACAAGCTGGAAGATGAACTACAGCGTATATTAATGCAAGCTGTAAATTAAGCACCAACATCTCAGTGCACCCAAGCAATTACAGCTGTGTTAGAAGCGCAGATACTTTTCCAATCGGCATCAAGTCCCTGCTTGCTCGATCGCTGAATTGTATCACTCCGTTCCCACGAAGAAATCGTCGTCTGTCAGAATGATATAGCCATGATGTGGAGATGCCGGTGTTGGACTGGGGTGGACAAATGTGAGAAGTCGCATTATAGTTATAGTCCAACTGCTTCATTTCCAATCACAAGCTTTCGGAGCGCTGCTCCTTCGTCAGGTGAAGTCTGTTGAAGGCTGCGAAGGACATGGCGTAGTTTATCCGCACCGGGGAAGTACTGGACGACGTAGGGTACTCTGTTGATTGTGTCCCGTGTTTGTCTTCTGAGGAGGTCTATGCGATTTATCGCTGTGGCCCGTCGGAACTGTCGATCGACGAGTCGAGCGTCATATCCCGTTCTTAGGAGGGCGTCTTTCAGCGTCTGTAGGTGTCCATCGCGTTTCTCCCTCGTCTGAGCAGATCCTGTGTATTCGCAGGGCTTGTCCATAGGTGATGGCTTCTTTAACGTGGTTAGGGTGGAAGCTGGAGAAGTGGAGCATCGTGAGGTTGTCCGTGGGCTTACGGTAGAGTGAAGTGCTGAGGTGTCCGTCTTTGATGGAGATTCGTGTGTCCAAGAATGAAACCGATTCTGAGGAGTAGTCCATGGTGAGTTTGATGATTGGATGGAACTGCTCGATGTTATAGTGTAGTCTTTTCAGTTATTCAGACTTCACCTGACGAAGGAGCAGCGCTCTGAAAGCTTGTGATTTCAAATAAAGCTGTTCGACTATAACCTGGTGTTGTGCGACTTCTCTGAGAATGATATAGAACATTAATTGATGCACTGGGGCTAGCAGTACAGGAATGGCAATTTTAATTTGGAGCAGTTGTGTTAAACAGGCGAGATCTGATCATTAGCCTGTTGTCACCTCTCCCGAAGTTCAATTAAATTGACTTCAGGTGTCAGCCGTATTTCAGTTGGTAACAGATCAAGTTCACACCAGAAGATCCTGAAGGGAGACGAGGAGCAATTATTTCAAACAGCGAGTTATTAGAATCTGGAATGCACCAGGATTGAAGGAGGTTCGATAGTAAATTTAAAAAGGGATTTAGATAGATAATTAAAGGGAAGAACACTACAGGGCTGTGAGGAATGAGGAGGTGAACGGGAATAATTGAATATCTCTTTCAAAGAGCCGATACAGCCTCCTCCTATCATCTTATGATTTGGATCTTGCTCATGAACCGATGTTGTCATTCTGGGCACCCATGTCTGAGGGCTTCATTGCTCGAGTTGACAATTTCCTCTACTTCAATCGCAAAAAAATCTAACTCATCTGCTGTCTTTATTTCCTTATATATGGCAATTGTGATTGAGCAATTAGCATAGGAATAACTGCGGCTGAAATTCGCGTTGGGCGGTCGCTCAATATAGGCGGTATCGGATGCACCGCCTGTTATAAGCCCCAACTGATAATCAGTTCAATTGACAGAGATTAAACTGAATACCGGGGGGCCGGGCGTATAAGAGGCGTCCGCTGCAATACGTCCGGGTTGAACGCTACTGTTCACGACGATTTTCCAGCCCAAATCTCCAAAAACAGATCTTTATCAAACTCAACCAATTAAACTGAGGCGTTTGTGTTTTGTTTTTCAGAGCTGGAGAAACTTAAAACACAGCTGAAAGATGCAGGTAATGAGAAATAGTGAATTCACACTTGCAGTTCCGGATCGGCCCAGAAATTAGGCTCCCTGGCTTCCCGCGGTTGCAATGATCGCGTGGGCACTTACCTACCGCGCCTGCCATTGACCTCTGGGCCCACGGGGACTTCAGCTGCTGGGCCTCCTGCAGCTGCCGGCGCGCAGTGCTTGTGTATCCCAGGGGCGTAGTTAGTGTGATGCGTCCCCTGGGATCACGTGGGCCATGGAGATCCAATGGCAGCAGACCATCTTTCATTCATAGATTTGACAGGAAGACCTGTCAAATCTATGAATTAAAATCGGCACCAAAACAACACCTTAACTTCAAATAAATAAAAAAAAACATCACATTTTTAAAATAACTATAAGTTAAATAAATTAACTACTTTAAACAAAAATTTAAATTTTTGACAATATTAAAATACTTTTCAACACTGCTAAAATAAACTTATCTTTCTTTAAAGTGTCTAAAAAAGAAAAACCTGTTCGAATTTTTTTAAATTGTAGTTAATTAACCACTTACCTTGTTAAAAGCGGGTCTTGCGCCTCCTTTTTAAAAGCGCAGCTTCTTCCATACTTACCTTAAAGGATAAACCTGAAAAAAAACCTAAGTTCGCTGCGTGCGCGCAGCCTCTCCCGCGCCCGCGGTTCACCTCTGAACCCCTCTCTTCACGAGACCGGTAGTTCCGGTTTCCCGCGCATACGCAGTCCATGCAGCAAACCGGCACTTCAGGTGGCCTGACGGGTGAGTACACAGCGCGTACTCACCCGGCAAGTGCTGAATTTTTGGCCCCATAACTTATTGGATGCTTATTGCATCTAAATAATATTTTGGCAACATATTATGGTCTTCAGATGTATGGACAGTGTTAAATTGATTGTCATATCATGTCATGCTTGGGAAAGCATCAAATTAATGCAGGGATCCAGCTTCTGCACCGACCAGAATAGTCCTAATATCTGTAGGATCCACGTGCTATGAACTATATGTAACTCGCACCGAGAACCATAAATTTGATACAGTGAAACCTTCCAATTACGGAGCTCATGGGCTGGAATCAGTTCTTCATTTTTGCAGATGTCCGTATTTTCAAGATTGTCATTCTATGTCGTATAATCACTTTCAGTAGAATGTTGAGCTCTTCATCGAGCATCCATAGGGGAAGAGAAAGTGCTCTATCTCTGGCATATCGTTGTATTCGCAGGCAAATGGAACGGTTTTTCTGCCTATGCACGCTTGCGTAACGAGTTCTGTATATCACAAGCCTTTTTTTCCACAGCACCTTCTGACGCCTCGCGCTGCCCTCGATTCCCGTGTTCTAACTTGTAAAACGGCTTGGTGGAGTGAAGGATTTCCGTAGTTTGTAACTTGCGAGTCTCCGTTGTTTCAGAGTGCATCCTGTATATTTTAACTTTCTTCTGAGGCAGTCCCTCGGAACCGCGGATGACGTGCTTGCACACTAAAAATGACTTCTCAGGTGACTGATGAGTCCAATGCCGGACCTACAGTCTCTGTCACAGGTGGGGTAGACGGTGGTTGAAGGGGCGGGTGGGTAGGCTGGTTTGGTTGACTTGCGCTCCTGTCACTGCTTTAGCTTGGCTTCCGCTTCCTCCCAGCGAAGAGACTCGAGGTATTTGGCGCTTTCTCCGATGCTTCTCCTCCACTTTGTGCGGTCTTGGGTCAGGGGATGTTGCACTTTTTCAAGAGGGTTTGAGGGTGTCCTTGAAGCGTTTCCTCTGCCCACCTGGGGCTCTCTTGTCGAGTCGGAGCTCCGAGTAGAGCGGTTTTTTTTGTGACTCTCGTTTCGGGCATGGGACGATGTGACCCTTCCATAAGAGCTGATCTAGCGTGGTCAAAGCTTCTATGCTGGGGATGTTAGCCTGAGCGAGCACACTAACGTCGCTGCGCCTAAACTGCCAATGGGTTTGCATGATCTCATTACTTTAATCTGTATGCCAGTTGGCTTTCAATATTATCCGGTGCTTGTGGATTGTCTGTATGCAGAGTTATGCTGCACTTGGGAGATGAAGTGGGCCAAGGCAAGAGCGTAAAACAGGAGGAACCACATTCGGCGCCCGTTATTTGACAAGCTCGATATTCAGTTCTATAATGGGCGATAGATGAGACAGCGCCCGTTTTTCATCCCCCTCCCCATGTCACAATTTTCACCCCCATCGTCTAGGAACAGAGGAATATAGGAACAGGAGGAGGCCATTCAACCCCTGGAGCCTGCTACGCCTTTCAATGCGATCATGACTGATCTGCGACCTAACTGCATATACCCGCTTTGGCCCATATCCCTTAATACCTTTAATTAACACAAATCTATGAATCTCTGATTTAAAATTAACAATTGATCTAGCATATTTTGCCGTTAGTGAAATAGTGTTCCAAATTTCTACAACCCCTTGAGTGTAGAAGTGTTTCCTCATATCACTCCTGAAAGGTCTGCCTCTAATATTTATTCTATACCCTCTAGTCCTTGAATCTCCAACCAGTGGAAATAGTTTCTCTCGATCTAGCCTATCTGTTCCACGTAATATCTTGAAAACCTCGATCAGATCACCCGTTAGCCTTCTAGATTCTAGATTATTCAACCCTAATTTGTGTAATATCGGTTCGTAACTTAACGCTTGGAGTCCGGGTATCATTCTAAAATGAATCTGCGTTTGATTTGGGCTTCACACTCATTGTCCTTCCTTTTCAGAAGAGAAGCTACGACAGTGTCAAAAAGGTAACTGAAGCAAAAGCTTGACTGCATTCCTCGTTCATTCTTAAGTAGAATTTGAACGGTAATCGCTGTTTTTTTTCTTCCTGATCACATTCAATACTTTACTTTTAATATCCACAGCGCTACAGGAGAAGTGTAAAAGCGAAAGTGAGTATCAGCAAGTAATTTGTTAACTTCGCCGTACAGTCGCCAATTGGTCCAACCCGTTTATAATGCCATATCAGCTGTCTCTGATTGTATAATTGTGTCTGCCCCTAGTCTTGTTTTACTCTCTCTGATCATCCGCCCTCGCCTGAAAAGTTTAACTTCACATTTCTCCGTTATAGGTCATCAGCAGCTTGAAGAAGACTTAGGTAAAATATGACGAAAGGTCATCGACCTGAAACGTTAACTCTGCTTCTCTCTCCACGGATTCTGCCTGGACTGCTGAGTTTTTCCAGCGTTTTCTGTTGTTTTTTCGGATTTCCAGCGTTCGCAGTATTTTGCTATTGTATGAGTTAACATATTTCCTGGCTGAAGATAACTTTTAGTGAATGGAAGTTCATACCTAGAAGTTGATGTATAATTCCACAGTGTAACAGGTTTGAAAGACATTCATTGGCTTTCATAAGGACTAGGCTTACAATGATAAATATTATTGCCAATAATTAAGCACATACTTAAGGTCACATTTAAGATACAAGCTACTGGAGAGGTTACACGTTACCGATTTCGACCTCGAATGATTCACGTCTGATTAGGCTGGACGAATTGTGTTCAACACCGCTCTTATATAGTTTGATTCAGGCATTCGAGCCTGATCCGAAATGCAATCAGATCAAGGCTGATCTGTATCATAACTCCACCTAACCCCCTTAGTTCCGTAACCATTAATGCCTTTGCTTTAGAAAAGTCTAATAACTTCCGTTTTCTGATTCTCAATTGGCCAACTTTTTGGGGGAGAGAATTTAAGACTTCCCCTAGCCTCTCTGTGAAGCAGTATTTCCTGAGGTAAACTCTGAACGGTCACGGGCTATTTTTTACTGGAGTGCGCCCCTCCAGAGAAAGCGATTTACCTCTATCTATCTACTCTATCAATTTATCTAATCGTCTTAAATAACGCAATTTGATCACCCCTTAACTTATATTCTCAAAGGAGGAACTGCTTGTCCGAAAGGCACTGCAGAAGACTGCCCCAGACTTCCAGTAACTAAATGATGACTTTCATTTCGAAACATAGAAACATAGAAGATAGGAGCAGGAGTAGGCCATTCGGCCCCTCGAGCCTGTTCCGCCATTTAATGAGATCATGGCTGATCATCCAAATTCAGTACCCTGTCCCTGCTTGCTCCCCATATCCCTTGATCCCTTTAGCATTAAGAAATATATCTAATTCCTTCTTGAATATATATAATGAATTGGCCCCAACTGCCTTGTGTGGTAGAGAATTCCAGAGGTTCACCACTGTCTGGGTGAAGAAATTCCTCCTCATCTCCGTCCTGAATGGCTTACCCCTTATCCTTCGACTGTGACCGCTGGTTCTGGACTCCCCCGCCATCGGGAACATCCTTCCTGCATCTAGTCTGTCTAGTCCTGTTAGAATTGTATAAATTTCCATGAGATCCCCTCTCATTCTTCTAAACTCTAGGGAATATATGCCTAATCGACCCAATCTCTCCTCATACGTCATTCCTGCCATAAACAGGCATCAGTCTGGTAAATCTTCGCTGCACTCTCTCCAAAGCAAAAACATCCTTCCTCAGATAAGGTGACCAAAACTGCACACAATACTCAAGGTGTGGTCTCACCAAGGCCCTGTACAACTGCAGCAAGACATCCTTGTTCCTGTACTCAAACCGTCTCGCTATGAAGGCCAGCATACCATTTGCATTCTTAACCGCCTGCTGCAGCTGCATGCTTACCTTCAGCGACTTGTGCACAATGACAGCTAGGACTCGTTGCACTTCCCCTTTTCCCAATCTATTGCCGTTCAGATAATAATCTGTCTTCCTGTTTTTGCCACCGAAGTTTATAACCTCGCTCTTCCTCCTCATTTTGTCTCGAAGAGTATGGGCAAGAATATTTATGGGAAAGACAGATGTCCAAAACGAGTAGCTTAATCCCAAGAAAAGGAACACATATATTGAAGTCTTTTGGTTTTGCCTTCACAGAACTGGAAAAACTGAAGCAAGCTGTACAAGATCTAGGTGATGAGAGAAATTAAGTGTTCAATAGCAGTTGGAGAATTCGGATGAGTCGGTTCTATCATGCGGGTCACCTCGTTGGATTAAAATCTAGAAGCAGACTATGGTTTAATTAATTGGTAGCACCCTTGCTCTCTGAGTCTGACGGTTGAGTGTTCAAGTCCTGCTCCAAAGCAATTGATTCGAATGCGGCGTGAAACTGATATAATGAAAAGGCTGTCCATTGAGGGAAATTTACTAGCATGGATTTTCATTTTCCGTTAGCAGAAAGAGAGGTGATCCTAGTGAAATATATAACATTCTTAGAGGGGATTGTCAGGGTGGATGATCAGAGATTGTTCCCCTAACTGGAGTTTCTAGAACTACGGTTCAAGATAACATCAAGGCAGCACTTGAGCGAGTGTGGCATCAAAGAGCCCGAGTAAAACAGAAGTCTGTGGGAATCGGGAGGAAATCTCTCCACTGGCTGGAGTCATACTTAGCACAAAGGAAGAAGGTTGTGTTGGTTGGAGGTGAATCATAAAAGCCCCAGGACATCGCTGCTGGATTTCCTCAGGGCAGTGTCCTAGGCGCAACCATCTTCAGCCGCTTCATCGATGACATTCCCGACATAATAAGGACAGGAGTGGGTTGTTCGCTGATGACTGCACAGAGTTCAGTGGCATTCGCAATTCCTCTGATAATGACGCAGTCCGCGCCCGCATTCAGCAAGATATGGATGACATTCAGGCTTGGGCTTATGAATGGCAGGTAACTTAAGTGTCAGGGAATGACTATCTCAAACAAGCTAGCCTCGAACCACCGCCATTTCACCTTCAAGGGAATTACCATCGCCGAGTCCCCTACCATCAATATCCTGGGGGTCATCATTTACCCGAAACTTAACTTGATCAGCCACATAAAAACTGTGGGCAGCAAAAGCAGTTCAGAAGCAGGGTATTCTGCGGGGAGTGTCTCAGCTTCTGTCTCCACAAAGCCTTTCCACCATCTACAAGGCACAAGTAAGGAGTCTGAAGGAATACTCTCGACTTACCTGGATGAGTGCAGCTCCAACAACACTCAAGAAGCTCGACACCATCCAAGACAATGCAGCCCGCTTGCTCGGAACCCCATCCACCACCTTAAACATTCACACCCTCCACCACCGGCGCACCGTGGTTGCAGTGTGTACCATCGGCAGATGCACTGCAGCAACTCGCCAAGGCTCCGTCGGCAGCACTTCACAAACCCGCGACCTCTACCACCTAGAAGGACAGGAGCAGCAGGCGTATGGAACACCAGCACCTGCAAGTTCCCGTCCAAGTCACACACCATCCTGACTTGGAAGTACATCGCCGTTCCTTCACCGTCGCTGGGTCAAAATCCTGCAACTCCCTCCCTAAAAGCACTGCGGTAGTACCTTCACTACACGGACTGCAGCCGTTCCAGAAGGCGGCTCACCAGCACCTTCTCAAGGGCAACTAGGGATGGTCAATAAATGCTGGCCTTGCCAACGACGCCACATCCCATGAACGAATACAAAAAATAAGATGTCAACCCTTCAGGACTGAGATGAGGAGCAATGTCATCACTTCAAGGGTTGTGAATCATTGGAATTCGCTACTCCATAGAGTTGTCGATGAGTATGTTCAAGACAGAAATCGATAGATTTTGGGCACTAAGGGAATCAGAGCTATGGAGAGAGTGTGGGAAAGTTGATATAATGTAAAGTTTCAGCTATGATCGTATTGAATGCGGAGCTGGCTCGATGGACAGTATGGTCTATTCTTGCTCTTATTTCTGATGCTTTGATGTCCCATATGCACACTCAGGTGGACGAAAAAGACTCCAGGGCACGATTTCGAAGAAGTGCAGGAGAGTTATCCTCAGCGTCCTGGCCAATATTTTCCCGAACCCAACATGGCGAAAAAAAATGTAAAATTGCATTTCGGTTTGGGACGTCCTGAGATCGTGAAAAGCACAGTCCGAGTGCAAGCTCGTCCTTTCATTCACCGACATTTCAGCGTTTAAATTCAATCGAGGAACCAGTGCCTTTTGGACGAGACATTAAAACAGGGATCCGTCAAGTGAATGTAAACGCTCTCACAACACGAATCGAAGAAGAGCAGGGTAGTTCTTAGAGTCATAGAGTTATACAGCAGAGAAAGAGGCCTTTCGGCCCATGGTGTCCGCGCCGGCCATCAACCCCTGTCTATTGTAATCCCATTTTCCAGCACTTGGTCCGTATCCTTGTATGCTATGACGTTTCAAGTGCTCAGCTAAATGCTTCTTGAATGTTGTGAGGGTTCCTGTCTCTACCAGCCTTTGAGGCAGTGAGTTCAAGATTCCAACCATCCTCTGGGTGAAAAAGTTTTTCCTCAAATCACTCTAAACCTCCTGCCCCTTACCTTGAAACTATGCCCCCTGGTTATTGACCCCTCTACTAAGGGGAACAGTTCCTTTCTATCTACCCTATCTGTGCCCCTCATAATTTTGTACACCTCAATCAGGTCCCCCCTCAGCCTTCACTGCTCTAAGGAAAACAACCACAGCCTGTTCAGTCTCTCTTCATAGCTGTTGCGCTCCAGCCCAGCTAACATCCTGGTGAATCTCCTCTGCACCCTCTCCAATGCAATCACATCCCTCCTATAGTGTGGCGACCAGAACTGCACACAGTATTACAGCTGTGGCCTATCTCGCGATTTGTACAGCTCCATCATAACCTCCCTGCTCTTATATTCTATGCTTCGGCTAATGAAGGCAAGTATCCCATATGCCTTTTTAACCACCTGAATGTTATCGGTGTTCCGAGGCCATTATTCATCCATCGACCAACACCAAACACATGTCACCTTGTCACTTGCTTCGTTGCTGTCTGTGGAATAGGCTGTTCGCAAATTTTCTGCCACGCTCCGTACATTACAACAGCGATTACACTACGAAAGTATGTAATTGTCTCTGAAGCTCGTTAAGATGTCCTGCGGTCTTCAATGGCGATATTTCAATGCCAGTCTTCCCTTTTAATTGATGTTGATAGATCTCCATCAAAACAATTATGATCTCAACATGGTACAAGTTTAGAAGCATAGAAGATAGGAGCAGGAGTAGGCCATTCGGCCCCTCGTGCCTGTTCCACCATTTAATGCGATCACGGCTGATCATCCAAATTCAGTACCTGTCCCTGCTTTCTCCCAATATCCCTTGATCCCTTTAGCCTTAAGAAATATATCTATCTCCTTCTTGAATATATTTAACGAATTGGCTTCAACTGCCTTCTGTGGTAGAGAATTCCACAGGCTCACCACTCTCTGGGTGAAGAAATTCCTCCTCATCTCAGTCCTAAATGGCTTACCCCTTATCCTCAGTCTGAGATCTCTGGTTCTGGACTCCCCCGCCATCGGGAACATCCTTCTGCATCTAGTCTGTCTAGCCCTGTTAGAATTTTATAAGTTTCAATGAGATCACCTTGCATTCTTCTGAACTCTAGCGAATTCAAGCCTAATCCACCCAATCACTCTTCATACGTCATTCCTGCCATCCCAGGTATCAGTCTGGTAAACCTTCGCTGCACTCCCTCCATGGCAAGAACATCCTTCCTCAGATAAGGCGACCAAAACTGCACACATTACTCAAGGTGTTGTCTCACCATGGTCTTGTACAACTGCAGCAAGACAGCCTTGCTCCTGTACTCGAATCCTCTCGCTATGAAGGCCAACATACTTTTTGCCTTCTTAACCGCCTGCTGCACCTGCATGCTTACCTTCAGCCTCTGGTGTACAAGGTCTCCCAGATCTCGTCGCACTTCCGCTTTTCCCAATCTATTGCCGTTCAGTTAATAATTTTTCTTCCTTTTTTTGCTACCAAAGTGGATAACCTCGCATTTATCCACATTATACTGCATCTGCCCAATAAACCAACCTATCCACATGAAAATCAATCCCACCAGCAATGATAGCTCTGATAATCGATCAGTTGTTTATGTGGGCTTGAAGTAATCTGTATTGTTATTATTTGTGCAGAGGCAAAGCTTCGTCAGTGTGAGAAAGGTAAATGAGCATAATCATAAAAATAAATGCACAAAAGCGATATACTGTCGATGCTTGATATATGCAATAAAATCAGAAACCGCTGGGAGACATTCAGCAGGCCAGGCAGCAACTGTGGAGAGAGAAACAGAGTTAACGTTTCAGGTCGATGACCTTTCGTCAGAACTGGAAGAAATGAGAGATGTAACAGATTTTTCGCAAGTGCAGTGGAAGGAAAAGGTGGGGAGGGGAGGAAATAACTAAAGGGAAGCTCAGTGATAGGAAGGATTGCAGGAGTGATTAAATGACAAAATATTTGATTGCACAAAGCAAAAGGAGAATTAATGGGACAAGTAAAGAAACAAGTGATTGATCTAGAAAAAGTGTAAATGGGAATAGGAGAATCAACAACAGCGTCAATCTGAAAAAATAGTGACAGATGTTTTGGTGTGAAATTGTTGAAAGTGCTGAGTAAAACACACCTATTGTTCCATTTATTGCCGATTTCAACCTGATCACTTTCAAATTGTTTGCATTTACATTCGTAGAGCTCCTCGAGAAATGCAAAACTGATGGTGAGTAATATCAAATTATCTATTTATAACAGGAAATGCAGGGATTTAGCCAAACGAAGGCAATTAAACATTACAGAAGCGCCTGTGGCTCGATTGGAAAATACTAGTCCTTCTTTTCAAATCCCTCGATGGCCTCTCGACACTCCCTATCACTGTAACCATGTCTGGTCCTACAAGCCTCCGCGACATCTGCGCTCCAACAATTCTGTTTTCTCGCACATCCTTGATTAACATTGCTGCACTATTGGCAGCCGTGCCTTCAGCTGCCTAGGTCCTGAATTCTGAATTGCGTTCCTTATACACCTCCGTTGCTCTTTCCTCCTTTAAGGCGCTCCGTAAAGCTATCTCGCCCTGTCCTAATATCTTCTTATGTGGTTCAGTGTCAAATTGCGTCTGATAATGCTCTCGTGAAGCGCCTTGTGTTGTTTTCCTTGTTTAAAGGCGCTATATAAATGCATGTTCTTGCTGTGTCTGATGGATGGTAAACGGAGGTGGCTCAATCTGTATCAATGGTGGCTGCAGAGATAGTGGATGCATTGCAGGTAATCTACCAAAGTCCCCTGGATTCGGGAGAGCTCCCAGCGGACTGCAAAACCGCAAATGTAACGCCCCTATTTAAGAAAGGGAGAAGACAGAAACCAGGCAACTATCGACCAGTCAGCCTAGCATCTGTCATTGGGAAAATGCTGGATTCCATCGTTAAGGAAGTGTTAGCAGTACATTTATAAAATCATAATATAGGCAAGCAGAGTCAGCATGGTTTTGTGAAAGGGAAATCATGTTCGACAAATTTGCTGATGTTCTTTGAGGATGTAACGAGCAGGGCTGGATACAGGGGAACCAGTAGATGTCGTGTATTTGGATTTCCAGAAGGCATTCGATAAGGTGCCACATAAAAGGTTAATACACAAGATAAGAGCTCGCGGGGTTGGGGTAATATATTAGCATGGAGAGAGGATTGGCTGACTAACAGAAAAGTAAGAGTCGGGCTAAGTGGGTCATTTTCAGATTGTCAAACTAACTAGTGGAGTGCCGCAGGGATCAGTGCTGGGGCCTCAACTATTTTCAATCTATATTAATGAAATGGATGAAGGGACCGAATGTAATATGGCCAAATTTGCTGATGATACAAAGATAGGTGGGCAAGCAAATTGTGTGCAGGACGCAAAGAATCTCCAAAGGGTTAAAGATAGGCTAAGTGAGTCGGCAGGAATCTGGCAGATGAAGTATAATGTGAGACAATGCGATGATATCCACTTTGGTAGGAAAAATGAAAAAGCACAGTTATTTAAATGGGGTGAGATTAATAAATGCTGTGGTAGGGAGGGACCTGGGGGTCCATGTACATGAATCACAACATGTTAGCATGCAAGTACAGCAAGTAATTAGGATGGCAAATGGAGCATTGGCCTTTATTGCAAAGGGAATGGAGTATAAAAGTAAGGAAGTCCTGTTACAACTGTACAGGGCGTTGGTGAGACCACACCTGGAGTAATGCGTACAGTTTTGGTCTCCTTATTTAAAGAAGGATATACTTGCATTGGAGGCAGGTTAGACAAGGTTCACGACGTTGATTCCGGAGATGAAAGTGTTGTTGTATGAAGAAAGGTTGATCAGGTTGGGCCTGTACTCAATGGAGTTTAGAAGAATGAGAAGGGATCTTATTGAAACATCTAAGATTCTGAAGGGGCTTAAAAGGGTAGATGCAGAGAGGATGTTTCCCCTCGTGGGGGAAACTAGAACTAGGGGGCATAATTTCAGAATAAGGGGGCACCCATTTAAAACGGAAATGAGGAGGAATTTCTTCTCTCAGAGGGTCGTGAATCTTTGGAATTACCTTCCCCAGAGAGCTAAGGAGGCTGTGTCATTAAATATATTTTTGAGGTGGAGATAGACAGATTTTTGAATAGTAACGGAGTCAAGAGTTATGGGGAGCGGGCAGGGAAGTGGAGTTGAGGCCAAGATCAGATCAGCCATGATCTTATTGAATAGCGGAGCAGGCTCGAGGACCAAATGACCTAATCCTGCTCCTACATCTTTTGTTCTTGTGTTATGTAAAGGGATAAGGTTTGAAGATTAATTATAAGTAGATAGAGACCCGAAGCAGTCGAGGTTTCGGCCAGGGGAAGGTATGAAGGAATGAAAGAGGAAGTCCCAGTCATATTTTGAAGATAGTGAATGGCATTTGATCGAGTGAATTGGGAAGAGTATTACATCTGCTTGCGAAGTCAGTGAGGAGGCCCGTCAATTTATATCTTTCCTTGTGAGAATGAGAGATGGCAATTATCTCGTTTAACGTTAAACAGAGAAAATGTTCGGGCATGCCATAATTTATCACAGCCGAGCTACCGTTGCATTTTCAAGGAGATTTCTTTTTGGAACGGTGTTTGACCCAGCCCAGACGCGCTGGGCCGTCAGGTCTTCGCTAGTGCTGTAATATTTAATACTTCCGTGGTTATATTGAGATGCATTTCATCTCTCCAACACAGATGAGCGGCTTCTTGAAAAGTCTATCGGTAAGATGTTTCATACCTTTGGCAGGATTTCAATTCATTTGAAGCCTTTAAAAATCTTAGTATTATATGAATGAACGCTATTATCTACAATGCCGTTCGGAAAAAATAAGGATTGTTCCAATCTCCTCAAAATAAAGTGGTAGAAATCCGTCTTGGTCCGTTAGGATTGCCAGCCCGTTATAGCCCCACCCGATAATAAGTTCCCTTGATTCAACAGTTCTCAATATCAAGAGTGGCCTATGACAGGGAGCCGATACGAAACTATCCTGTGAGACAATGGATGTTATTACTTATGATTTAATCGACAAGATAATAGGTTTAGAAGACGCTGATTGTGCCGAAATTTCCAGCCGGAGGCGTATCTCCGGAGAACGCCTCTGACCCTAAAAAAAACTCCAAATCTACCTACTGACTCCAGGGTTTCGGAGGCTTCGGGTCCGGGGCCTGCAGGCGGGAGCCAGCGTAAAGGCCCACGGATCCCAGGGACGCTTTCGAACCGCCTGCGTCCCGGGGATCACGTGTACCAGGTCAAGGAATTAGAAAGGGAGATTCCTCATCAGATTATGGGGATTCCACTTAGGAACGGAAGTAGCCCAACTCTGCGCCAGAGAAAGTGTTTTTGTTTCGCATGCGGACGATCTGTCAAGGCGAATCTTGACAGATCGCAAAATCTAGGTTTTCGCGCATGCACACCGCATGTGGAAACCCGAAATATGTGGGGCCTTTTACAAGGCTTCCGACAGCATGAATTGTGGGTACGGCGTCCTCCGCACCCTAACTCCAGTTCAATTGGCTCTCATTGCAATTATGCATAAAATGGTAAATATTAACAATAATAATTACACATATAATTGAGACAATTGCGAAACAATATCCGCATAATTCATTGCATCTCAGGATTCTATCTCTAGGGGAATGGGTGACCTAGCCTATTCTGAAATATATTTTCCAACATGTTTTATAACTTTCTTTTATACTGGCAACGTGAGAATCCATATGTTTCAAAGTATTAATTCATCCAATTAGATGGCCAACAGATTTAACAAGAATAACTCCCCATAACAGGACTCACACTGCCTAATTAACCAGATCAATGGAGGTCGCCATTGTAAGGCTAGATTCATCAGAGAGAGAGAGGAATTTGTGGCTTTTCCTTATCAGCCAGCACACTGGCTGACCGGAACCCTTTTTTTCTAACCGAACATTGCTAACAGAAACCCGCTTAAAAGCTAAGGTTGATATAAAGAATGTAACGGTTTCCATACAGCCTGTTTAGCGAGACAGTCCGCGACAATTTCTAGCCCAAAGTATTACAATCCTAGCTTTTACCTTACATTTTCGACTGCAGTTCGAATGATGGTGAATGTGTTGTTTTAAATCTTACATTGCAATGTTAAACAGACAGGATCTTTGATTCTTCCATATTTGTATACTCCATTCTGACAGACAAACCACCATCAGTCAGATTAATATTAACAGAAATGCACAAGACAGATAAACTGCTATTGTGTTATGGCCGTGTTCCTTTTAATTCCTCTGCATGCCGTGGCAATGATCTAACTGCGGATGTCTATGATGATGGAGCAGTTTTATGACTTCATTAATGATATCAAGCGTGGATGTGTTTGGTAGCTCTCTCACCACAGACTTAAGCACAAAATCGAGCCTGACAACCCCCAGTGCTGTACACAGCACGGTCGCGCACGCCGTCTTTCGGATAAGCAGTTACATTCAGGCACCGTCTGCTCGCTCAGGTGCTTGTAAAATATCCCAACGTCACTGTCTGGAAGAAGAGCACGCGAGTTCTGGCCGGTGTACTGGTCAATTTTTTCCGTCAACCAAAAAAAAAAGAGGTTAACCTGGTTTTTGTGGGATCTTGATGTGCGCACATTGCCTGCCGTATCTCCTACATTACAGCCATTACTACACCAAAACAAAAGTGCTTCATTGGCTGTGAAGCACTTTCGACAGTCCTGACAGACATGCCAGCATAAGAGTTTAAAAAAGTAAAACAAATATTTTTTTCACTTATTTATAATTTTAAAATACTTTTAAAAAAGGTAAGTTTATTTCTACCCCCGTAAAAAACTTTAATTTTTTACTCAAAAAATTAAATTTTTCTTTAAAGTATTTAATTTAATGTCATTGTAACTCATTTTATAAATGTGATGTTTTTTCAATTTAGTTAATGTTTTGATGACTTTTTTAGTGATCCCCATTCATACATTTGGCACGGTCTATCTGTCCAGAGTATGAAGGCGGATTCCCTTCTCCCATTGGCTCGCATGGTCCACGTGATCCCAGGGACGCGTGCAAACCGCATTCGCCCCTGGGATCCCTGGGCCCTACGCATTTCGTCTTGAACAGGCACAGGATCGGAAATGGCCGGAACTCGGGAGCCCTCAGGTAAGAGCGTAGATTTTGTTTCCCGATAGGAGGCATCCGCACGCAGGAAGCCTCATATCCGAAACTACGGGCCAATTGAATTATTGATTTAAGGAGCGCTCTATCCGTACTATAAAAAAGGAACTGCACTGAACTGAACCAAGAAAACTGGAGAGATGTATTTTTCCTCCTATAGAACTGGAGAAGCTGAAACAAGATTTGAAAGATGCACGTGAGTATAGAACTTCAAAATTTGATAGCGATTAATCACTTTTTTCTGTTCTATTACTTGGAATAATTCAAACAATAATTGGAGAAATACAGGTTTTCAAACGTGGAAAGTGGTTAAACTGATGGGCACAATGTTCGGGGAAAGCACGAAAGTTAGAGTGAGTCATGTTCTTGGAGGCATGTGGTACAGTACTGTACTTCAATTTTCTCAATTCTGTGTTGTTCATAGCTGGCGAAGTTAGACACGGCCGTGGATGCAAAATGGGCAGAAAAAAAATTCTGGCGCCCGTTAGAGGACACGCCCGATATTCAGGCCTATTGACGTCAACGGAACTTAATATTGGGCGTGGTGTATAACGGGCCTCCGCTGCGACATTCGGAGGTGCCTTCTTTGGGATGAAATGTTAATCCAATAAATTCGGCCTTCCCAGCTGAATGTAAACATTCCCGTGAAACTGATTTGAAGCAGAACACTGGCGTCCTTTTCACTATTTCTCCCAGAATCAGCACAACTAAAGCAGATGATCTGGTCATTATCTCATTGCTGTTTGCGGGACCCTGCTGTACATAAATTGAGTGCCGCGATTCCTACAATAAAATAGTGACTGCACTTCACAAGGGCTTCATCAGCTGTTAAGGGCTTTGGGAGCTCCCGAGGTGGTGAAAGGTGCAACATAAATTCAAATTCTTTCCTCCTATCTATTGTGTTTGTCTGATGAATCTTTAATTCATGGTTTTAAAATATCATTCCTTTTTAAATATTATACAGTGAAAGCACTCAATGACTGCAGGAATGGTAAATGAATAATCAGATTTATTTGGCTTCTTCTTGCAGGACTGAAACCACTTATGTTTGTGTCAATAAATTTAGTGATTCCTGTTCGACTTCACTCTGCCATTGTTTTTATTCTCAGAGCTGAAAATGAGGTGTAAAACCGACGGTGAGTGACAACCAATCATCTGCTCACATTATTTGAAGGCTGGGGCTTTCTAATCCAATGGCAGTTGGACATGCTGCATGAGTGAGTGCATGACGCAGGCGGACTGATGTTCCTTTCACGGACTTGTCTCCATACAGAGGAAAAAAGGAAAAGGAGTAGGCCATTCAGCACAACGTGACTGTTCCGCCATTCAATTAGATCATCTTAACTGCATCTAACCCCTTGGTTCCTTTACACTTAATACCGTTGCGTAACTATAGTCTATCAATGTCAGTCAATTGAAATAGCCTCGACAGCTTTTTGGGAGTTCTAGATTTCCCTTAGCACTTGTGTGAACAAATGGTTTCTGACTTCAGCACCGAGCGGCCTCGGGCTAATTTTAAGATTCTGCCCCTTGTTTGGAGTCCCGAACCAGATGAAATAGTATATCTTTATCTACCGATCAACTCCATAGTTCATCTTAGATACCTCACTTAGATCATCCCTGCATTTTCTGCGTTCGACTGAATATATGCCTAGTCCATGCAATCTGGCCTCATAATTGAACCCTTGTAGACCCAGTATCATTCTGGTGAAAGTGCGCTGCCTCCTCTCCCAGTTCAACTTAGCTTCCCTGAGGTGCGAAGCCCAGAACTGAACGCAGTACCCTAAACGGGGGTGTAACCGGAGCTTTATACAATTGTCACGGCGCCCGATGCGATATCCCATGTTTTGCAGTATTGCCCGAGATTAATTTCTACTCGAATGACTCCTTCTGTGCTGCAACATTTGCTGCCTCTATGGTTTGCTTTGAAGTGTTCATTTTTGCTTCACAACAGATGAACGGGATCTGAAAAAAGATTTAGGTAACGTTTTCATGATAACTACATTGAATCCGTTTATTTGATTAACTTTTGAATTAATCGGCATTGTCTGATCAAATGTTCGGATTGAAAAGATGCTTGCGGGCAACAACAAGCAATTGTGTTCAACAATTAAGCATGCAATTTTAATAAAAGCAAAATACTGCGGATGCTGGAAATGTGAAAATGCTGGAAACACTCTGCTGGTCAAACGGCACCTGCGAGAGAGAGAACGGAGTTAACATTTCAGGACGAGAACCTTTAAACAGAACTGGATCAGAGATCCAACGTAGACACCTAACAATTTTTAAGCAAGTACAGGGGAAAAGGGGAGCAACGAAAAAAAGGGGATAGGGTGGAGGATACGAGAGCTTAAATGAGCAAAGTTTTGATGCTGCAAAGATTAAGGGCTGGTAATCGGTCAAGTGAAGATAAAAATATGTGTCCAGAGGAGGTTTTAAAGTTTGCAGCCGAATCACTATTAGCACCGGCCTGTCTGAGAAAATCTCACTGTTAGTCGTGGCTCTGTTGGTAGCACTCTAGCCATCAATTCAGAAAGATTGTGGGTTCGAAGTCCCACTCCACCTGACTTGAGCACATAAGTTGAGGCCGACAGTCCAGGGAGGACTGAGGGAGTGCTGCACTGTCGAAGGCGCCGTCTTTTGAATGAGACATCAAACCGAAGCCCTGTCTGCTCTCTCAGGTTGACGCAAAACATCCCAGTGCACTATTTAGAGATGGAGCAGGGTAGTTATCCCCGGTATCCTGGCCAAAATTTATCGCTCAATAAACATCACTAAAAACAGATTATCTGGACATTATCATATTGGTGTTGTGGGAGCTTGATGTGCGCAGATTGGCTGCTGCGTTTCCTACATTACAACAGTGACTACACCTCAAAAAGTACTTCATTGACTGTAAAGCGCGTTGGGACGACCTTAGTTCGGAAAATTCGCTATATAAAAGCAAGTCTTTCTTTTTTCTGTAACTCAGTGTTGATGACAGGAGGCTGCAAAATGCCCAATCGAACTAAGTGATGCTGTTCCTCGAGCTTGCCTTTAGTGTCTTTGCAACAGTGCAAGAGGCCGCTGACAGAGAGTTCAGACTGGGAGGGCGATCAAACTTTAATGGCAGGATGCAGGATCTCGATAGTTCATGCTCAAACTTTACCTTCCTCGTTAATATTTTCCAAATTGTGGCTCATTCATCGCTCCCAGAAGATGCAGAGGAAACGGCACCAGCCCAACTTGTATTAATAATTTTTTATCACAGAATGAACTGCCGTTACATTGCGGGGCTTCCAACTTAGATTGAATTATATTGAACTCAAGCACAGAAACAGGCCATTAGGCCCAGACATTCCATAATCGTCTTTACGCTCCACCTGCTTCCTCCCAAGTTCGTTAATTTCTCCATGTCAATATATCCTTTATTTCGTTCTCCCCTCTGTTTACCTATCTTTCCCTTAAATGTTCCTGATATGAATCTTGTATGAAGTAATACTGGGCGGCCTGCTGGTGGCGCTGTCCTGGGAGTGTGTAAATACTCGGGCATGGGCCCAGCTTGCTTAGGACATTCCTCAACAGGAACTAGGGAATGGACACAACTTGATCTCCATGTTGTAAAACAGTTGATTAAAGCTTTGTTTAACGCTTAGACCAAGTGCCTAGTAGTTTTCTTACATCAGTTCCTATGGGACATGCCTCAATTGCTCCTAGATGTAGCAAGCTGCACATTCTATCCACTCTCGGTGTAAAATTGTTTCTTCTGAATTCCCTATTGCATTTCTTCTCTTATATTGATGGCCCACAGTTTGCATCGCCCTATAAATGCAGACATGCTATCTACATAGAAACATAGAACATAGAAACATAGAAATATAGGAGCAGGAGTCCGCCATTCGGCCCTTCGAGCCTGCTCCGCCTTTCATTCTGATCATGGCTGATCCTTTATCTGAGTACCATATTCCCGCTCTCTCCCCATACCCCTTGATGCCTTTTGTGTCTGGAAATCTATCTATCTCCTACTTAAATATATTCAGTAACTTGGCATCCACAGCCTTCTGTGGGAGAGAAATCCACAGGTTCACCAGGCTCTGAGTGAGACATTTATCCTCATCTCAGTCTTAGTGTCCTACCCCGTATCCTTAGAATGTGACCCCTCGTTGTAGACCTCCAAACCTAGGGAGACATCCTCCCTGCATCCAATCTGTCTTGCCCTGTCAGTCTGACTAGCCCTGTCAGATTTGCAATGAGATCATCTAACCTATCGACCTCTTTATAGTTTGGCAAAACAGACTTTTCACACCACTCAGCCTTCACTTTACCAGAGAAAAGGGCCATAGCCTGTTCAATAATTCCTGGTAGATAACGACTCTGAGTGTCATCCTGTCAAATCTTTATTTGCTATTGTTGCTTTGTTGTCACATCAGCTAACTTCCCATGTGGTAGATGGTCACGGGGTAGATTTTCGTCTCCTGGGTGGCTCTGAGAACCGGCGGATAGTTCTCCTAGCACATTCCTTTCTGCACTCAGACAGCCAACGTTTAATACCGATTTTGAAATTCATACTAGGGATATGGCGATTTCTGGCAGAGCCGGCATTTATCGGCAGCACCTAGTTGCACTTCAGAAGGTGGTGGCAGGCCTTTTGCTTGAACCGATGTATTCCTTGTGGTGAAGGTCTTCCCACAATGCGGTTAGGTATGAGTTCCAGGATTCTGACAGAGCGACGATTAAGTAGTGGCTTACAAAGAAAGACTTGCGTTTATATAGCGTGTTTGACGACCACCGCACGTCTCAAAGTGCTTTGCAGCCAATTTAGTCTTTTTGGAGTGGAGTCGCTGTTGTAAGGTGGGAAACGCGGCAGCTAATTTTGCGCACAGCAAACTCCCACAAACAACAATGTGATAATGACCAGATAATCTGTTTCTGCTGTGTTGATTGAGGGATAAATATTGGCCAGGACACCTGGTATATCTCCCCTGTTCTTCGTCGAAAGAGTGCCATGGGATGTTAAACGTCCACTTGAGAGAGCAGACTATGTTAAAAGTCTCAGGCGAAAAAGGGCTCTTCCGACAATGCAGCAGTCCCTCAGCACTGCACTGGAGTGTCAGCCTAGTTATCTGTGCTCAATTCCTTGAAGTGAGATTTGAACCCACAACTTTCTGACTCAGTAGCGAGAGTGCTACCCACTGATTAATGGCTGACATATTGGGAGGTGAAGGGTAAAACACAACACACCCTCACATGGCTCCCACTCCATAGACTTGAGCACATAATCCAGGCTGACTCCCCAGTGCATTACGGAGGGTGTGCTGCTGTGTCACAGGTGCTGTCTTTCGGATGAGACGTTCAACCAATGGCAGTTCCTGCGCACTCAGGATGAAATAAAATATATCCTGACATAACTTAAAGAAGAGCAGGAAGCTATCCCAATATCCTTATCCAAAAAGTTAATCCTCAGCTACCATCATTGAAACAAATGTGAGAAGTCGCACAACACCAGGTTATAGTCCAACAGCTTTATTTGAAATCACAAGCTTTCGGAGCGCTGCTCCTTCGTCAGGTGAAGTGAAGAGATGCATATAGGCATAGCATATATAGTCAGAGAACACTGCCAGATGATTACACTTAATCTTTCTAACTGCCCTTTATCACACCTCGGCAGAGATATAATCATGACAATCAAAGGTGTGGATGGTGTCCAAACACGTCAGTCAGGAAAACATTCCATCAAAGACAATGAGGTGGGCTCACAAGGGGTCAAATGTGGCAGATGCTGATGTCTGTATGGAAAACAAAAAACTTTTTTAGAAAGGGCAGTTAGAAAGATTAACTGTAATCATCTTGCAGTGTTCTCTGACTATATATTCTATGCCTATATGCAACTCTTCACTTCACCTGACGAAGGAGCATCGCTCCGAAAGCTTGTGATTTCAAATAAAGCTGTTGGACTATAACCTGGTGTTGTGCGACTTCTCACATTTGTCCACCCCAGTCCAACTCCGGCATCTCCACATCATCATTAAAACAGATGGTTTGTTCACGACCTCAATTCTATATTTTGGACCTTGCTATGCCCAAATTATCAGCTTCGGGTTTCCTACATCAAACAGTTGATATACTTAAACCTTCTTCATTGGTTGTATACCGTTTCCAGATGTCCTGAGGTGGTGAAAGGAGCTTTATAAGCACACGTCCTTTGTTGAGGAAGCATCAGTCATTTGCAGTTTATGCTGATGCTACCGAAGAATTAGTTCCAGTGCCACAAGAGTCCTAGCCCTGCCCTGGTGCTTTATCTCTGTTGTCACGCATTCACGCCACTAGCCTATTCTCCCTTGCTCTTTCTTATCCAGTATGCTCGACTGTGTACCGCCAGGCCACTCAGAACAGAAGTTATATTTTATTCCGTTCAGTGGATGGCGGCGTCGCTGGAAAAGCCAGCATTTATTGTCCTTCCCAAATTGCCCTTGAGAAGGTGTGGTGAGCCGCCTTCTTGAACCGCTGCAGCCCGTGTGGCGAAGGTGCTCCAACAGTGCTGCTACGGGGGGTGTTCAAGGCTTTTTGAGCCAGTGAAGATGAAGGAACGGCGATAAACTTCCAAATCAGGAACTTGGAGGGGAACTTGGAGGTGGTGGTGTTCCCATGCGCATGCTGCCTTTGTCTTTCTAGTTGGAGGAGATCTCAGGTTTGGGAGATGCTGCCGAAGATGCCTTGGCGAGTTGCTGCAGAGCATCTTGTAGATCTTAATAATGAGGCGCTAAAGGAAGTAAATACAAGCTGAGAAATGTTTCGATTTGGGAAAAGTTTATGCTTACATATTTCTCTTGTACGCCCGGATTAAATGTTGTCCTCTTGAAAATGAATGATGAGCTGAAGTTCTATTGAGCACTCTTAATCTTTCTAATGGGGCAGACTCGAGTCGTCGTTGGCTTGTTCTCTCTGCACAGATGCGGCCGGACCTAATTTGATTTCCAGCAAAAAAAGTTTTTTGTTTTCCATCCAGACCCCAGCATCTGCCATTTTGACCCCTTGTGACCCCCATCTCATTGTCTTTGATGTAATGTTTTACCGACTGACCTGTTTGGACACCATCCACACCTTTGATTGCCGTGATTATCTCTCTGCCGAGGTGTGATAAAGGGCATTTAGAAAGATTAACTGTAATCATCTGGCAGTGTTCTCTGACTATATATGCTGTGCCTATACACATCTCTTCACTTCACCTGACGAAGGAGCAGCGCTCCGAAAGCTTGTGATTTCAAATAAAGCTGTTGGACTATAACCTGGTGTTGTGCGACTTCTCACATCTGTCCACCCCAGTCCAACACCGCCATCTCCACATCGTGCTCAATAAAAGTAATTCTGCTCATTTCCACTCTGGCTTATTTTCCAATTATTTTAACTATGTATTGTCTGGTTACTGATTCTCCTGCTATTTTGTCTTATCTACGAGTAAAAAATCGCACCTGATATTGACCACCTGTATTTAAACTCTCCTTAACCTTCTCTGCTCCAAGGAGAACAATCCCAGCTTCTCTAGTCTCTACACATATAATAGCAATCCCTCAACTCCCATGCCATTCTAGTGAAAGCCCACTGCACCTTCTCCAGGGCCTTGACGTCCTTTGTTTAGGTGTGGTGCGCATTATTGCATGAAATTCAAAGGTGGATTCTAGATTCGCAATCCCCCAGATAGTCACTTACTAAACCAAAGCAAGGAAACTTGACGATTATTGCTGTTGCCTTCCAGAACTGGCCAAGTGTGTGACAGCTCTAAAAGATGCGGGTGAGCAAAGGATTCAAATTTCCGACAGCAATTCCCAATGTCAGATGACCTCTTGCCAAAAAAAAAGCCCAAACATTACTTTCATTAAATAAAGAAATTATCACCTTTCGCAATGCAGGAGGAAGTAGCGAGTCTTATGTACTTAATCAATTTTTAAATCAATTCGTTGCACTCTCATCTGAGAGTCAGAAGGTCGTGTGTTCAATGCTTACAACATGAGCACATACGATATACTGACACTTTATTGCAGTGCTGAGGGAGTGCAGCACTTTCGGAGGTGCCGTCTATAGGATGAGATGTCAAACCGTTTGCCATTTCAAGTAGATTAAAAATTTAAGTTAGCGCGATTTGCAAGAAGAGCAGGAGAGTGCAAACCGGTGTCCTGGTCAATGATACTTCCTCATCCAACATCACTAAATCAGGTGGATAGACTAGTCTTGTACTGATCCAGTGTAGAAGATTAAGGGGTGATCTAACTGAAGTGTTTAAAATCATTAAAGGATTTGATAAATCAAATAGAGTGAATGTATCCCTCCTGGCTGAGTCTTGAACAAGTGGGCGCAACCTTAAGGTTCAAGCTGGGGCATTCTTGGGTGACGTCAAGCAGCACTGCTTCAGAGAAAAGTAATAGAAAATGGAATTCTTACCACCACCCACCCCCCGCACCCCAAAAAAAAGCTGTTGAGGCTGGGGGATCAAATGAAAATGTCGAAACTGAGATTGACAGATGTTTGAGAATAGGAACAGGGATGTCCTGCTGCAGTTGTACAGAGCCTTGGTGAGACCACACCTTGAGTATTGTGTGCAGTTTTGGTCGCCTTATCTGAGGAAGGATGTTCTTGCCATGGAAGGAGTTCTGCGAAGATTCACAAGGCTGATACCTGGGATGGCAGGAATGACATATGAGGAGAGATTGGGTCGATTGGGCTTATACTCGCTGGAGAATAGAATAATGATGGCGATCTCATCGAAACATATAAAATTCTGATAGGTCTGGGCAAACTAGATGCAGGAAGAATGTTCCCGATGGTCGGAGAGTCTAGAGCCAGAACTAATGATAAAAGGTAAGCCATTTAGGACAGAAATGAGGAAGAATTTATTCACCCAGTGAGTGGTGAACCTGTGGAATTCTGTACCACAGAAGGTAGTTGAGGCCAAGTCATTAAATATATTCAAGAATGAGTTAGATATATTTCTTAAAGCTAAAGGTATCAAGGGATATGGGGAGAAGGCAGGTACAGGGTACTGAGTTTGGATGATCAGCCATGATCTCATCGAATGGCGGAGCTGACTCGAGGGGCCGAATGGCCTACTCCTGCTCCTATCTTCTATGTTGTTATGTTGTTACGGAAGGCTATTAAGGGTTAAAGCACCGTGGCTGCTGTCATGAGCTAAGATACTGATCAGTCACGACCGTTGCAATGGTGAACCGGGCTTGAGGGGCGGGAATTATCTACTCCTGTTCCGATAGAGTAGCTGGCCATTATCCCATTAATGTTTGTGGGACATTGCTGCGCTCCAATAGGCAGCTGCGTATCCTACATTTCGGTACTGACATCAATGCAAAAGGAATTAAATGGCTGCAAAGCGCTTTGGGATTTCCTGAGGTCATGAAATATAATGCATTTTTTAAATTATGTATTAATTGTCCCCGATTCATAAATCAACAACACCAACAAGGATAGATCTGATATTTGGTCCAAATTTAATCGGACTTGTGCGATCCAAAATATAATTGTACTTCTTTTTCCAGAGGAAAAGCTCCGTCTGTGTCAGAAAGGTAACAGGAACAAAGTTTGACGTAGCTATACTTTATATTGTGACGTCAGTTAATTATTCTGCATTATTGCCAGAATTTGCCCGGATGACTATCAAGCCTTTGTTGTTAATTTTCTTAGAGTTGGACGGGAAGTGTAAAACCGATGGTGAGTGACACAACAAATCCGCTCGTGGCCCCAAAATGTTCGCGTGTTCATCATGCGACGAACGTGAACTTTACTATCGATCCAGTCAGCGATTGGCTGGCTGGTTATCATCGGCTTCTCTAATTCCTTCGCCATCTTGCTGTTTCCTTTCCCTGTGGCAAGTAACCGATCAGGATGCCATTCATATCAGTCAGTAGCACAAAACTGGCGATGGAGTACCGGTAAACTGTTTTAACTCTCCGCCCAATTTAATTTTGCAGCGAATTCTTTCATAGATGAAAAAGGGTCGGAGTGTCAAACGAGCTATCGTCCACCAATAACAATTCCAACTGCATTATTTCATTTATCTGCGCACTCAATTCTGCGCCTCCTTTGCCCATCAGTATTCTCAGTCTAAGCATTAATTCCTTGTGGGTAAAATGCGTCAGCCTTGGCTCAGTTGGTTGGACTCGCGCCTCTAAGCCAGAATGGTGTGGGTTCAAGGGCCACTGAAAGAACCTGAGCACAAAATCGAAGCAGACGCTCCCAGTGCTGTACTGAGGAACTGCTGTACTGTCGGAAGTGCCGTCTCTTGAGACCCTAAACCGAGGCCCCTTCGGCATTCTCAGGCGGACATAAACGATCCCACGAGTGTTCTGTCCGATGTTGATTCGTCAACCAAAATCACTACGATAACAGGTTATCACTTTGCAGTTTTTTTTGGTAAAGGTGTGCCCAAATTCTCTGCTGTGTTTCCTACATCACAAGAGTGACTACACTTCCAAAAGTACTTCATTGGCTGTGAAGTGCTTTGGGACGTCCTGATGTCATGAAAGGCAGTGCACAGATGAAAGTGCTTTCTTTCTTAAAATTGGAAAGCCGTTCTAAGCGTCTGGGAAGTGAAACTGGACATGAATTGACGCCGTCGTTTCACGTCCCGCCCGATACTCATCTCCATTGACCAATAGAACTGTATATCGAGCGATTGGCATAATAGGCGGCAAAAGATGCCATGTGTTTTGCGACCCCCCATTGTCCATTTCACTTCCGTGTCAACCCAGAACCATGAATATCTAACTTCTCTCACTGGTCACAAGGCAATAAATTCACTTGGATGTCTTAGATGGGAAGGTTTTCGACATGCTGCTATGCTGGAGGCCATTGCTTCTTTGAACAAAGAGACAAATATTTACCTAGTAACAAGATACCGACCTAAGGAGGGGTAGCACGTGTGTTGCGTCATTTTCTGGGCAACCAATCAATTCAGCAGCTCAGGCATGAAACCCAACTTTCCACTGCTCTGGTGTAATCTACAGTGCTAATATGGATATAGTCAGCTCCATCTTTCCCTCCATTATAGATCGAAAGCTGCTTGAATTAGCTTTAGGTAAGATGGCTTCTTAACTTCTATATTGTAATAAATGCTATGAAACCATCTCAACGTTTACAGCACAGCAGTATTTTAATTTTTTTTAACATGTACAATATTCAAGCGTTCAAATATTTCAATCAAATCCATCCATTCCTTAATTACCTTTTCAGCCGCTTAAGTTAAATATATTACATATAATTACATCGCACTTACAGTACAGAAACAGGCCATTTGGCAAACAGATCCATGCCTGTGTTTATGGTCCACAATGGACTTCTTCCATCTCTTGTCCTTTAGTACTATCAGAATGTCCTTCTATTACTTTCTACCTACGGTGTTTACATGGCTTCCCAATAAACACATCCATTCTGTTCTCCTCAACTATTCCATGTGGTAGCAAATTTCACATTCCAGTCACTTTTTGGGTGAAGAAGTTTCTCCTCAATTGCCTATTGGATTGATCAGTGACAATCCTAGTGCTGATTGCAACGCAAGCAAAAAAGGATAATCTATTTCACACGTGTTTCTTCATTTAAAAAGAATATTGTTTTTGGATTCAATCCTATCATCAAAAATGATTTTACTTCTGGAATTCATGAAGTAAATACTTAAAATTGTCAGTGGGAGTGAAAGTTAGAACTTAGTCTAATACTGATTTCTATCTAGAAAAGTAAATGCTGGATGGCCTGATAGAGGCCTTTTGAATTATAAAATGGTAGACAGAGAGAAATTGTTTCCAATTGTGTTGGATACCAAAACTAGGGCCCATAAATATTGGGCCAGAAATTCGGCTTTCCGGCTTCCTGCAGGTGCAAGCATCGCGCGCGTACTTGCCTACCATGCATGGAGTTGTGCTTTGGGCCCACGAGGACTTCAGGTCCTGGGCCTCCTGCAGCTTCCGGCTCGCAGTGCTTGTATATCCCAGGGGTGCAGTTAGTTCGAAGCGTCCCCTGGGATCACGTGGGGCATGGAGAGACAATCCCAGCAGGGCATTTTCATTCACTGATTTTACAGGAAGTCCTGTCAAATCTATGAATAGAGATCGGCACCAAAACCACACTTAAATTTCAAAAACATTGTTTAAAAAAGTCACATTTTTAAAATAAGTATAAGTTAAATTTAATTAACTACATTAAACAAAAATTTAAATTTTTGAAAAAATTAATTATACATTTTAATGGTGCTAAAAATAAACTTACCTTTCTTTAAAGTATCTAAAAAAGATAAACCTGTTGAAAATGTTTTTAAATTGTAATTAATTAACCACTTACCTTGTTAAAAACAGCCCTGGCGCCTCCTTTTTAAAAGGGCAGCTTCTCCACACTAACCTTCCCGGAGAAACCTGAAAAAAAACTGAAGTTCGCAGCGTGCCCGCAGCCTCTCCCACGCACGCGTTGGACTTCTGAACCCCTGCGTTCAGGGGAACGGAAGTTCTGGTTTCCCGCGCATGCGCAATGCATGCAGGAAACCGGCACTTCAGGTGGCCTTACGGGTGAGTAACCAGCGGGTACTCACCCGACAACAGCCGAATTTCTGGCCCATATTTTAAAATTCCTTCGGCACCCATCATTCGGTCCCTTTTACAGGATGTATCCTCTGCTGATCAATTGAAGTTGTCTTTAAACAAGTTTCTGACTCAATCAGTTTAAAATGTGATTTTGTACTGTGAACATTTTTTTTGCACTCGTCGACTCCCTGTACCTTGTTAAAAAGAAAGCAACGTGTGACATGGATCTTAGAGCATGGACCTAAAAGATGGGAAATCGTTACATTTGAATTAGATTTCATTAAAGCACCATTTCAGCAGAGAAATTGCAATTGTTCTCCTTACAGCAGAAAAGGTTAAGGGGAGATTTTATAGAAGCGTTTACAATTACGACGCATTTTGACAGAGTGAATAAGGTGAACATTTCGTAAACAATGGGCACGGGTTTGAGGTAATTGGATAAAGAGCCAGAGATGAGATGAGGATAATTTATTTTACGCAGCGAGTCCTTATGATTTGGAATGCACTGCCAGCAGTAATGGTGGAAGCAGATTGAATAACAATTTTCAAAAGTGAATTGGATAAACATTTGAAGAGGAGAAAATTGCAGGGCTTTTGGGAAAGAGGTGGCGAGTGCCACTAATTGGATATCTCTGCCAAAGACCCTGCATGGCCACCGTGAGCCGTATGGTCCTCCTTGTGTGCTTTAAGAATTTATCATTCTATATCCTGGAGAGTTACCGTTTTATTCTTCAGAGCTGGAAAAGGCGAAACAAGCTCAGAAGGATGCGGGTAAGAAATAAATCCCATCCTGGAGGCAATTTGTGATTCACTAGGGACTGAAATCGGACATGGCTGCGGATACAAAACAGGCGGTATCGCAGCCGCCGCGCTTTATACGACAAGCGCGAAAATCAATTCCTTTTTGAATTCGGTAGAACTGAATATCGGCCATGATCTCCAATCGACTCAATTTTGAGATACTGCCTCTTTTGCTTCACCACCCATGTTCAATTTCAACCGCAATGAGGATTTGTGTTCCTTGATATCGTAAATTCAAAATGTTTAATATAGTATATGAACAATCGGTTAATCGGAATTTCATCAGAATCCTGAATACATAAAATAACATATTTGGCAAGAACCCATTTATTGCAGAGACTCAGAGACAGGGAAGAATAGGATCCTTGGATTTATAAATACTGGCGTAGATTATAAAACAATGAAGTTATTCAACACTTTATAAGTAAACGGTTAGTGCTCAGCTGGAGTTAGGTGACAAATTGTGGGCACCGCACTTTAGGAAGGATGTGAAGGACTTAGCGACGGTGCTGAGGAGAATTTTGAGAATGGCAACACGATTGGGGGATGTCAGATAGGTGGAGAATCCAGAGATGCGGGGATTGTACTCCAAAGAGCAGCGAAGCTTAAGGGCAGATAAAATGGAGCCATTGGTTATCATGAAGGACTTTGACTGAATAAATAAGTAGAAACTGTTTCCATTGGTAGAAGGGTCGGTAACCAGGGGACACAGATTTAGGGCAATTGGCAAATGAGACAGGGGTGGGATGCGGATATTTTTTTCTTTTTATGTAGCGAGTTATTCTGTTCTTTAATGTGCTGCCTGATAGGTTATGCAAGCAGATTCAATAGTAAGTTTAAAGGGGATTTGGATATATACTTGAAGTGGAGATAATGGCAGGGCTAAGGAGAAATTGCAGGGTGGGGGGAATGAAACAAATTGGATCCCTCGTTCAAAGAACTAGCACAGCAAGATGGGTCGAATGGCCTCCTTCCGTGCTGTAAGATCCTATGATTCGTTAAATCTCAGAATGTTATTAACTGTAGTAGCTCTGCAGCAAGACTCTCGCAACAAAATAATTGATTATATCACCTGGTTTGAAATGAATCTCACAGTTCCACTGACGTCATCTGTGAACCTCTTTTTCAGAACAAAAGTTGGACCGCTGTCTGAAAGGTAATGAAGGGAAATAAATTGGTTCTATGTTCTGTTGTTTGAAGCACAAGTAAATAGGGTTAGAATACATCTTAGGCGGTTATTCAAAACTGGCGGTGTTGCATTGGCTTCAAGTTATAGGCCCTGCCCAATATGGGGTTCAGTTCAGCTCAATATCGGACGGTGCGTTTAACGGGAGGCCCTTACCCTCCCGCCAGTTTTTCGCCACCACCCAATCCTAGCTTCAATCTCCATATTGCATTAATTGCCAATTCTGTCCTGACCTCGTTTCTTATTAATATACTTAGAACTGGAAGCTAAGTGCAAAAGCGATGGTGAGTATGAGCGAACTAATCTTCTCTCACGGGAATGTTGATGACTTCTCGAAGTGATATCATTAATCCTTTCTACATGGATCATTGGGGTAAAAATCCGTCGTGTAGGATCGCATCATCCGCCCTTGTACGGCGCGCCCGATATTCAGTCTTTTTGACGTTAATGGAGCTGAATATCGGGCGGAGAGTATAACGTGCTGTCGATAGGATAGCACCCGTTTAGCCCCACCGTACAACAGGAAATTCCACTCCATCAAATTGTTTCTCAAAATGCTCATTTTCCCATAATTGTATGTCAGCGCTGCCTCCTTTCAGTACATCAGCATTTTTACCCTTTACCACGAGTCCATTTGGTTTTGCTCCTCTGGGCCATGCACCTCCTGCTAAACGGTTTGCTGCATGATTATTATTACCCTCCATTTATCCCGTCAGTGTTAGATAATACTGGTTCGTTTTATTTTCAAAATCTACCCGTTATCCTATTTAAAATACCTTACCATTTAAACGTCTTGGCTATACCTGACTCCACCCTCTTCATATGTGGTCCATTGGTGAAGGAAAAAAATACCTCTCAACCCGTTTGTATAGTAAACAATACAATACCAATTCCAGCAGTTTGGGAAGTGAAAGTTACAATCACCTCCAGTTGAAACCAGCTGGTCAGTGAATGAACCAATCCCACTTCAGTCCGTTTAAGTGCAAAATAATTAGGAACAGGAGTATGCCATATGGCCCCTCGAGCCTGCTCCAACATTCAATAAGACTGCGGCTGATCTTCGATGCTTAGTGAATAAAAACATACCACGTCAACCCATTTGATGAGTGAAGGACACAGTACCTATTCAGACCGTTTGGTCCATGAATGTACAATCCCACTTCAGACCTTTAGATCAGTAACTGTTACATAATGCCATGCAATCTCTTTAGTCAGTGATTGATACAATCCCACTTCAATCCGTTTGGAAAAGTGAAGGATACAAAATAACTTCAATCTATTTCGTCAGTAAATGATACAATCCCATTCCAAGCCTGTCGGTCAGTAAATTACACAGTCGAATATGGTTCCCATGATCAATGCATGGTACATTCCCAATTCAGGGTGTTTATTCAGTGAATGATACAAATCCACTTCAGACCATTTGATCACCGAATGATACAATCCGACTTCAGAGTGTTTTACCATTGAGTGATAGAATTCCACTGCAGACCGTTTGATCAGTAAATGATGGTGTCTCGCTCCGTTGATATTGGCACAAACAAGTCTGCCTTTTATTGGAATGTTGCAAACGAATAGAACGTTACGCTTGCTAATTATCTTACATCAATTGAGAAGATGAACTATACAGATCAGGTGACCAAACGCCTTGTCACATGTGTAGGTTTTAGCAGCATCTTAAAAAGAGGAAAGAGAGACAGAGATGCAGAATACCAGAGAGGTTTAAGGAGAAAATTCCAAAGTTTAGGGCTTAGGTAGCTGAAGGCACGGCTCACCAATGATGCAGCGATCAAAATCGGCGATGCAAAAATGGCAAGAATTGCAGGAGCGCAGAGAACTCGGCGTATTTTAGGGCAACGTATGAACGGACACTGGGCAACAATCTCCAGGCAGGAGTGTTCCCTCCCAGTCGGGGAAAACTTCAGCAGTCAAGAACATTCAGCCTCCGATCTTTGGGTAAGCGTTCTCCAAGGTGGCATTCGAGACACACGACAACGCAAAATCGTCGAGCAGAAACTGATAGCCAACTAACACTCCCATGAGGACGGCCTCAACCGGGATCTTTGGTTCATGTCACGCTACATGTGACCCCACCTGATGTAGAGTCATCCAGACTCGAGTCGTCGTTGGCGTGTACACTCGACACAGATGCGGCAGGACCTGCTGTGATTTCCAGCAAAATAAGTTTTTTGTTTTCCATACAGACCCCAGCATCTGCCACATTTGACCACTTGTGGCACAACCTCATTGTCTTTGATGTAATGTTTTCCTGACTGACCTGTTTGGACACCATCCACTCCTTTGATTGCCGTGATTATCTCTCTGACGAGGTGTGATAAAGGGCAGTTAGAAAGATTAACTGTAATCATCTGGCAGTGTTCTCTGACTATATATGCTGTGCCAAATGCATCTCTTCACTTTAGCTGACGAAGGAGCAGCGCTCCGAAAGCTTGCGATTTCAAATAAAGCTGTCGGACTATAACCTGGTGTTGTGCGACTTCTCACATTTATTTTAGGGCTGGAAGAGGTTGCATAAAGAGTGAGCTTGAGGCCATGGAGCGGTGTGACAAAATGGAACGATACTGTGTGCAGTTTTGGTCTCCTAACCTAAGAATCGATATACTTGCCATAGAGGGAGCGCAGCGAAGTTTCACCAGACTGATTCCTGGGATGGCAAGACTATCGTATGAAGAGAGATTAGGTCGACTGGGCCTGTATTCACTAGAGTTTAGAAGAATTAGAGGGGATATCACTGAAACGGTTACAATTCCAACACGTTTAGACAGACTGGATGCAGGGAGGATGTTTCCCTGGCTGGGGGGTCTAGAACGAGGGGGTCACAGTCTCAGGTTAAGGGGTAGGACATTTAGGACTGAGATGAGGCGAAATTTCTTCACTCAGAGGATGCTGAACCTCTGGAATTCTCTACCCGAGAAGGCTGTGGAGGCCAAGTCACTGAGCACATTTAAGAAGGTGATAGATAGATTTCGAGACACAAAATGCATCAACGGGTATGGGGAGAGAGCGGGAATATAGTATTGAGATAGAGGAGCAGCCATGGACATGTTGAATGGCGGAGCAGGCTCCAAGGGCCGAATGGCCTACTCCTGCTCCTATTTTTCTATGTTTCTATGTTTGTATGAGGCGTTGCCGGAGCTGGAATCAAGGTAGTTACGCGAGAACAGGGCTGATGCGTGAACGGGACTTGTTGCGAGTTTTTATACGGGAAAAATAAACTTGGATGAGTTGAAGCTTATGGAAGATGGAAAGTGCGAAGCTAGCCAGGAAACCTTTCGGTTAGTTGAGGCTGGAGTAGCAGAGGCTAAGCTAAGGATTAAATATTAAAGGTATCATTGAATTAATAAAACATGGAGTGATGCACAATTTGTAGTATATATTGTGTTGGCGAACTCTGGATTACTGCACGTAATCTGTACACTTCAATATAGAAAATGCATTAAATCTAAAGTGCACATGCAATGTTTCAGCCTCAGGATAAATTCACAGATTAGGAAATTGAGTAAGGTGGAAATCCTCGCGATACTGTGATAATTCCCACATGGGGAGCCCATTAACTAATCGTGCTTCTGCAAATTAGGGTTGGTTCGGCTGTGGTGACCATTATCCCACGTCTTTGAGGAATAAGAGGCTGACTGTCACGTGGTCTGTGGCGGTAAAGCTAAACGGTCAACAGGAATACTATCGGGCAGGCAGTTTATTGTGCCAGGTGCGAAACAACCCGTTTTGTGCTAACCCCCTCCCCCCGCCCCAAGACAGTTTTCTTTCCCGTCCCTCTTCTCAAAGCTGCGACAACCACAATAGGAACATCAGCTTGTATTTATATAGCGCCTTTAACGTCGTAGAACCTACGAAGACGCTTCACAGGTGTATTATGAAGCAAAATTCGACACCAAGTCATATCAGGAGAAATTAGGGCAGATGGCCAAAAGCTTGCTCAAGGAGGTAGGTTTTAAAGAGCCTCTTAAAGGAAGAAAGAGAGGTAGAGAGGCGGGGAAATTTAAGAAGGACTTTCAGATCGTCAGGCACTGGCAGCTGAAGGCACAGCCACCGATGGCGAAGCCGTTACATTCGGGGATGCTCAAGAGGCCAGAATTAGAGGAACGCAGATAAAGCAGAGTCTTGTGCTGCTGTAGGAGATTTCAGAGGCAGGGAGGCTGAGGCCATGGAAGGATTTGAAAACAAGAAGGTGAGTTTTAAATTCGAGGCGTTGCTTAACCGGGAGCCTGTATAGATCAGCGAGCATAGGGGGGCCAGTGAAACCTTCGGTCGCCTGAGGAAGAGAGTGCTTGAAGACCAGGACCTCAAACCCAGCACCGAGCTCATGGTCTACAGAGCAGTAGTGATACCCGCCCTCCTGTATGCTTCAGAGACATGGACCATGTACAGCAGGCAACTCAAAGCACTGGAGAGGCACCACCAACGCTGCCTTCACAAGATCCTGCAAATCCATTGGCAGGATAGGCGCACCAACATCAATGTTCTCGCTCAGGCCAACAACCCCAGCATCGAAGCTTTGACTACGCTCGATCAGCTCCGATGGACGGGTCACGTCGTCTGCATCCCCGATAGGAGACTCGCAAAACAAGCGCTCTACTCGGAGCTCCGACACGGCAAGAGAGCCCCAGGTGGGCAGAGGAAATGCTTAAAGGACACACTCAAAGCCTCCTTGAAAAAGTGCAACATCCCCACCGACACCTGGGAATCCCTGGCCCTAGGTCGCCCAACGTGAATTAGAAGCATCCGGGAAGGCGTCGAACACCTCGAGTCTCTTTGCCGGGAGCAAGCGGAAGCCAAGCGCAAACAGCAGAAGGTGTGCACGTCAACCCAAGCACCCCACCCACCCGCCCCTTCAACCACCGTCTACCCCACCTGTGACATGGACTGTAGGTGCCGTATTGGATTCATCAGTCACCTGAGAACTCATTTTTAGTGTGGAAGCAAATCATCCTCCTTTCCGAGGGACTGCCGAAGAAGAAGAAGAGGCTAAACGGGGCTTGGTGCCTGTTTGGACACTGGCAGCAGAGAATTGGATGACTTCAAGAATACGTAGGGTAGCACGTGGGAGGCCAGGAAAGAGTGCATTGAAATATTCAAGTCAAGAGGTAACAAAGGCATGAAAGAGGGTTTCAGCAGCAGATGAGCTGAGGCAGTGATAGAGTCTGGCGATATACCAGAGCTGGAAATGGGAGGTCTTTGTTTAGGGATCGATATTTTCTCCGTATTTCATTTAGCGACCAAATATAACACCAAGGTTGCATATTATCTGGTTCAGCCCTCGGCACTTAGCAGCAAGATGGATGGAGTCGGTGGCTAGGGAACGGAGTTTGTGGCAAAGACCGAAGGCAATAGATTCGGGCTTCCCAATATTTAGTTGGAGGAAATTTCTGCTTATTCAGTACTGGATATCGGAGATACAGTCTGACAATATTGAGACAGGGGAGGTGTCGAGAGAGGTGGCTGGTGAGGCAGAGCTGATTGTTGTCAGCATACATTTGCAAACTGATGCTGTGTTTTTGCATGATGTCGCCGGGGGACAGCATGTAGATAAGAAATAGCAGGGGCCAAGCATAGATGCTGGGGGAAAACCAGAGGTAACGGTGCTGGAGTGGGAAGAGAAGCCATTGCAGGTGATTCTCTGGCTGCGATTAGATATACATGAATGAAACCAGGTGAGTGCAGGCCCACCAAGCTGGATGACGGTGGAAAGGGGTTGGAGGAGCATGGTGTGGTCAAACGTGTAAAACGCTGCAGACATGACAAGGACGAGGAGGGATTATTTTCCTTTGTAATAGTCACTTAACATGTCATTTGTGAGTTTGATACGAGCATTTTCGGTACTGTGGCTGGGGAGGAAACCTGATTGGAAGGATTCAAATATGGAGTTCCGGGATTTGTTTTTCGACAGTTTGTTAAAAGAAGGGAGATACATATTGAGTTGGTAGTAGGGTTCAGATCTAGTGGTGAGAGCAGGGCCTCGTTTTAGACAGCCCAAACACGTTCTAAAGTATGGTGTCCTGAAATGGTGTAATGCTGAGGTGGTTCAATTAAGCTGACTTTTTTTCCAATATAGATGTAAAGTTGCTTGAAAAATCTATCGGTAAGATGTTCCTTAAATTCACTATTTTCTCAATATATTTGCAACAATTGCTAACCTAGTCATCATTGTCTGATCAAATATTACAATTTTGAATATACTTTCTGGATAGGAATCTAAATGCTCTCGAATAGAATCGTCTTAATCGTGGCTTGATGATAGCGCTTTCGCCTCCGAGAGACAAGGGTGTGGGTTTAAGTCCCACTCCAGATTATTCAAGCACATGAGCCACAAGATGTAGGCCTTGCACAGTACAGGTAGAGCGCTGCATTGTCGGAGGTTCCGTCTTTCGAATGAGATGTTAAGCCGAGGTCCAGTTTCCATTGTCAGGTGAATATAAAAGACCCATGGCAATATTTGAAGAAGAGCAGAGAAGTTATTTCCGGTGTTCTGGGCCAATATCACTCAAAAGTCAAAGATTATCTGTTCATTTTATCATTTCTTCTTTGGGTTCTCGCTGTGCGAAAATGGATTGCTGCATTTCCTGCAATACAATACTGACCACACGTCGAAAGTAGTTAATTGTCTGTAAGGTGCTTTGGGGTTACCGGAGGTCGTGATTTAACTACCGACGCTGTTAGTGAAAATGTCACGTTATTGCAATAGGCATTTCCGTTACTACGATCCTGGACAAAATTAGAATGCAAACATTTTTCCTGGATAGTCGCTCAAAACGGGCAGTGTCACATTGGCCGCCCGTCTTACGACAAACCCGATATTTAGTGTGGTTGACATATAACTGGGGGCCGATTACGACAGCCCCTATTTAGCACTCGCGAAAAATTGAATTTCTGCCACAAGGTCTCTTTTTTAAGACTGAACCGGTAATTTTAGACTGACAACAACAACAACAACTTGCATTTATAGCGCATCTTTAAGGAAAAAACGATCCGATGCATTTCATCGGAGCGGAACCAAACAGGATTTGACGCCGAGCTACATAAGGAGCTATTAGGACAGATGTTCAAAAGCTTTGGAGTTACGTTCTATGGAGCGTCTTAAACGGGCAGAGAGGAGCAAAGAGGCGGAAACGTTTATGGAGTATTCCAGAGCTACGGATCTAAACAGCTGAGGGCAAGACCGGCAATGATGGAGCGACTGAAATTGGGAATGGACAAGATGCCAGCCTTGGAGGAGTGTAGAGGGCTACCAGGGTTGTAGAGATAAAGGAGGTTACATAGATAGAGAAGGACGTCTGAACAAAAGAATGGAAATTTTGAAGAATTATCTGGCCATTATCTCGTTGCTGTTTGTGGGAACAATGCGTATTAGGATCCGGGAAACAAGAGTGTTAGAAGAGATTAAGTTCAAGTGCGGTGCAAGGTACATAGATATCTGATAGATTCACTTTGTCGCGTAACTCGTGCCAATCCTGCGAGAATGCGATCCAACAACGTCGACCTGCAACCACACAATTGGGTGAATATTTATTTACCATCTGAAGAAATAGTGCGGGGTGTGAAACGGTCGGCTGGTCCTGGCGTTTAACAACTTGCAGCAAACGAGAAAATTCGCTCCATCGTCGCTTTTAAATAAAGTCGTTTTTTATATATGAAATGTATGAACCTGAATTCCAATTTTCAAACTGCCATATGCTGGGATTGGAGCACATCTGGGTTGAAATTCGTTGAAGGCGGAAGAGGTAATCGGCCGTTTTTGTATAAGCCGCCTGTTATACATCCCGCTTGATGTCCAGTTCCATTCCGTAATACTGCATTGTATTTGCATCACAGAAATAAAACATTTGGCCCAGTTGGCCGAAGTCGGTCGTTCTTCTCCATAAGAGCATCCGGCCACCCAACTGCATCTGTCCCTTTCAGAATATCACACTATCCTTTCTCGCTCATGTGCTTTTTCTCGACTTCACTCAAAGACCTCTAGGGGGCGAAATACCCCACGTTTGCGCCGATGGTCGGAGACGCTAAGGGGCGCAAATGGATTTCGCCCTGCCCCCCAGCGCTACCGGGTATCGCACTGACCTTCTGCGCCCGGAGATCATGACGACATCTCCGGTGCAGCGCCCCAGTAGCGCTTCGGGAGAAAAAAATCCCCTCCTGCTCTGCAGCAGCGCCGGGCGAAGCTACCGACTGCAGCAGGGGTTGCAAACAGTGAGCCCAGCCGCTCGCGGGGTGCCTATGTCAGGCGCGGTTGCGGGTGCAACATGAAAAAATTCGCCGATTTAAATTAAAAATAATTCTGAGCAACGGATGCGAGCTGGGTGCCGCGATCGTTTAGCCGGGCTGATTGCGCGGCACTCCCGCACGCCGCTGCTCCAGCAGACGTCAAAAAAAAATGCAGAGCTCGCAGCTTTAACTGAGGAGAGAGCCCGTGCAATGCGGCAGCGCCATGTGTGGCCACCTGTGGCGCTGCGGAGCACATCGCGTTGTATCGGGACATTCCCAGCTCTTGTGCTTCAAGAAACAAGTGGGGCGCTTTATGTAGCGCTGGATTGTCCTCTTGGAGAGAACAAAATGTGAATTCTCAGATGTTTGAAAACGTTAGCGGTTGGCACTAACTTCTCCAACATTTTTGACTTAGCGCCCCCAAATGGCCCTCCAGGGGAATATCTCCCGCTATACTGTGCACCTCATCTACACCATGTGCATGCAAGTTCCACATTCTAACCGCTCCCTGGGTAAAGAATTGATGCTGAATTCCCTATTGGATTGATTAGTGGCGCGCTTATCTGAATGCTCGCTAGCTTTGGACTCACCCACACATGGAAACATCATCTCTACGCCTACCCTATCAAAAAATGCCTTAATCCTAAAGAGATTTATCAGGTCACATTTCTAGAGAAAAGAGCCCCAGCCTGCTCAGTCTGTCCTGATGATTATAACCTCCCAGGTTTGTATCATTCATGTAAATCTTTTCTCCACCTGCTCCAGTGCCAGCATATATTTTTTTTATAAAATGGAAAGAAGAGCTGAACAGAGTACTCCAAGTGCGGCCTAAACAATAATCTGTGTAAGAGTAACGTAACGTCTCTGTTATTCCAATTATATCTATCTATAAGTTAAACACATGGCTTTGTTTGTATTGACATGGTCTTATTGACCTGCTTTGCTACTTTGAATGATTCCTCAATCTGATGGAATTCAACGGAATTGATCTCCGGCGGGGAGTATAGCAGGCGGTGGATAGAATAACGCCCGTTTTGCCTCAACGCCAATGAGGAATTTCAACCTCATTTCCTGTAGATATGTATTCCAATCATGGGGATTAATACGGCAACATCATTATGAATACAGTACTGTACCAGCATAATGAGTCAATGTTGTCTATTGTCATTCTAAAGACTTGTTACTTCACATAATAGTTTGCAGAAACCATTAGCAAGAAATTCTGTATCTAATCAATTTCCTTCACATTGTGACATGCAGCAATATATTAAATGAACGAAAATAGAATAATACCAGCAATAATAATATTCATAATGATGAAGATGGATTGCTTGCCTTTTGATATTCAGAACTTAAAAAATTGGAACAAGATCTGAAAGATGCAGGTAAGAAATATATATTTAATTTCTGCTGGCAGTTCAATATTTATGGCAATGTCCGTCCTTAAAATAATCGAATAATACAACAAAGAAGTCATTTAGCACTTTGTGCATTTGATCTTTGAAAGATCTGCTCTAATTGTGCCACTCCCTTGCTTTTTATCCATTGCCTGAATTGTTTCCCCTTCAAGTATTTATCCAATACTCTTTCGCAAGTTATTACAGAATGTGCTTCCACCTTTCTTCCACACAGTGCATTCACGGTCATAACAGATCGCTGCAGTAAAAGAAATCTCTCCACCTCGCACATGATTTTTTCGACAACAATATCTTGACTTTACGATATTTCAGTTTGATAACCTACAAGAACTTTGCGCTCTTTACCGCGTTTAACCTTATCCATATCACAGTGCTGCCAACGAAACATATGTAGAGCAGGAATGTGTCAGATAATAGAAGGGCCCGGGTATTGTTAATAATCTGTAATGTAGATATCCTTAACCATGCATCACTAAAATCACAAAAAAACTCTCACGAGGTTAAATTGGACACGGGCGGGGACGCAAAACAGGCGCTATAGCAACAAACGCCTGTTTTACGCTGTGCCCGATATTCGTCACCGTTGACTTCAATATCGGGCGTGTCCTAACACGGGCGTAATCACGATTATGCCTGTTTTTCATCCCGGTCAATTGCTCCACTTTATTGCACAATTAATCTCTAGATCTGTGGGATTCAAATGTAATATTCTTTACTTGCAGAGGCAAAACTGCGAGAATGTTTGAAAGGTAAATGATAAAAGAGGTTGATATTTTTATGCGTTTGCTGCTTAAAACATTGCACTTTGACATAGTGGCAATTTGGTCACACTGACGTTCGCTGTTTTGGTTCTAATATCCGCAGAGCTGAAAGGAAAGTGCAAAACTGATGGTGAGTAATCCCGCTTCATCTTCTCCATTCAGAGAAATGTTTGCAGGCCACAATTTTTAGAATTGCCTGCCTGCTTTCTCCGAGTATGTGCTTCTGACTGCGACGCTGTCGGCTTCAACTTCATCGTGGGCCGCAACTGTCGCTCTTATACTCCCCGCCCGATATTCTGTTCCATTGACATGATTTGAATATCGGAAGTCGAGGCCAAGTTTGGGATCAGCTCAAGCATTCGAGTTTAATATCAGTTTGCCGCCGGATAGTAATTAAGATCGTCATTTGTCACATTATGCAAAATGGAGCAAAAGTTGCAAGCAGCTACAATGTGGAATGCTAAACGGTTCTGTGTATAGAATCATAAGAATGTAGAACATAGGAACTGGAAGTGGGCACAGCCCCTCGAGCCTGGTCCGCCACCCAATGAGATCATGGCTGATCCCTATCTTAACTCCATCTTTCCACCGTGGTTCGATAACCATTAATCTCCTTGCCTAGCCCAGAAATTAGTGCAAGGATCTCGCGCGCACCTACCTACCGCGCCTGCCGTTGACCTCTGAGCCCACGGGGATTTCAGCTCCTGCGCCTGCCCCAACTGCCGGCGGGCAGTGCTTGTGTTTCCCAGGGGAGTAGTTAGTGCGATGCGCCCCCTTGGATCACGTGGGCCATGGCGAGCATGCGCAGTGCATGCAGGAAACCGGCAGTTCAGGAGGCCTTACGTGTGAGTACACAGTGCGTACTCACCCGGCAAGTGCCGAATTTTTGGCCCATCATCTCAGTTTTGTCATTTTCAATTGACCTAGCGTCAGCAGGGGATAGACTTAAAGAGTTACAATATCCATTGCAAGAAGACTTGCTTGCTGACATTACACTTGTATGGCGAGAATTTTAAGGTTATGACCCATTGTTGTCGACTACCCACAGAGGAAGCCTCCCTATATACCCCACCAAACCCATTAATCATATTAAACACCTCAATTATATCTCCTAATAATCTTTCATATTCAAGGGAATACAACCCTTTCAGGCACCACATTCCAGATCATCACAACTCGCTGTGTTAAATAAAACCCTCATGCCGGCTCTGGTATTTTTGCCAATACGTCAAATCCACGTTGTCTGGTTACCAAAACTTCTGCCACTGGAAACAGTTAATGCTCATGTACTCTATGAATGATTTCATGATTTTAAATACCTCTATTACATCTCCCCGTTATCCTTCTCTGTTCTATGCAGAGCAACGCCGGCTGCTCTAGTCTCGCAACACAACGGAAGCCCCTCATACTGGAACTATGCTAGAATTGTCCTCTACCCCTTCCACTAGGCCTAGACATCATTCTTAAATTGTGGTGCTCAGAATTGGACACAGTACTCCAGCTGGGGTCTAAACAACTTTTTATATATTTTTCAAAGCATGCAATGTTTCACCATGGGCCGGTGAAGCGGCGAATTCTTCATTATTTCAGGAAGAGAACAACAATGCTTACTTGTGTGAGGGCTCTGACGTGTGGTAAGGATGGTGCCGGGTTTTGATGTGCTTTGAACCATCGACGTGTTGACTGAGACGCGATTGGACCAATATTGTGCTGCCGAAAGAATGGCCGGCAATTTCTTCTGGTGTTCTCCAGAACGATCGCCAGAACTTCGGCATAGTATCAGCGGAAATTCCACTCTTCCAGGCTTGCGCCGGTTTTCCCCCAGTTACTGTCGTAAATTGGGAGATTCATGGAGAGAATTCCCAAACAATAATCTCTGCTGATCTATTGACAAGCATGTTTTTTCTCCAAAAACAGATCAACGATTGCTTGAAAAAGACTTAGGTAAAATTTTAATAACTTCAGTGCTCGACCTAATTATGTCATTCGATCATTAACTTATTCAGTAGCGAATTATTGTGCTGCAAATTGCGGTCGGAGGCCTCCCACGCCTCCGAACCGCAAGAAAAGCATGTATCTGCCTGGTGCCTCCGTACCTTCGAACACTTGCGCTCCTGGGCCTGCAGGCGTACGCCTGCTTAAAGGCCAAGGTACCACTGGGGCATTTACCACTTTGCCCGGGAAATACGTAGGCTCTCGATCCTGGGCCTCTCCTGTTAGAAATGTGGAGAGGCCCACGTATCACAAGCGCCCCTGGGATCACGTGGGCCAGTCCAACAAATGAAGTAAGGGAATCCCCCTTCATACTTATGGGGATTCCTTATATACGGAATTCTCATAACTATGAGTTGGGATGACTTAAAAAATCAACGAACACATAAAAAATATTTAAAAATGCATATATAAAATTAATTAGAAAGGCATTTCATTTTAAGCAAAAATTTAATTTTTTGAAATGATTAAATTGTGTTTTAACGGGGCTAAATATAAACCTACCTTATTGGGCAGAGTTTTTAATGTATAATTGAGTGATAACATGTAATTTTGCTATTTTGTAAAACTCTTATGCTGGTAAAAGCAAACCATCTGCCTATTTTAATTGGCGTAAGAATTCCACGACTTTTCAGCGGGCGGTAGTTGGGTAAATAGCGCAACACCCCACCCGCAGAGGCACTTTTCCTTCGGATGAAGAGGAACAGTCAAGAAGATGCTCGGCTTATCCCAAGTGTTGGGTTTCAGCGGATGCGCTTCATATGCCCAGAATCTGGAATAGCGCGTCACCTACGGGCGCATGCGCATCTGTGCGCACCCGTACTGGTCGCAAAATACGGCGCATTAAATATTGAGCACAAATAAATCTGGGGAGCAATTGGGTCCATTAGCGCCCGCTTTTTGGGCGCCACGAGGCCTCCTAAGATCAAATATCGGCCCCTATTTTCCAATACAACGGGTGGTAACGAGCTGTGTGCACACCCGTCGGGACCTCGCAAGTGCCGGTTTCAGGCATGCAAAGCGCATGCGCTGAAAACCGGCACCTCGATCTGTCAAGAATCCTTTGGACAGATCGCACTGCCTGCCCTGGAAAAAGGCTTCTGCGGGTGGAGAGTTCCGCTCACTGCAGAACCTCCGCTAGCTGAAATCATTTAAAAAACTTACGCTTGGTAAAAGCCGGCGTAACGCCTGCTTTTCCCAGCATAAGAGTTAAAAAAAGTAAAAAAAAAGAATGTTTTCTCATTTATAATTGAAAAATACATTTTAAAAAGACAAGTTTATTTTTGGTCTCGTAAAAATCTTTTCGCAAAAAATTAAATTTTTGTTTAAAATATTTAATTGAATGTAATTTTAACTAATTTAAAAAAAAACTGCCTGCGCCCCTGGGATGCCTGGGCCCGGCGCATTTCGTAGAGCAGAGGCCCAGAAGCGGAAATGTCCGTAAAACCCGCGCCCTCAGGTAAGGGCATAGATATTTTCCAGATCGGAGTCCTCTGCACGAATGACGCCTCCGATCGGAAAATACGGGCCATGGTGTCTGTGATGCACGCCTACACTTCCGAATTTAAGTCCGCCAGGCGCCATATTCGTAAAAGGCTTTGACTGCGCGCGCATAACGATCGCCACAGCATGCAGAGCAGGCTAATTTTGCCGTCAATCAGTGTGCAACGCTGATTTGACGCGAGCACTTCAAATTTCGAGCTCCACGCGCCAGCCTACACCTTCTGTTAATCACGCACAGCTGAACAACGCGTTATGTGGCGTTAAGGGTGCATGGACAGCTTTGGGCCCGAATCCATCTCGAACGGTATCGCATCGGCCGCCCATTATATGCAGTGCCTGATAATCAGCTCCATCGCAGTCAATGAGGTTATCACCCTGCCCGTGCATACTCTGAGCAAGTGCTGCACTTTCGAAGTGCAATCTTTTTGAACCGAGATGTATTTTGAGCTCTCAGATGGACGTAACAGACCCCAAAGCACTACCTCAAAGAAAAGAAGGGTGATCTTCAAGTCCAATATATATTCGTAAGCCAATATCACTAAAACACATCGGCCCAGAAATTAAACATCGATGGTTCCCGCGGGGGTAAGGATTCCCCGCGATATCGCACTCCGCGCCTACCTTTTTGTTTCGGGCCCACACGAACTTCAGTTTCAGGGACTCTCCCTGTTGCAACCGTGCAGTGCTTGCGTGTCCCTGAGGCGCAATTAGTTCGTGCGAGCTCTGGGATCAGGTGATTCAGTTAGAGCCAATGGCAGCACACCATCTTTCATTCATAGTTTTGACAGCAAGGGCTGTCAAAGCTATGAATACTACCAGCCCCCAAAAGAACAGCTGAACCTCAATTAAATTTTAAAAAGCCATCACATTAATATAATAACTATAGTTAAATAAATTAACCACTTTAAACAAAAAAATTAAATTTTTGCAAAAATGTAAAATCTTTTTAAAAGTTATAAAAATAAACTTACCTTTCTTTGAATTCTCTAAAAAAGATAAATCTGTTGAAAAAAAATTAAAATAACACTTAATTAACTACTTACATTGTTAAAAGGGGGTCCTACGCCTGCTTTCTTTATGTGTAAAATCTTCACCACTTACCTGCGCGTTCAAACCTGAAAAAAAACCTAAGTGCACTGCGTGCGCACAACCTGTAGTGCGCACGCGGTTCACTTAGGAACCGCCCCCTTGCCAATACACGAAGTGCCGGTTTCCCGCGCATGCGCAGTGCATGCAGGAAACCGGCACTTCGGGACCAACTACGGGAGAGCACACAGTGCGTACTCTCGCGTATTAGGTCTAATTTTCGGGCCATCATCTGGTAATTATCACCTAGGCGTGTGTAATTTGGCTGCAGCTCTTCCTGCATTGCATCAGTGACTGCACTTCAAGCGTTATTAATTACCTGTGGTGCACTTTGGGACGTTTGGAGCTCGCGAGAATTGCTATATCAATGCAAGTCGCTCTTTTTTTTTAACATGCCTAGTGTTTGTGTGACAAGAGTGTGAAACAAGCTGAGTGTAACCAGGATCCACCGAGCCTGGCCCTCGAGAAATATTTTCACAACGAATCGTTCGCAGAGAAAGGACATGAGATGAGATTGAATTGTTTCGTGACAGGGCTGGAAAGCGCATCTTCGCAGATGGCACCTTTCCAGGTTGGTTAGGGCTGCAACTTCAAAATAGCTTTTATTGTTCTGATCCCATATAGCTTAAGGTTTATTCGTTTTTTATATTCAGAACTGGAAAAACTGAGGTCAGCTCTCAAGGATAAAGGTAAGGAATTGAAATTGAACACATGGTGCCGAAATTCGACGCGGGCGGTGGCTCGAAAGGAGCGGCATGTTCTCTGCTGCCCGTTATATTCCCAGCCACATATTCGTTCCCGGTGACTTCAATAAAATTGATACCAAGTCGGGCCTATAATAAGTGCCTGCTGTGATACCGCACATTGAGTGATACTGCCAAGACCAAATTTTACCCCACTATAGCAATCAGAGGCGGACGATGACTTCATTATTCTGCAAAATGTAATTGTATTAAGTTTTGAAATTGTTTAATATTATTGCTCTCAAACGGCCAGATAGAAGCAAAGCTTTATGTTAAAAATTCACTGAGTGTTGATATAGGATATTGTCCTATATCCTTATTGCCCTTACCTTTAGGCGTCATAGGATATTGTTATGTATTCCTATTGGCCTTATGTGAAGTTATAGGACGTTATCATATATCACTATTGTCTTTATGTGGAGGTATAGGATATCGTCATGCAGCCATTACCTCTAATACTAATTAATAATCTTAGACACCGCGAACCTTCTGGTTAAAACTGAATCCAGGTATTGATGTATAACACAACCTGTTATATGCAATGCATAAGAGATAGACACATTGATTAACTGAGGTACGAAGGATTCATGTATGAGGTTGCAAATATGTCGGTTTCATTGCTTATGTCAGACTCAACAAGACTGGATCCGATAGCTGAACATTTAACATGATTCATTATGCCAGCACGTTCTAATGAGGTTTGTTAATCTCCCTTCAACTAGTCTGCTGAATAAAATCTGCTACTGCTAATGAGAATCCGTGGAGATCAGTTATATCGTTCGCCCTCATCTCATTCCAGTGCATCCATAACAAAAGTCTATTCATACCGTTGCCTTCCTGCAGTTTTATTGACGGATTTACTGCGTCTCTGATCACTTCTCATGAACTGTCCAAGAGGTAATTAATCCAGTGCTCCAGGCCAAACCATGTATAGCGTTACAGAGTGAGTACTGATATGTGAATACATATTGAGAAAGCTTGTCATGTCTAATTCACCTGATACACCTTTACTTCCAATTGTTATATAGAGTTTCGGTTTCCACAATAATGGGCACCTGGCTCCAAAGATCGCTAAACACAATTTTTGGAATAGAATGAATGGGATGCTATTGTGTTTTTCATGAAAGAATATATTTTACTTACAGCTTCTTTACTCAGAGAGTGGTTAGAATTTGGAAATTGTTGCCATGTGGTGGGGTTGAGACCAATAACATAAAGGTATTTAAGGGGAAGCTAGCGAAGTGCATTTGGGAGAAGGTAATAGAAGGATCTGCTGACAGGACTAGATAAACTAGTGTCCGACGAGGCTCGTGTGGAGCATAAGCACCGGCAGAGATCAGTTGCACCAAATGGACTGTCTCTGTGCTGAAAATTCGATGTAATTCTATGCCATTTTTTTCAGAAAAGGAACTGTATGACTGTCAGCAAGGTAAATAATGAAAAGCTGCTGACTTTATCATATATGGTATTCTAGGCAACCTATTGTAGCACCAAATACTACATTTAATCCAATGACATTAACGGCATTATTTATGTTCTTCTCAGAGTTAAAGAAGAAGTGTAAAACAGATGGTGAGCAAAAAGCATTTATACAGCGCCATGAACGGAGTAAAACGTCCCACGGTGCATCTCAGGGGCGTACTCAGATGAACTTTAACCCCGATCCATAAAGGAGTCATCAGAAAAGGTGACCAAAACATTGGTCAAAGAGGAAGGTGTTTAAGGAGCGGTTCGAATGAGTTGAGAGAGGTAGAGAGGCCGAGCTATTTCGGGAGTGAATTTCAGGGATTCGGGCCTAGGTAGCTGAAGGCGCGGCCGCCGATAGTGGATCGGTTAAAATCGAGGATGTGCAAGTGGATGGAGAGAGTTGGAGAAGCACAATGATCTCGGTGGGTTGTAGGGCTGGAGTAGGTTTCAGGAATAGGAATGGGGAAGGCCATGGAGGAAACTGTAAACAAGGATGACCAATATACACTCGATTCATTGCCAGAGCAGGGGCCAATATAGGTTAGAGTAGACATGCTGTGTACTTTCACAACTGTTGGCGGCTCAACTTTTCAAGTAATTGCGCGATTGCGGGATATTGGGGTAATTTTTCTTTGAACGATGATGTACAATGGGAGCGCACGAATTAATCCCCCGTGCTGGACCATCCTCCGAATTTAAAATTATCTCCAGTGAAAGGATAACATGGAAGGGCGGTATAATGGCCAGCCAATAGATAGACTTCAAGAAGATATAGAAAGGCTGGTATTGGGCGTACAGGTGGGAGATGAAAGTTATTGCAGCAAACTGCGAAGTGATACATTTTGGTTGGAAGAACGAGGCGATCAGTGTGAACTAAAGTATACAATGCTAAAGGGGATGCATGAACAGGGAAACCTGGGGATATATGTGCACAAATCGTTAAAGGTGTCAGGGCAGGTTGAGAAAACGGTCAACAAAGCATACGGGTTCCTGGGCTTCATGAATAGAGGCACAGGGCACAAAACCAAAGAAGTTATGATGAACCTTTATAAAACAATGGTTGGGTCTCAACTGGAGTATTTTGTCCAATTCTGGGCACCGCACTTTAGAAAGGATGTGAAGGACTTAGAGAGGGTGCAGAAAAGATTTACAAGAATGGTTCCAGGGATGAGGGACTTCAGTTACGTGGATAGACTGGAGAAGCTGGGGTTGTTCACCTTAGAGCAGGGAAAGTTGAGAGGGCAAATTGAGAGAGGCATTCGAAATCATGAGGGGTCCAGATAGAGTAGATAGAGATAAACTGTTCTCATTGGTGGAAGGGTGGAGAACCAGAGGAAACAGATTAAAGGTGATTGACAAAAGAACCAAAGGCGACATGAGGAAAAACTGTTTTACACAGCGAGTGGTTTGGATATGGAATGCACTGCCTGAAAGGATATTGGAGGCATTCTCAATCGTGGCTTTCAAAGAGAAGTGGATAAGTATCTGAAGGAAAAGATAATGCAGGGCTATGGGCAAAGGGCGAAGGAGTAGAATCAGCTGAAGTGCTCTTAAAGAGAGCTGACACGGGCTTGACGCGCCTGGCGGCCGTCTTTTGTGCTGTAACTATTCTATGATTCTATGATGCAATTATTTATCGCCCATTTTGCACCACGGCCCACAGTTACAATTCTCCCCTTCAAACATCATGCATGCTTAATTCACCGGAAGTAGATTTTTGAAAAATAATACTGTCTTTGCAGTGGAATTTCGCAGCGATTGGCTCAGTCGCTACATTGAAAAAGATAAGTTGAAGATTTCTTTAAACAAACAGTTGTGGAGGAACATTTGAATTGGTGAAATATCTGCGTGGTGGGGCGAGGGCAATAGGATTAGTTATAGTTTTAACCAACAGTAGGTTTGTACAGGCAGGATGGGCCGAGTGGTTTCACCCTGTAATGCAAAATGTAATACATTTATTAAATTTATTAAGTTATGCTTGCTCTCTCCATTACAGATCAACGTATACTTGAGAAAGATTTAGGTAATATACTTCAAAGTTCGGCATTTTATCAGTTCTTCGAAAACAATCTTTAAATCATTCAGATTTGTTCGATAAAATATTTGAATTAATAATGTCCGTTTTTTGAAGGTACAAAACGAAAACACACCTAGGGCCTATAAGGGAGAATGAAATCGCTGGACAATTCTGCTCCGCCCTCTGACGCGATAAAAAGCTGTCCAGGAGATCACGTGGACCAGATTTTACATAGAAAGCCGTTTACCTTCTATATGCTGTGGTCTATGTCCCAATCAAGAAACTGGCCAGCTTTTTATTGAAGGCATACAGAGATTTCGCACCCACTACACAAGTTGTTAATTTAAGCCACAGAATCAATATTCTTTGGGAAAAGACAAATCCAGTTCATTCCTTCCCTTAAACAGTTTAAACTCGCATCTACGGATCATACCAAATATGTTAAACGAAAATAAACTCTCAATAGGCACGCTGTTCAGCACTTGAATTACATCACAGAATTCAATCACGTCAGCTCTAGCCTCAATGGGGCGCTGACGGTGCACAAATGGGTTTCCAACGGGCGCGACGATATCAGCGCCCTTCGCTAAATTGGCCTTGTTTTTGTAGATTTAGCGACCGCTGCTGTAGGTACTGCCGCGCTCGGCCGCGCCCGGCGATGACGAAATTATCGCCGTGTGCAGCGCACCGTTAGCGCCCCGGATGCAAAATTCGGCCGCCCCCCCCTTACCGCCTGGCGCTAACAACGACAGCTGATGCTGTCGAGTTGAAGCCAGCAGTTGGCTCCGCTCGTGATATTTAAAGCCGCCATCTTGGGGAGCCTTTTTTGTCTGCCATAACTCTGCTGAGCCATAGTCAGACAAGCTGCTGAATATATCCAATTCCACATGGCTGAATCGAGTAGCCCTCTTTCTCCCTTGCAGCAACCGTGGCACAAAGCTGCCTCAATAGCTGAGAGGTCGCCCTCAAGTGCAACAATGCTGATAATGAGCTGCTGCAGCTTGAAATTACATCCCCTTTAAGGGCTGTAATAAGCTAGTGTCAAGGCTTGTAGGCTGATTGCTGACGCAAGTCAGCTGAAATTGGCTAGCGCTCTGGCATTAGCGCCCCTGTAGCGCTCCACTGTGACCATTAGCGCCTCATTTACCACCACTCTTCACTCCTGGGGCGAAAATGCCCAATTTTGCAACATTTTTCAAGGTTTCGGCGGTTGTTAACGTTTCAAAAAGTTAAAAAGATAGCGTCCCAAACAGGGCGCTACCGAATTTCGCGCCCCAATTGCAAAAACCTTGATCCCTACTGAGTAGCTGAGGTTCCTTAAGCTAGGAATCATTCTTGCAGCTCACTTCTGGACCTATTCCAATGCCACAATTTCACCCACCATGTGGGGGAACAAAACTGGGCGCATTGCTCAATATGCGGTCTGACCAGTACATAGTGTCAAAATGCTGTCCTCTGAGTTATACTGCAGGGTTCAATTAAAACAACCCAGTACACTGTTAGCTTTAGCTACAGTTTCTCTACATTGGTATTTATTTTAACTTGCTTGGCAGGAACAGGTGACTTGGGACTTATGGTTCACAAAGCACTACACCCGGCTCATGACTGGGTCTGTTGCTGCCTAATTGATAGCGAGCATGATGCTACAAATGCGAGGGTATAACTATCAGGAATGGATGAGCAGGCTGGGTGTTTTTTCTCTTTAAAGTACCATGCTGAGGTGTGACCAAACAGAGATCAGTATATTTATGAAAGCTTTTGAGAGCGTTGATACAGAGAGTGTGTTTTCACGTGTTGGGAAGAACATAGCGAGAGGCCATCAATATAACTTAGTCACCAAGAAACCCAATCGGGAATTCAGAAGAAACTTCTTTATCCAAAAAGTGGTGAGAATGAGGAACTCGCTTCCACAGGGAGTGGTTGAAGCGAATAGTATAGATGCATTTAAGGTGAGGCTGGACAAGCATATGAGGGAGAAGGAAATAGCGGGTTATGCAATAGATTTAGATGAGGAAAGACGGGAGGATGCTCGAATGAAGCATAAACGCCGGCATGGATTGGTTGGGCCAAATGGCCTGGTTCTGTGCAGAATATCCCATGTGAAAGCGATTGATTACTAAGATTATTCAATCACTCCGCTATCGCTGCATCCCGAGACTGCAAGTGAACTGGATGGATCTTGGCCATTTATTATTTGGCAATTCGTGTTAATCCTTGGAACAGAGGAGGCTTAGGGGAGACCATACCGAGGTGAATAAAATTATGATGGCATAGATAAAGTGGATAGAAAGGACCTGTTTCCCTAGCAGAGGGGTCAAACACCAGGGGGCACAGATTTAAAGTAATTCTTGGACGGTTTTAATGGGATTTGAGGAGAAATTTCTTCACCCAGAGGATTGTGGGGGTCTGGAACTCACTGCCTGAAAGGGTGGCAGAGGCAGGAACCCTAAGCAGATTTTAAAAGTACTTGGATGTGCACTTGGGCTGCTCTAACCTGCAGGGCGACGGACCATGTGCTGGGAAGTGGGATTCGGCTCGATAGCTCTTTGTTGGCCGGCGCAGACACGATGGGCCGAAATGGCCTCCTTCCGTGCTGTAACTTTCTATGATTCTATGATTGTACGTGTCAATTTTCCTGAAGCAGAAATACTTTATTAATCCTAGAGGGTCTTCCCTTTTGGTCTGCAGAGAAGCTGATAGAAACATAGGAACAGGACTGGGACATGTAGCCCCTCGAGCATTTTCATCCATTCATTCGATCATGGCTGATGTGTATCTTAACTGCATCTATCCGCCTTGCTTCTGTAGCAATGCTTCACAAAAATAAATCAAACTCAGTTTCTATATTTTATATTGAGCTTGACTCAACAGTTTGATTGGAGGAGGGGGAGAAAATTCCCGATTTACACCACACTTTGTGTGAAGCAGTGTTTCCTTACACCATCGCTGTACGGCCTAGTTCTAATTTTATTGTCACGCCCTCGTGTTCTGGATTTCATCAAGCAAAGGAAATATATATATATATATATATCTTGATGTATCCTCTGGAATCCTTCATCATAGTAAAAAATCCGATTAGACCACGGCACAGCGTTCTAATATCAAAAGAATACAAAGCAAGTATCTGCAACGTATCCTCATATTTACACCGGCTGTTTTGTTCATGTCAACCTCGTATTTAATTGCAACAACGATTGTGCGGCCATCAATTACATCACCGGAAACGCGGGAGTGGTAATGTTAAAAATGGTTTCTATTAAAAATCATACAAACGATCAGGAGACATGTTTTTTTTCAGAATTGGAAAAACTGAAAGCACAGCTAAAAGACGCAGGTGATTGAAAATTAAAATTGCGAACAGTAATTGAGGATAGAAACATAGAAACATTGAAGATAGGCGCAGGAGTAGGCCATTCGGCCCATCGAGCCTGTTCCGCCATTCGATGAGATCATGGCTGATCATCCAAACTCAGTACCCTGTCCCTGCTTTCTCCCCATATCCCTTGATACCTTTAGCCATAAGCAATATATCTAACTCCTTCTTGAATATATTTACTGATTGGCCTCAACTGCCTTCTGTGGTAGAGAATTCCACAGGTTCACCACTCTCTTCGTGAAGAAATTCCTTTCTCATCTCAGTCCTAAATGGCTTACACCTTATCTTTAGACTGTGACCTCTTGTTCTGGACTCACCCGCCATCGGGAACATCGTTCCTGCATCCAGTCTGTCTTGCCCTGTTTTAATGTTAAAAGTTTCAATGAGATCTCCTTTCATTCTTCTAAACTCCAGCGAGTATAAGCCCAATCGACCCAATCTCTCCTCGTACGTCATTCCTGCCATCCCAGGTATCAGTCTGGTGAATCTTCGCTGCACACCCTTCATGGCAAGAACATCCTTCCTCAGATAAGGCGACCAAAACTGCACACAGTACTCAAGGTGTGGTCTCAGCAAAGCCCTGTACAGCTGCAGCAAGACATCCTTTCTGAGATTTCTGAGAGTGTAATGTGCTGTAATTATTTATTCAGTCACGTGATGTCTACGTCGCTGGAAAATCCAGCGTACATTGCCCATCCCTAATTGCCCTTGAGAAGGTGGTGGTGTGCCGCATTCTTGAATCGCTGCAGTCAATGTAGTGAAGGTTCTGTCGTCGTTTTTATTTTAACGTGTTCCAGGATTCCGACCCAGCGACCTTAAAGGAACGGTGATATTTTTCCAAGTCAGGATGGTTTGTAACTTGAAGGGGAACTTGCAGGTAATGCTGTTCCCATGTGCCTGCTGCCCTTGTCCTTCTACGTGGTGGAGGTCGCGCGTTCGGGAGGTGCAGTCAAAGACGCCTAGGCGAGTTGCTGCAATGCATCTTGTTGATGGTACACACTGCAGACACAGTGCGCCTGTGCTGGAGTAATATTTGAGATGGTGGATGCGGTGCCGATCAAGCGGCCTGCTTTGTACTGGATGGTGTCGGACTTCATCAGTGTTGTTGGAGTTTTACTGTTTCAGCCAACTGGAGAGTGAACCATTGCATTCCTGACTTGTGCCTTGTAGAGGGTGGAAATGCTTTGGGAGTAAGGAGGTGAGAAACTTGCCGCATTACACCTAGCCTCTGACCTTCTCTTGTAGCTACAGTATTTATGTGGCTGGTCCAATTAAGTTTCTGGTCAATGATAACCTAAATGTAGTAATACCGTTGAATGTCAAGAGGCGGTGGTTAGACGCTCGCTTGTTGGAGATAGTTATTGCCTGGCACTTGTGTATTGCGCGAAAGTTACTTGGCACATATCAATACAAGCCTGAATGTTGTCCAGGTCTTACTGCGTTCGGGCATGGACTGCTTCGTTATCCGAGGAGTAGCGAATGGAACTGAACCTTGTGCAATCATCAGCGAACATCGCCTCTTCGGAACCTATGATGGAAGGAAGGCCATTGGTGAAGCAGCAGAATATGGTTGGGCCACGTACGCTGACCTGAGGAAACCCTTTTTCCTATTGAATATCGCTCTCAGGATACCCCACTGTTTTGTATTTCCTAAGGAAAAGGCCGCTAGGCTGTTCAATTATTCCTCGTAAATATATGCTCTGAATGCTGGTATCAAGCTTGAAAATCTCTGATGCAATTTCTCGGCATCGACACGGCAAAAGGAACACCAGTTCATTTTTGCTATTTTTGAACTGGGGTTCAATGGCTGACGTTTCGTCTGGGGTTGCCAACACTTGCCTAACTTCTCCAGGAATTAAAAGCTTCAACGCCAGGGCGTTTCTCTGAGAAAACCCAGGAGATTTTTTTTGGACAAGTAACAGAAAGGGTTTATGAGAGCAATGCAATTGACGTGGTGTTCATTGACTTCTAAAAGTTGTTTGTTAAAGTGCCACTTAACAGGCTTGCTAGCTACGTTGACGCCCATGGAATAAAAGGGACAGTGGCAGCATTGACACGATGCAGGAAACAGAGCGAAGTGGTGATCAGTTGTTTTTCTGACAAGAGGGAAGGTATACAACGGTGTTCCCCAGGGGTCCATACAAGGACCACTGCTTATCTTGATATATATTAATGATTTGGACTTAGGTATACAGGGCACAAAGTTACAAAAAGGGAAAAAATGCAGGGTTAATGGGAAGGGGTGCGGGAATGAAACTTGCTGAAGTGCTCTTGCAGAGAGCCAGCACGGGCTGTACGAGCCGAATGGCCTTCTTCTGTGCTGTAACCATTCTATGATTCTATGATACTAAGATTGGGGTAAAAAAAGGCTGATTGACTAAACGAATGAGCCAAAATCGGGTAATAACGTTTCTGTTTGCTTTCCAGTTGGCGATGGTAATGCTCGTTGCCTTGTTGGGCCATCATTGGTTGGAGCGCGAGGGATATGGGTCGGGCTCCTTAAAGTCGCATCCGGTCACATGCTGCCTTTATTCCACGGCCATTCACTCTCACCCCACCTCTGGAATTGAACTCTTTTGGCCATGTTTGTACCAAGGCTTTAATGAGTTCTGGAGCCGAGTGGTACTGGAGGAACCTAAACTGAGTATCGGTGAGCAGGCTATTGATGAGTAAATGGCGCTTGATAGCACTGTTGACAACTCCTTCCAGACTTGGAAGAAACGTCATTGTATTAAGATCAGAAAAAATACATGTACCATACTTACAGGTACTGAGAGAATAAGAGAAGCCGACAACACAGAAGAAGATCTTCCTTGGGAAGAACTAACCAATTAGTCCCACTCGCCTGCTCTTTCTCCAAAGAACTGCACTGTTTCCCTTCAAATATTTACTCAAATAACCTTTTGAAAGCAAATCCACCCCCATTTCAGATCATAACAAATTGATGCGTAAAAACTTGACCTCAGATGTCCTCTGGTTCTTTTGCCAATTGCCTTACATCTACCGACTCCTCTGCCAGTGGAACATAAGCACATAAGAACGAAGAGCATTAGAAGGCCATACTGCCCCCGAGCCTGCTCGCCATTCAATAAGATCATGGCTGATCTTCGACCTTAGCTGCACTTTTCGGACCGATACCTATTATCTTGATTCCCTAGAGTCCAACAATCTATCTATCTCAGCATTGAATATATCCAACGACTGAGAACCCACAGCCCTCTGAGGCAGAGAATTGCAAAGATTCACAACCATCTGAGTGAAGAAGTTCCTCGTCATCTCAGTCATAAATGGCCGATCCCTTAGTCTGTGACTATGCCCCCTAGTTCTAGACTCTCAAGCCGAGGAAACCACCTCTCAGCATCTACCCTGTCAATCCCGCTTAGAATCTTATATATTTCAATGAGATCACCGCTCGTTCTTCTAAACTCGAAAGAGTATAGGCGCAATCTACTAATCTCCTCATAGGAAAGCCCTCTCATCCCAGGGCTCAATGTCGTGAACATTTATTGCGTTGCCTCTAAGGCAAGTACTCCAGTTGTGGTCTCACATTTGTATTAAGACTTCCTTACTCTTGTACTCCAACTCCTTAGCAATAAATGTCAACGTGCCATTTGTATTCCCCATTGTTTGCTGTACCTGTATGCTAGCTTTCTGTGTCTCCTGTACGAGGACACCTACATCTCCCTGAACACCAACATTTAATAGTTTCTCACCATTTAAAACATTTTGGGCCGTATTATCCGATGCCTACGGGTGTGTACGGGCTGTGTACACACCCGTAGCGAAGCGCATGCTTTGAAAACCGGCATTTCCGATCTGTCAAGAATGCTCTTGACAGATCGGACGCCTGCGGGCGGACAGTTCCGCCTTCTAGATAACTTCCGCCAGCAGAAATCTTACGCGTAAGGCCTGCTTTTACCAGCATAAGAGTCGAAAAAAGTAAAAAAGCAATGTTTTCACTCATTTATCATTTAAAAATACTTCTAAAAAAGGTAAGTGTATTTTTAGCCCCGTAAGAAACTTTAATTATCTTACCGAATGCTTTTATTGGAAATACAGAAATGCTGCATCCGTTGGTTCCCCTTTATCTAACCTGTTCAAAAAAGGTAATACATTGGTCAAATAAGATTTCCTTTTCAGAAAACCACTTCGATTCTGCTTAATTATATTATGATTTTCTAAGTACCCTTTTACCACTTCCATAATAACCGATTCCAGCATTTTCCGGAAAACTTATGTCAGGCTAACTGGCCTTCAGTTCCCTGTTTTCTCTCTCCCTTATTCCTTGAATAACGGGGAATAATTTGCTGCCTTCCAATCCGCTTTGAGCGTTCTACAATCTCGAGAATTTTGGAAGATCACAAAATATGCATCCACTGTCTCTGCAACCACCTCTTTTAGAACGCTAGGATGTAAGCCATCGGGTCCAGGGGATTTCCCGGCTTTTAGTCTCAGTAATTTCTCAAGTACTTTTTCAATTACTTTAAGTTCCTCACTCTTATTAGCCCCTTGGTTCCTCGTCATTTTTGGTAGGCTTTTTTTTTATCTTCCACTGTGAAGACATGTAAAATAATATTTGTTTAAAGTGTCTGCCATTTACTTATCCGCATTATAATTTCTCCCCTCTCAGCCTCTGAGGGACCAACGTTTGCTTTTGCTTTTCTCTTATTTTACATACGTGCAGAAGCTCTTACAAACTCTTTCTCCCTATCCAATCTATCAAAAGCCCTCATGATTTTGAACATCGCTATGGAATCTCCCGTTAATCTGCTCTGTTCTAAGTGGAACAATCACAGCTTCTCGAGCCTCCCAACATAACTAAAGTTCCTCATCCCTGTTTAACATTCTACTCAATCTCCTATGCACCCTCCCAAAGTCCATAACATCCTTTGCAATGTGTGCCGGGAATTGGCCTCAATACTCCTGCCGAGGCTTAACCCGTGATTTGCAAAGGATTTATGTAGCTTCCTTGCTTTTGTTATGTATTATTCTACTTAGAAAACGAATGATTCCTTCTGCTTTTTAACAGACTTATAAGCTTATCATATTTCCTTGAAAGTTTTATATACGTATACCCACTGGCTTCTCTATTCCTTCACCCCTTTTTAATTTGGATCAATGAATTTATATTGGGCCTGTGAGCGGAGGCCTCCGATTTGGAAAAATCTACGAACTTACCTGAGGGCTCCTGAGGTCCCAAGACTTCCGATTTTGGCCTCTCCAAACTCGAAGTGCGCACTGCCCACGTATCCCAGAGGCGCAAGCAGTTCACAAGCGGACCTGGGATAACGTGGGCCATAGGGAGCCAATAGAAGAGGGGAATCCTCCTCCATACACTTGACAGCTAGACCTGTCAAATATATGAATGGAGATCACTACAAAAACATAGTAAAATATTTAAAAAAATAAAAAAAAACTATCACCATTTTAAAATTAGTTGAAAGTATATTAAATTAAATATGTTAAACAAAATGTTGTTTCTTTGTAAAATATAATTAAAGCTTTTTACGGGCCTAAAAAGAAACTTACCTTTTTTAAAGTAATTTTAAATGATAAACGAGTGAATTTTTTTTATTACTTTGTTTTCAACTCTTCTCCTGATTAAAAGAAGGACTTACATGTAAGGTTTTTCTGCGGGAAGAGGGTCTCCAGGAAGCGGAACTTTCTGTCTGGGAGACCCTTCTCCAGGGCAGGAATCCGATCTGTCAAGAGCATTCTTGACATATCGGAAATGCCGGTTTTCAGCGCACGTGCTGTGCATGCCTGAAACCCGCACTCCGAGGTCCCTACGGGTGTGTACACAGCGCCTACCCACCCGTAGGAATCGGAATATATAGCCCATTTTCTCGCCTCATTTGTCCTTCCGAAATGCATGAAAGGTGATTGACAGTCTGAGCAATGCACACTGCACTTAATCTGGCACAAAGGAAGATGGTTGTGCTGGATGGAGGTCAATCCTCTCAGCCGCAGGCCATCGCTGCAGGAGTTCCTCAGCGCTGTGCCTGGGTCCAACCATCGTCAGCTGCTTCATCAATGACCTTTCCTCCATCATAAGCTCAGAAGTGGGGATGTTCGCTGATGATTGTACAATGTTCAATTCCATTCGCAAATCCTCAGATAAGGAAGCAGTCCAGGCCCTCTTGCAGCAAGACCTGGATCACACTGCGCCTTGGGCTGATAAGTGGCACTTAACATTCGCGCTACGCAAGCGCCAGGCAATGTCCATCTCCAACAGGTGAGAATATAACCACCACCGCTTGACATTCAGCGGCATTTCCATCGCCGAATCCCCCACCTTCAACTTCCTGGGTGTTACCATTGCCAGGAATCTTAACTGGACCAGCCAGATAATTAATGCGCCTACAAGTGCAGGTCAGAGACTAGGTATTCTGCGGCGAGTGTCTCACCTCCTGACTCCCCAAAAATTTTCCACCATCTATAAGGTACTTGTCAGAAGTTTGATGGAATACTCTCGGCTTGCCTGGATGAGTGCAGCTCCAACAGCACCCAAGAAGCTCGACACGATCCAGGACAAAACAGCTGGCTTGATTGGCACCCGATCCACTACCTTTATCATTCACTGCCTCTACCACTGGCGCACCGTGGCTGCAGTGTGTACCATCTACAAGACGGACTTCAGCAGCTCGCCAAGGCTTCTTCGGCAGCACCTCGCAAAGCCGCGACCACCAAGTTCCCCTCGAAGTGACACACCACACATCGGCGTTCCTTCATCGTCGCTGGGTCCAAATCCTGGAAATCCAACCCTAACAGCGCTGTGGGAGAACGTTCACAACACGGACTACAGCGGTTCAGGAAAGCGGCTCATCACCCACTTCCCAAGCGAAATTAGGGCTGTAGAATTAATGTTTGCATTTCCAGCGACGTCCACATCCCAGGAACGAATAAAAAAATCATACCGGGCGGGCTGTATAAGGATCTTGGGGTGCAATTAAGGGGGACCCAGCACAGGCAGCAATGGATTCGCCACCGGTTATACATCTCGCCTGATGTTCTTTTCAATTGACCACTAGAAAGGAAAACGATGCGGGAAGATAATAGTATACTGTATTCGATGCTCACGATGTGGTCTCCTCTACATTGGGGAGACCAAACGCAGATTGGGTGACCGCTTTGCGGAACACCTCCGTTCAGTCCATAAGGGCGACCCCGAGCTCCCGGTGGCCTGTCACTTTAATTCTCCACTCCACTCCCACTCTGACCTCACCATCCTCAGCCTATTACACTGTTCCATGGAAGCTCAGCGTAAGCTCGATGAACAGCACCTCATCTTTCGTTTAGGCACCCTACAGCCCTCTGGACTCAACATCGAGTTCAACAATTGTAGATCATAACCTCAGCCCCTATCACATTTATATTTTATTTTTTCATCCACCCTTTTTTTTTGGCCCCACTTTTTTTTTTCCTCCCAGAAGCTGGCAGCTATCCTTCAATCTGCCAGTGCATTTCACACTTCATTTAGACTCAACCTGTCACATTAACACCTCCTCTTGCCTTGATTATCTCTTAATGTCTCTTAATCTCTTCTTTTGTTCTTTCATCCCCTCCCCCTTTTCCCAGCTTTATCCTTGCTTTAAAAATATTTCATTTCCTGCTTTTTTCCAGTTCTGACGAAAGGTCTTCGACCTGAAACGTTAACTATGTTTCCCTCTCCATGGATGCTGCCTGGCCAGCTGAGTTTTTCCAGTGTTTTCGGTTGTTATTTCGGATTTCCAGCATCCGCAGTAATAGGTGGCCGAACAACTACTCTCAGAGTTAAATTGGGCTGCCCCCGTGTCAGCTGTGGCTCAGTTGGTAGCACTCTCGCCTTTGAGCCGACATTTCCATTATCGGTACTGTCTGCAGTAGGTGCCACTTTTAGATGACATATTAAAGCGAGTTGGACGTTCTCGACTGGTGTGGTGGCCAATATTTATCCCTCAACCAACATCACATAAAAACAGATAATCTGGTCATTTTCGTACTGCTGTTTGTGGGACTATTCTTTTCACAACTTGGCTGCCGCCTCTCCGACATTAACACAGTGGTTACACGTCAAAAGGTATTTCCTTCGTTGTTACGGGGTTTGGGGCAAGCTGCGATCGTGAAAGGCGCTATATAAATGTGAAGATTTATTTTGCTTTTCTTTTGCCAGGTATAAGTAATATCCTCCAAAATGCAAGCATATGACACGTCAAATATCAATAACTTTTATATTTCAGAAGCTAAGCTGCAACTATGTCGGGAAGGTACGTGTGGTCCAAATGCTTGGAGATACAGTGCGCGGTGTGCCAGGAAACTTACAATATCATTGATTACTGCCTCGATTCTGACTGTTTTCACAACATTATGAATGTTCTCTTCAGAGCTGAACAACAAGTGTAAAAGCGATGGTGAGTAACGTTAATTGACCTGCTTGCTTGGAGCAAATTCACGGGGAAACTCGCAATCCATTGACAGGGAAGTTTACAAGGGAGTGAGCGGTCAAGACATATCGGGGCTGAACGAGAGCACGGGTGGCGACGCAGAACGAGTGACATCCTCTCAGTCGCTCGCGATGCGCCGCGCCCGATATTCAGTTCCATTAATTCATTGGGCCATATATTCCGATGCCTACGGGTGTGCACGCGCTGTGTACACACCCGAAGGGTCATCGGAAATTCCGGTTTCAAGCATGCCAAGCGCGTGCGCCGAAAACCGGCACTTCCCATCTGTCAAGAATGCTGTTGATAAATCGGACGCCAGCCCTAGAGAAGGGCCTCTACAGGGGGACAGCTGGGCTTTCTGGAGAACCACCGTCTGCTGAAAACGCTTAGAAACCTTATGCCTGGTAAAAGCAGGCGGAAGGCCTGCTTTTTCCAGCATAAGAGTGGAAAAAAGTTTTTAAGAAAGTTTCACTCATTTATAATTTTTAAATATTTGAAAAAGGAAAGTGTATTTTTAGCCCCGTTAAAAAACTTTTTTCAAAAAATTAAATTTTTGTTTAAAATATTAAATTATTTGTAATTTCAACTAATTTTAAAAATGTGATTTTTAAAATGTATTTATTTAATGTTTTACAGTGTTTTTGGGTGATCTCCACTCATATGATTGACAGGTCTATCTGTCAAATGTATGAAGGAAGATTCCCTTCTCCTATTGGCTCCCCATGTCCCACGTAATCACAGGGACATTTGCGAAAAGCATGCGCCTCTGGGATACGCGTGCCCTGCACATTTCGAGTTTGGAGAGGTCTAGGAACGGAATTACACGCACCTCGGGAGCTCTCAGGCAAGTCGGTAGGTTTTTTCCAGATCGCAGGTCTCCGCACGCAGGAAAATACAGGCCGATGTCGCTGAATATCGTGCGTGATGTCGAACAGGTACCAGAAGCGATTGCGCCCGCTTTGCCCCACAGCGCGAGTCGAATCTCGCCCGGCTGGCAGGAGAAACTGAGCTGGCAATGGCAGGTCTCCAACCTGAACGAGCCGCGTAAGGAGAAAAATATTGCACCGCCAATTCGCTGAAAATGCATCGATCCGGACACCGGTTTAATTAGTTAATTATCGGGATGTGGCTCGCGCTGGCAAGCCGGCCTTTTTTTTGCACAGCACTGGTGATCCATTGGCGTCGATAGCTAGGTCCATTTCAGAGGGGAGGTAAAAGTCAGCCAGGTTTGGTTAGTAGTGGATGCACATCGAGGCTAAAACGGCAGGGTAGAATTTTCACTTGGAAAGTTGCATAGATCTGGCGATATTTCCGCGACCGCCTGTTATACTTCTCGCCCGTTGTTCAGTTCCCTTGCAGTCTGTAGAATCGAATATCGGGCGGGGCGTATACCTCACACAACAGAGCTTTTGTTGTACAGCTGTCCAGGGCGTATTTCTTCCCCATTTTAACGCCAAAAGATTGGGAGGCGAATTTCAACCCTGGCATTGAACTTTATCAAAGGAAACATGCCACAGAAACATTAGATTCACCAGGCTGATAACTGGGATGGCAGGAATGACGTATGGGGAGAGATTGGGTCGATTGGGCTTATACTCGCTGGAGTTTAGAAGAATGAGAGGGGATCTCATTGAAACTTATAAAATTCTGAAAGGACTTGACAGACTAGATGCAGGAAGGATGTTCCAGATGGTTGGCTAGTCCAGTACCAGGGGTCACATTCTAAGGATAAGGGGTAAGCCATTTAGGACAGTAATGAAGAGGAATTTCTTCACCCAGAGAGTGGTTAACCTGTGGAATTCTCTACCACAGAAGGCAGTAGAGGCCAATTCATTAAATATATTCAAGAAGGAGTTGGATATATTTCTTAAGGCTAAAGGGATCAAGGGATATGGGGAGAAAGCAGGGACAGGGTTCTGGATTTGGATGGTCAGCCATGATCGCATTGAATGGTGGAGCATGCTTGAGGGGCCGAATGGCCTACTCCTGCTCCTATCTTCTATGTTTCTATGTTTCTATGGCATGTTTCCTTTGGTAAAGGTCAATGTTGATCCATCTTTTTACATTTTCAGACCTGTTTTTCTAAATTAATCCAAATTATCAAGCATTCCGACTGGGATTTGAACTCACGTTCATTTGATTTAGTAGCCCAGCCCTTTGGTTACTAATCTAGTAATCTCGACTTCACTAACCCATACAAGTTAGGGAAGAGATCATATAAATCTTTCTAAAATGAGACCAGAGAATCGTTTCTGAAGGTGTAAGATGCAGGGCTGTGAGGCTGGGTAAGGATAGTAGGATCTTTCGCGGATAGGTCCAAAAGTGTGCAATTAGAGAAAGGATATGATGAATGGTATCCTTCTGTAGCACAAAATGTAACACCATGATGGTTGGATTGATTGGCAAATTTTCGTCCATTACAGATCAACGGCTCCGTCAAAAAGAATTAGGTAAAATTATTCTAAGAAAGGTACTTTAGAATCATAGCATCATACGGCACAGAAGGGGGACATTCGACCCATGCTGTCTGTGCCGGCCGACCAAGAGCTATCCAGCCTAATCTCACTTTCCAGCTCTTGGTCCGTAGCCTTATAGTTTATGGCACTTCCAGTGCATATCCAACTACTTTCTAAATGTGAGGAGGTTTCTGCCTCTATCACCTTTTCAGGCAGTGAGTTCAAGATCCCCGCCACCCAACTGGGTGAAAATGGGTCTCCTCAACTTCGCTCTAATCCTGCTACCAATAACTTTAAATCTATGCCCTCTGGTAATTGACCTCGCTGCTAAGGGAAATAGGTGCTTTCTATCCACTCTATCTAGGCCCCTCATAGTTTTATACACCTCAATGGAATCTCCCCTCTTCCGCACATGCAAAGTTCAACGTGGAAATCCGGAAGTTGCTGTCGGTGATAACCTGCTCCTCCACAGGTTCCTTGCTGCAGTCTTCACTGCTGCAGTCAACTCAGAATCACTGATTTGACTTGAACTTCAACTTTTTACGCACTTGTCTCGCTTTAAAAATCATTGAAAATGTTAAGCCTCATTCGATCAGGATTCCTGAGTATTTAACGGCTTGCTAAGTCATAGTTACTGCTGAACAACCTCGCTGCCTTGTAAAAATAATATTGCAAGTGTGTAGTGTCATTCCTTCAAAAGAACTTTTTTAGATTGCATATTTTATAAAATAGTCGTTTTTTAAAAATTTATTATTTTAAAGATTATATAGGATATTCTCAGTTTCTCCCATAATCCCAATTGTATGTCACTATCTTTAATTCGCTTTCTGTCCTCTGATTAAAATGTGATTTATATTCCATGCTTTTTACTTCCTGCTTTGCTGTCTGTGAGAGTTCTTCAGTCTGATTGGCTGATCAGTTAGTCTGCTGCCAGCCCTGTTTCTGCACGTCACAGATTTCCTATAAATGGCGCCAAATTCAAAATAACGACGGGATGGGGGAAATCCACGCTCCAGAGCCCGCTAACATTTTGTGCACAGCTTTTTTCGAGGGTAGCAGCGAGCGGCGTCCGTTCGGCGCTGACCGCAAAATCCGGGCCATTATCTGGTCATTATTGCATTGCTGTTTGTGGGACCATGCACAACTTGGATACATATCACTAAACTACTGATTGGCTGTTAAGCAATCTGGGTCGACCTAACATCGTTTTTATACATGTAATTCTTTCTTTCTCAATTCAAACCTGGAAGGAATCGATCTTTTCTGATCAGTTGGTGTGAGGGACAACTTACAATCCTTCAGCCTGTTGCAAGTAGCTGTGCACAAAGGAAGACTCGCCCATCAAGTTGATCAATTCAATAAAAAATGAGGATTGTTAGTGGGCAATTTTAACTTAACTTGATGTTTGCGAATCCCACGGGACCACGTGGCACGCCGATTTTACAACCATTGATTTCAATGGAGAGTAAAATCGGGCGGATTGTAAATGTAGCGTTGTTGCCGTCAGTGCCTCGATATGTTGGTTAAGTTAAATCTGTCCCCTGTACAATCTAAAACACACAGGAGGTTATGTTTAGTTTTTTTCGATTGTGTAGAATGGGGCAGACTCAAAGCAGCCGCCCCTTGTACACCTGGCTCGATTTTCCTGTCCATTGCCCTCAATGATCTGATGCCCCTCTCTTTACGCTGTCGCTAAATGTTAGTGTGCTTTAACCTTATCAACAGTAATGAAGTGCTTTGATTTTGTCTCCCAGAATTGGAAAAACTGAAGACAGATCTACAAGATGCCCGTGAGAATTCTGGACTGCAGTTAGACATTCTCGGCTGGATTTTGATACTGGGGCGTGTTGGGGTCGTGTCATCAACTTTTCGTGTTATCCACCCGACTGTAATTGGGTGTGGGAGATTGATGCGATTTTCACCCAATTGGGCAATTGAGTTCCAGCATGTGGGAACCCATGACCCAATTAGTGTTTTCAGTCTGAAAGTCGCCTCTGATGATGTCATCATTGCTGCTGCATTGAAGGTCTGCAAAGACTGCCTGGCCTTTGCTGTGAGAGGACCTGGATGCAAAATGAGCAGCAGCAGCCCTAAGTCTGCTCCAAGATATGTTTACACCACCACTGAGAGATAGAGAGAGAGAGAGAGAGATCCAGCCAGATGTGCTCGCGCCAGGTTTCACAATCGTGGTTCAGAACAGGCGTGCTTCACGTAGAACAAGGGTTAAAATCACAAAGGCCTTTCAAAATGGCATTATAGAGCCAATTTAGTGCTTGTTAAGGCCTTAACAGCCTATCCCGTCTCTTAAGGGCGGGACGGAGGCGGGGCAAGCAGACACGATTTCATGTAAATTGCGTAGAGGCGGGTCGGAGTCGGAATTGTGCACGCCCGCCAGTTTTCGCAATTTTAACCCCCCACACGCCTCCAAACCCGCCTCCACGGGACAATGAAAATCCAGCCCTCTGACTGCATTATTGTCTTTGTTGTTCAGACAATGGGGACCCAATTCCTGTGCAGCAACGTAAAGCGGGAGCAATTGCATTTTGCCAACCATTATACCCCGCGCTCAATAATCAGTGTTATCAAAGTCGGGAGAGCTGAGTATCTGGTCGGACACATAACGGGCGACCACTGCCATAGCACCGGTTTTGTGTTCCTACGCGTCTAGTTTAATCCTTGTTATTGTATTAAACGTATGCAGATTATCAGATATTATGAGTGTTGAGCAGCATTGACACGCCTCCTTACTGGTCCAAAACGAGGCTAAATGAACATACGATAGGCACTGATAAATCCAATAGGGTATTCAGCAGGAACTCGTTTACCCAGGCAGTGGTGACAATGTAAACGCACTAGCACAAGGCATAGTTGAAGCGAAAAGCCCAGAAGCATTTAAGGGACAGCTGGATAAACATGTGAGCAGCGAATAGAAGGGTATCCTTTTGTTCAGTTCGTTTATGGGATGTGGGCGTCGCTGGCAAGTCCAGAATGTATCGTCCATTCCTAATTACCCTTGAGATGTTGGTGGTGAGCCGCCTGCTTGAAGCATTGAAGTCCGTGCGGTAAAGGTACTCCCGCAGTGCTGTTAGGGAGGGAGTTCCAGGATTTTGACCAAGCGACGATGAAGGATCGGCGATATATTCCAAGTCAGGATAGGTTAGAGGAAGGGTTATGGTAGGAGGCTCGTGTGGAGCATAAATACCTACACCTGGTTTGTCATCTCTGTAGTGTGCATGTGTACTGAGATCTAATAAAAAAACCTCCCAAAATGGCTTAATCTGACACAGGGTCAGTTTTCTTATTCTGCAGGCGGGTTGCAGCAAGTTTCGAATTAATGTTACCCTGGATCAGAAACCAACCAGGTTTTCCCTGACTTTCAATTGCCTCTTTCCTTCTCAGGGCAGAAACTGAAGGACTGTAAAAAAGGTAAATCAGAACAAATCTGACTGTGTGTTAAATTCTTGAAAAGGTATTCCAACATGAAATGCTGCGTTCGCCTTGATAATTTACACCCTGTTATTACTGTTCCTTTCAGAGCTGCGCGGCAAGTGCAAGAGCGACGGTGAGTAAGGATAACTGGCCAGATTTCATGCTGGAAATATAAGTGGGGTGTGATCGCTGCAACCGAGAGCTGTTCAACTTTTCAAATGACCAAACACTGGAGAGCTGTTTAAGATTAGGGATGTGGGCCATGCCAACAATGCCCACCTCCTGTGAATTAATTAAAAATATACAGATCGGAATAAACTTCCAATGCCTGGTCTATACTGATCGGAATTAACTCCCAATGAACAGTATATACTGATCTGAATTAACTCCCAATGTCCAGTATATACTGATCTGAATTAACTCCCAATGTCCAATATATACTGATCTGAATTAACTCCCAATGTCCAGTATATACTGATCTGAATTACCTCCTAATGTCCAGTATATACTGATCTGAATTAACTCCCGATGTCCAGTATATACTGATCTGAATTAACTCCCAATGTCCAGTTATAAAGTGATCTAATAATTTGACTTGGGAGCCAGCACACAATAGGCGGCATCACATCGGGCGCCCTTTATACGCTCCGCCAGTTATTGAGTTCCGGAATTGAATATCAGAATGGGCGCATATAACGAGCGGTCGATCCATAGCAGTCCTTTCCGCCATACCACACGAAGTGAATTTCATTTCCATTACCTCCTGGGTTACATACTTACAGGGCTTGACAGGGTAGATGCAGTGAGGATGTTTCCCCTGGCTGCAGAATCTAGAACTAGGGTTCACATTCTCAGAATAAGAGGTCAGCAATTTAGGACTGAGATGAGGAGACATTTCTTCACTGAGTTGGTGATGAATCTTCGGAATTCTCTACCCCAGAGGCATTTGGAGGCTCAGTGGTTGAGTCTATTCAAGACAGAGAGCGATAGATTTTCGAATATTAAGGTAATCAAGTGATACAGGGATAGAGCAGGAAGGTGGAGGTGAGGTAGATGATCAGACATGATCTTATTGAATGGTGGAGCAGGATCGAAGAATCAAATGACCTACTCCTGCTCCTATTTTTATGTTCTTTTGTTCTTAGATGGAATGGAAATCTCAATGGAAATTAGCCAACTTCATTAGCACGAAAATTTCACCGAGGAGGGAAAGCTTTGTTGCAGCGCACAGTTGAGATAGAGATAACTGAAGCTTCTTTTCCAATAATGGGGTGAAATAGTGAATGGACGAGAAAGCAAACCGGCGCGGTGTTGCATCGGATGCCCGTTGTACGCCGCGCCCGATATTCAGTTCCGTTGACTTTACCTGGTGCCAAATGCTCAGGGGTTAAAAAAACTACCTGGTGCCAAAAAGCGATTATGCCCATAATGCGTATCTGCCCAGTCCACTTTTACCCCCAAATCGTCGAGGGACATTGAAGGGGATATTAAGATGGATATCAGTGTCGTGGGTATTTGGATTAATTTTGGATTGATTCAGCTTCTATCACAAATATAACATATCTGGCTATTTATTGAGCTGCATTTTCTTCTTTCTCCAATGACAGATCAAAGGCTGTTGGAAGCAGCTATAGGTAAAAATAATTGCCTTGATTTCTATGCTAAATCGTTTTTTTAAGCAATCTTTGAATTGTTCTGCCTTGTATGATCAAATATTGAACTCAGGACGCATATGCAGGCCTTGGATGTGGCAGCAAAGATTCACCAGATTGATACGGGGGCGGAAAGATTCAAATATGAGACGAGTCTTCATAGATTAGGCTTGGATTCCCCCGACAAAATAAGATGAAGCGGTGATCTAACTGAGGTGCTAAACATGATTAAAGGATTTGATAGCGTAGACAGTGAGAAACTATTTCCTCTGTTGGGTGTGTCCAGAACAATAGGTGCATAACCATAAATTTAATGCTAGGCTGTTCAGAGTTGATGTCAGAAAGCATTTTTTCACACTGAGGTTAGAGGAAGTCTGGAACTCTCTCTCCCACAACTCTGTTGAGATTAGGTCAACTGCAATTTTCAAAACAGAGCTTGATAGAATTCTGTTCCCCAAGTATATTGAAGGTTAAATAATCAAGGTGGGTAGAAGGAGTTAAGATAGCGCTCAACCATGGTCTGATTGAATGGTTTACAGGTTTCCAGTGTCTGAATGGCCGACTCAATCAATATTACACTTCAGCAGAAGGGATCAGGTGCGATGTAATTATACCAACACAAGACTCTCTTTCCAGTCTATTGAGCCTTTCATTTGGACATTTGGGAATCAATTTTGGACAAAAACCCTCCCACGCACCCCGGCGAGAAAAGTGCATGTTCAATGTTCAGCTTATAAAGGTGAGTAATTTATGGAGGGGTGTAAAATGCGCATCCGGTCCCAGTTCTCATTTCTCCTCCCGCCTGACTAAATTACAATTGCACACTCACGGAATATGCCAGACTTTTGATCCATGCGTCGAAAATATCGAACTGCTCTTAAAGGCATCCAGAAGACATTTAGTGGCCTATTCAGCGACGAGTTCTGGTAGATAAAGCTATTGTCATATCGCTTACTTTGTTTAGCTTTGCCCTTTGCTAAACGGTTGATGCAGGTGCCGAAGCATCATTATTGCTATAGCTATTTGCAATTGCTTCAATCAATGATAAAAGGTGCACTGTCGGCATAGATGGCAATGTAACTGAATATGAGGAAGGAGCGCCAATCAGGCAACTGACACGATACCGCTTTTTTTTACATCCCTGCCCATCGCTACTCCTTCATATATGCAGCATAACAAATTTCACACCTTATGACTCATTTACAGGCCGATAATAGGACAGTTTCATATTTCAGCGCAGCTTCGGTTCTACGCTGACAGTTTGTGTCTTAATTAGGTAATTAAGATCTTCAGTAATTGGGAAGGCAAATGGAATGTTGGCCTTTATTGCAAGGGGGATGGAAATGTAAAAGTAGGGAAGTCTTGCTACAACTGTACAGGACGTTGGTGAGATCACACCTGGAGTACTGCGTGCAGTTGTGATCTCATATTTAAGGAAGGATATACTTGAATTGGAGATAGTTGAGCGAAGTTTCACTAGGTTGATTCCTGAGATGAAGGGGTTGTCTTATCAGCAACGTTTGAGTAGTTTGGGCATATAATCATGGGAATTTAGAAGAACGAGAGGTGAACTTATTGAAACACATAAGATTCTGAGGTGGCTTGACAGGATAGATGCTGTGAGGATGTTTCCACTCTTGGGGAATCTAGAACTAGGGGGAATAGTTTCAGGATAATGGTCGCCCATTTAAAACGGAGATGAGGAGGAATTTCTTTTCTCAGATGGTGCTGAAACTTTGGAACGCTCTACCCGAGAGAGCTGTGGAGGTTGAGTCAGTGAATATATTCAAGGCTGAGACAGACTGATAGTTGAGCTACAGGGGAGCCAAGGGTTATGGGGAACAGGCAGGAAAGTGGAGTTGAGGCGAAGATCAGATAAGCCATGATCTTATTAAATGGAGGAGAAGGCTCGAGGGGCCGAATGGCCTATTCCTGCTCCTATTTCTAATGTTCTTATGTTCTTATATACTGTTTAAGTGGGTAGCACTCTCTCGCCTTTGAGTCAGAATGTTGTGGATTCAAATAGCACTCGAGAGACTTAAGCTCCAAATCTAGACTGATGCCGCCAGCGCCAGGATGGAGGGAGCGCTGTATTGACAGAAAAGTGGTCTGTCACCTGAGGCGTTAAGCCGAGGCCGCGTCTGCCCTATCAGGTGGACATGAAAGATCCGAGTTTGGAGGAATAGCAGGGGAGTTCTTCCGTAGTCCTGGCCATCATTTATTCCTCAACCAATATCGCTTAAGCAGATTATCTGCTCATTATCACACTGCTGCTTGTGGGATCTGCGTTAGTGCAACTTGGCTGCCGCGTCTCCTACATTGCAACAGCGACTCCAATTGGAAAAAGTACTCGAACGGCTGTAAAACATTTTTGAACGTCCTGAGGTCGTTAACGGTGCAATACAAATCGCAGTTGTTCTTTTTGTTTCTTTCACTGATATCTGAGGAAGCTTTGAAGCCTGTTTCATTCTAGTACCCATCACTTCAAAGGAACGATGCAGTGACAAACTTCAAACATGGGCCCGTATTTTCCGATCCGTACGGGTGTGTACGAACTGTGTACACACCCGTAGGGCCCACGCAAGCAGCGGTTTCCGGCATGCGAATCCCATGCGCTGAAAACCGGCACTTCTGATCTGTCAAGAATCCTCTTGACAGATCGCACGCCTGCCCTGGAGAAGGCCGTCTTCGGGTGTAGAGTTCCGCTTTCTGCATAACCTACGCCCGCTGAAATCCCTTAAAAAACTTACGACTGTTAAAAGCAAGCGTAAAGCCTGCTTTTACCAGCATAAGAGTTTTAAAAGTTAAAAAAACAGTTTTTTCACTCATTTATAATTTTAAAATACTTTAAAAAAAGTAAAGTTTATTTGTAGCCCCGGAAAAACTTCAATTTCTTTTCAAAATATTATTTTTTTGTTTAAAATATTACATTTAATGTAATTTTAACTAATTTTAAATGTTTTAATTTATTTAATGCTTCGCTGTGTTTTTGGAGTGATCTCCATTCATACTTTGGACAGGTCTAAGCAGTCAAAAGTATGAAGCTAGATTCCCTTCTTTCATTGGTTTCCGATGGCCCACGTAAACCCAGGGATGATTGCGAAACGCATGCGCTCCTAGGATACCTGGGTCCTGCGTACTTCGTAGAGCAGAGGCCCAGGAGCGGAAATGGCCAGCCCTCTGGTACACTCAGATACGGCCGTAGATTTTTTCCAGATCGGAGGCCTCCGCACTCAGGAAGCCTCCGATCGGAAAAGACGGACCATGGACATTTTTGAAAAAGGAGGCAAATCACTTGTGGCCAAAAACAGTCTGTACTGGACTCATCAACTAACGTGCAATCATTTGGATTCTACTTTTCAGAACTGGAGAAACTGCAGCAAATGCTGGATAGTGCGGGTAAGGTTTGCTTAACTGCAATTTAAAACTGATTGGATTGACTTTGAGGTCTAAAATGGTGGAACAAAGTGGGCTGTATCACCACCCCGCCAGTTGGATACCGTGCCTAAACGTGTTAATGCGAAGGGCAGGTTATATAGAACAGGCTTGCATTCGTTTGAATATAGAATATAAATAGCCGATCTAATTGAGGTGCTTAAAATGATTAAAGGATTGATGAGGTAAATAGAGAAAATGTTGTTCCTCTATGCGGGTGTCCAGAACAAGTGGGCATCACCTTAGAAATTTGGACGAGGCCCTTCCCGGTTGATGCCAGGATGCACATCTTTACGCAAACATCTATTGGAATCGCTCCAGAAAAAAAGCTGTTGAGTTTAGGCCAATCGAAAATTTCCAAACAGAGACAAAACATAGAAACATAGAAAAATGGGTGCAGGGGTAGGCCATTCGGCCCTTCGAGCCTGCTCCACCATTTAATATGATCATGGCTGATCCTCTGTCATAATACTATATTGCCACTATCTCCCCATACCCCTTGATGCCTTTTGTGTCTAGAAATGTATCTATCTCCTTCTTAAATATATTCAGCGACTTGACCTCCACAATCTTCTGTGGCAGAGAATTCCACAGGTTCACCACCCTCTGAGTGAAGTAATTTCTCTCATCTCCGTCCTAAATTTCATACCCCGTATCGTGAGAATGTGACCCCTCGTTCTGGACACCCCCAGCCAGAGGAAACATCCTCGCTGGATTCTGTCTGTCTAGCCTGTCCGAATTTTACACGTTTCTATGAGATCCGCTCTCATTCGTCTAAACTCTAGTGAATAAAGGCCTAGTCGGTCCAAACGCTCCTCATACGACAGTCCAGCCATCCCAGGAATCAGTCTGTTGAACCTTCTCTCTCTGGCAAGTATATCCTTTCTTAGGTCAGGAGAACAAAACTGCAAACAGTACTCCTGGTGTGGTCTCACCAAGGCCCTGCACAAATACAATTTAGTTAGCCAATTGTGCAAGGGTTACAGAACAAAGGCGGATAGATGGAGTTTATCGTGTGGCTGATCGTGCATTGACCAGTTGTGCAGAATGGCCTGTTTTTAGAGCTGTACGTTTTACTAAATCATCATCTTTTTCTCATGCAGAAGAGAAATATCGTCAGTGCCAGGAAGGTACAAGAGCACAAAGGATTTGTTAATTCTCTGATTTGTTCTGAAACGAAGTAATCTAACGTTCGGTGCTGCTTTCTTTCTGAGAACCTTATTCCTTTATTTCTTAGAGCTGTTTGGGAAGTGCAAAACCGATGGTGAGTGACGCCAATTAATTAAGCTCATTGAAGCACCGTTAAATGTGAAATTTCTCCAATCGATAGCAGTTAAGGGTTCCACACGAAATTCGTGGAAAAAGGGATGTTTGAAAGAAGGAAGAGGTGCGACAGAGAAAATTGAATATTTTATTTAAGGGGAATGAAGTGGAGGCCTACTTTTGAAGGAGTGGACGATCAGCGTCTGAAATTGATGCTATCAGTGCAGTACGGTAGATTTAGATGAAGGCTGCAATGTTATATTGCAGGCAAATGTGCCAAATGGCCTCCGCCTGCACTGCAGAATGTAATTGGCCGTAACTTGCAAGAGTGGAGCATCTGGTGGCGTATGCCACTAGACTTTTCTCTGCACCCTTCAATTCAAAATAATTGGACCGTAATTTGCTGTAAATGAAATCGTTAACAGCGAGGACAACGCTGCATCTGGGACCTTCGGGAATGGCTAGACTAGCCGCCTTTGGGCTATAAATTGGGTGGTTTATCGGCACCCGTTACCTCCATTTAAGGGCGACAAAATGGCGGCCGCTGCTCTTCCGCCAGCTGGTGGTGGGGCCCACGGCGGCCGCCATTGGTGGGTGGCCGGCAGCGCTGCCGATAGCAGGGATCACCAAAATTATTGAAATGAAGCCGATTGTGATGTCACTTGACCGCCCGATGTTCGAGTTTGGACTTCGCTGCTCCACTTACCGCCTTAGACGGGGTAGACGGGGCCGAGTGGTTAAGGCGATGTTCTAGCAATCGATTGGGGTTTCACCGCGCTGTTTCGAACCCTGCCGACTACGGAAATGATGACGTCGTCCCAAAAGGGTGCGGTTTAAATGGGCAACACGGTGGCATAGTGGTTAGCACTGGTGCCTCACAGCGCCAGGGACCCGGGTTCGAATCTGACCTCGGGTGACTGTCTGTGTGGAGTTTGCACATTCTCCCCGTGTCTGCGTGGGTTTCCTCCGGGTGCTCCGGTTTCCTCCCACAGTCCAAAATTGTGCGGGTTAGGTTGATTTGGCTATGATAAATTGACCCTTAGTGTTAGGGGGGTATTAAATATGTGGGGTTATGGGGATAGGATGGGATATGTTAGGGGGAATTAAATACGTGGGGTTACGGGGGTAGGGTGGGATATGTGCACTGTGGGGATTAAAGCAGGGACAGGGTACTGGATTTGGATGATCAGCCATGATCGTATTGAATGGTGGAGCAGGCTCGACGGGCCGAATGGCCTACTCCTGCTCCTAGATTCTATGTTTCTATGTTAACTAAGACGAGCTGAGCAAGCATTGTCAAGCATTAAGGAGGCTCCAGCATGCGCCTGAAATGTTTTTTCAGTTTGATCGGCTCTGTGCAACTTCCTGCAGCTGCAGAAGCTTTATAAACTTCTTTCGAGCTTTTATGGTAACAGGGAGCGTTGTTGCAAGTGCCGAACGCCTTCAAGGCTTCTGCTCGCAATACTTTTTCACACTTATGCTGGCTGTACTGGCAGAGCACATATCTTTGGCAGAGGGAAAGGAGACAGCGAAGAAGACGGTGAGATTCTGGCAGAGGAAGGAGGAGAGATATCAGCAGGAGCTCTTACACAATCACGGTCTTCAGAGAGCACTTGTCATATCCATCTGAGTGAGGATCAGTGTTTCAGGAGGCCACGCTTCACCGGAATTCTGCCACCTCCTGGAATCAGACAGGCAGCCTCAGACCAGGGCGAGCACGGCTCTGCCAGTGGCCGTCAAGGTCACCGTGGACCTCAATCTCTCCGCCAGCGGACACTTCCAGTCTGCAGCTGGAGACAGAGCTAACATCTCACAGTTCGCCGTCCATTGCCACAACCGGAATGTTACTGAGGCTCCGTACACCAGGAGAGGATGACTACGTTGTCTTCTCTCTGAGCTGAGAGAAGCGGAGCGAGTGCGCATGCGGCTTTGCCAGGCTAGCGAGTTTCCCCATGGTGCAGGGCGCCAGCGACGGCACTAAGGTGGCCTTGCCTGCGCCATATCACAGACCTGAGATCTACTGTAAAAGCAAAGGCCACCACGTAATTAATGTGCAGTTGGAGCGCGACCATGCCCAGCGCTTCCCGATGGCCAATGCCGATATCATGGCAGCAGCCTTGACGTCTTCATTCTGCGCCAGCAATCTTCCAGCCACCACAGCAATCTCGAGACAAAGGCTATGCACTCTGCACCTGCTTAGGACTCCACGTTGCAACACCACCACTCATGCACAGCACTCATATAATGGGAGCAGTGTTCACACCAGGAACCTCATCGAGCAGACCATCAGGATACTGAATCCACAGGTTCCGCTGCATTGGCCGCTCGGGAGGAGCCAGCCAGTACACGCCGGAACAGGTGTCCCATTTCGTGGTGGTCTGCTGCATGTTTCACAACATGGCCGCCATGAGGGCACAGCCCTTGCCACCAGGGATTGCATCACCTCTGAGGAGGAGGACGGGGGAGAGGAGAAGAGGGAGGACGAGGTAGAAGAAACATAGAAACATTGAAAAATAGGAGCAGCAGTAGGCCATTCGGCCCTTCGAGCCTGCTCCGCCAATCAATATAATCATGGTTGATCCTCCATCTCAATACCATATTCCGCTCTCTCCCCTTACCCCTTGATGCCTTTTGTGTCTAGAAATCTATCTATCTCCTTCTAAAATTTAATCAGTGATTGGCCTCCACAGCCTTCAGTGGTTGAGAATTCCACAGGTTCACCACCCTCTGAGTGAAGAAATGTCTCCTCATCTCAGTCCTAAATGTCTTACCCGGTATCCTGAGACTGTGACACCTCGTTGTAAAGCCCCCAGCCAGGCGAAAGAACAGAGGAAGAGGAGCAAGAGGAAGAGGACAAGGAGGGGTGGAGGAGGCAAGCAGTCAGTCCCCCGTCCTGACGGGCTGGACCTGGACGGCTCATGAGACTCCGATTCCAATGAATGAAACCTCAGATCCCAGTTGCTGACCACATGCCCATCATATCATCCCTCTGTCAAGGAATATCACAGCGTCCTCTTGAACACGAAGCTGATATAAAAGACCAACACAAACGTTTCCAAACAAATTAATAACTTCATCAAACATCTTTTCACACACATTTACAGTAACCAGGGCCCTGAAACTCCGAACGAGGCTTCCTGCGGGCGGATGCCACCGATCGGAAAAAAGTCATAAACCTAGCTGCTGGTTCCGTGGATTCCGATCCTGGGCCTCTCCGGTTGGAAATGCGCAGAGGCCCACGTATCCCAGGGGTGCATGCGGTTCGCAAGCGTCCCTGGGATCACGTGGGCAAGGCGACCCAATCAAAGACCGGAATCTCCCTTCATACTTGTGACAAATGGACAGAATTGTCAAAATTATCAATGCGTATCACATTTAAAAAGACACTAAAACATTAAATATTTTTTTAAAAACATTACACAAGTAAAATTAATTAAAATGCAAATTAATTTAATATTTTAAACAAAAATTAATTTTGAAGAAGAAATTAAATGATTTCACGGTGTTATAAATAAGCTTACTTTTTTGAAGAGTATATTTAATTTATAAATGACGTATACAATTTCATGTTTCACTTTAGTAACACTATTCAGCAAGGCGTGAGAATTCTATGGCCTTACAGTGGGCGGAAGTTGTGCAAAAAGCGAAACTCTCCACCCGCAGACACTTTTCTTTGGCATGCGTTGGATCTTCAAGAGAATTCTTAATAGATCGCAAGTGCCTGTTTTCAGCGCATGCGCTTTGCCTGCCTGAAACTGGCACTTATGCGGCCTGTAGGGTGCGTACGGAATTCCTACGCACCCGTGGTGGGCGGAAAATCCGGCCCAATCCATGGGGGAGACTTCCGATGTCCTTGCAGGACGACCGTCGAGCTGCTCTGGCCCTAGAAGGCCCGGATGCAGAGAGTGCACCACCTCTTCCTGTGCGGCAGCAGTCTCGGCTGGCTGGCTGACAGACAGCGGCACGGGAAATGGCGGAGCGGCACTTGTGGCAACAGGAATGCTGTCAGCCTGAGAGAGGACAGTCGGGTGCTGCTCCACTGACCACCTGCCACTCCCCCGGGGCGGCGTCTCAGCATTCGTAGCCAACTTTTGCGGCACAGATTGCTGAGCTACTGAGACATGCTTTAATCCCGCTCGACAGTGGTCAACCACGCCACAACGGCAGCAGTCAGAGATTATTTTTTATTCGTTTATGAATGTGGGCGTCGCTGACAAGGCCAGCATTTCTTGCCCATCCCTAATTGCCCTTGAGAAGTTGGGGGTGAGCCGCCTTCTTGAAACGCTGCAGTCCGTGGGGTGAAGGTACTCCCATAGTGCTGTTAGGGAGGGAGTTCCAGGATTTTGACGCAGCAACGATGAAGGATCGGCGATATGCTTCGAAGACATGATGGTGATTGATTTGGAGGGGAACTTGGAGGTGGTGGTGTTCCCCTGCGTCTGCTGCACTTGTCCTTCTAGGTGGGAGAGTTGGAGGGTTTGGGAGGTGCTGCGGAAAAAGCCTTGGCGAGTTACTGCAGTGCATCTTGTAGATGGTGCACACTGCAGCCAAGTTGCGCCGGTGGTGGTGTGAGTCAATATTTAAGGGGGTGGATGGGGCTCCAATCAAGCGGGCTGCTTTGTCCTGGGTGGTGTCGAGCTTGAGTGTTGTTGGTGCTGCACTCATCCAGGCAAGTGGAGAGTATTCCATCACACTCCTTACTTTTGCCTTGTAAATGGTGGAAAGGCTTGGGGAGTCAGCAGGTGAGACACTCGCCACAGAATATCTAGCCTCTGTACTGCTCTTGTTGCCACAGTATTTATGTGGCTGGTCCAGCTAAGTTTCTGGTCAATGGTGATCCCCAGGATATTGATGGTGCGGGAATCGGCGATGGCAACGCCGCTGAATGTCAGGCGGCCATGGTTAGACTCTCGCTTGTTGGAGATATTGGCTGCCTGGCACTTCTGTGGTGCGAATGTTACCTTTCACTTGTCAACCCAAGCCTGAACATCGTGCAGGTCTTATTGCATGCGGGCATGGACTGCTTCATTATCTGAGGAGTTGTGAATGGCACTGAACACTGTGCAGTCATCAGCGAACATCCCCATTTCTGACCTTATGTTGGAGGGAAGGTCATTGATGAAGCAGCTGAAGTTGGTTTGGCCCAGGACCTGAAAAACTCCTGCATCGTTGTACTGAGGCTGTGATGATTGATCTTCATCCACTGCAGCCATCTTCCTCGTGCTAGGTATGACTCTAACCAGTGGAAATCCCCCCCCACCTCCCGCGATTCCCATTCACTTCACGATAGCAAAATACTGCGGATGCTGGAAATCCGAAATAACAACAGAAAACGCTGGAAAACTCAGCAGGCCAGGCAGCAACTGTGGAGAGAGAAACAGAGTTAACGTTTTTCTCCCCTTGTCCAGTCTCTTCCCACCTACATCCGCGACTCTTCCGACGCCCTCAGCCACTTTAACAGTTTCCAGTTTCCCGGCCCCAACCGCCTCCCTTTACTATGGACGTACAGTCCCTCTACATTTCCATTCCCCACTAGGATGGCCTGAGGGCGCTCCGCTTCTTCCTTGAACAGAGGCCCAACCAGTCCCCATCCACCACCACCCTCTTCCGCCTGGCTGAACTTGTTCTCACATTGAACAACTTCTCCTTTGACTCCACCCATTTCCTCCAAATCAAAGGTGCTGCTATGTGTACCCGCATGGGTCCTAGCTATGCCTGCCTTTTCGTGGGATATGTGGAACACTCTTTGTTCCAGTCTTACTCGGGTCCCGTCCCTCACCTCTTTTTCCAGTACATTGATGACTGTATCGGTGCCGTCTCCTGCCTCGCCCTGAACTAGAACATTTCATTCACTATGCTTCCAATTTTCACCCTTCCCTCACCTTGTTCATCTCCGAATCTTCCCATCCCTTCCTCGACATTTCCGACTCCATCTCTGGGCATAGGTTATTGACTAACATTCACTACAAGCCTCCCACAGCTACCTGGACTACACTTCCTCCCACCCTGCCTCCTGTAAAGACTCTATTCCATTCTCCCAGTTTCTCCGTCTCCGCCGCATCTGCTCTGATGATGACACGTTCCGTACCAGTGCTTCCGACATGTCTTCCTTTTTCCTCAACCGAGGATTCCCCTCTACTGTGGTTGACACGGCCCGCGATCGTATCCGTTCTATCTCACGCTCTTCTGTCCTCACCTCTGCCCCTCCCTCCCGGAACCACGATAGAGTTCCCCTTGTCCTCACCTTTCACCCCACCAGCCTCCACATTCAACGGATCATCCTCCGCCATTTCAGCCACCTCCAGCGTGATCCCACCAACAAACGCATCTTCCCCTCACCTCCCCTTTCAGCATTCCGCAGGGACCGCTCCCTCCGTGACACCCTAGTCCACTCCTCTACCACCCCCAGCACCCCTTCCCCTTCGCCCGGCACCTTCTCCTGCAAGCGCAGGAGATACAACACATGCCCTTATACCTCCCCTCTTCCCACTGTCCAGGGCCCCAAACACCCCTTCCAGGTGGAACGGCGATTTACTTGTGATTCTTGCAATTTAGTATACTGTATTCGCTGCTCACGATGTGGTCTCCTCTACATTGGTGAGACCAAGCGCAGATTGTGTGACCGCTTTGCGGAACACCTCCGTTCAGTCCGTAAGGGGGACCCCGAGCTCCCAGTGGCCTGTCATTTTAATTCTTCGCTCCACTCCCACTCTGACCTCACCGTCCTCGGCCTATTACACTGTTCCACGGAAGCTCAGCGTAAGCTCCAGGAACAGCACCTCATCTTTCGTTTAGACACCCTACAGCCTTCTGGACACAACATCGAGTTCAACAATTTTAGATCATAACCTCGGTCGCAATCACATTTATATTTTATTTTTTCATTCACCCTTTTGTTTACCGCCCCCTTTTTTTTTCCTCCCAGAAGCTGGCAGCTGTCCTTCATTCTGCCAGTGCATTTCACACTTCATTTAGCCTCAACCAGTTACATCAACACCTCCTCTTGCCTTGATTATCTCTTAATGTCTCTCAATGTCTGTTAATCTCTCCCTTTGTTCTTCTATCCCCTCCCCCTTTTCCCAGCTTTATCCTTGCTTTAATTTTATTTCATTTCCTGCATTTTTCCAGTTCTGACGAAAGGTCTTCGACCTGTAACGTTAACTCTGAATCTCTCCACGGATGCTGCATGGCCTGCTGAGTTTTTCCAGCGTTTTCTGTTGTTATTTCCCATTCACTTCAGTTTTATTGGGATCCTTGATGCCACACTCGGTCAAATGCTGCCTTGATGTCTAGGACAGTCACTTTCACATCACCTCTGGAATTCAGCTCCTTTGTCCATCTTTGGAACAAGGCCGTAATGAGGTCGGGAGCCGAGTGTTCTTGGCAGAACCCAAACTGGGCATCAGTGAGCAGTTTATTGCTGAGTATGTGACGTTTGATCGCACTGTCAATGACACCTCCCATCACATTGCTGATGATTGAGAGTGGACTGATGGAGTGGTAGTTGGCCGGATGGGGTTATTCCTGCTTTATTGTGGACAGAACATACCTGGGCAGTTTTCCACATTTTCGGATAGATGACAGTGTTGTAGCTGTACTGGAACAGCTTTGCTAGAGTTTCAGGTGTTCTGGAGCACAAGTCTTCAGCACGATAGCCGTGATGTTGTCGGGGCCCATAGCCGTTTCTGTATACAGTGAGTGAATCCAATTGGCTGAATACTGGCTTCTGTAATGATGGGGGAACCTCAGAAATATTGATCATCCACTCGGCACTTCTGGCCGAAGATGGTTCAAACGCTTCAGCCGTGGCTTTTGCACTCACGTGCTGGCTCCACCATCATTGAGGATGGGGATATTCATGTAGTCTCCTCCTCCCGTTAATTGTGAAATGGTCCACCACCATTCACGACTGGATGTGACAGACTGCAGAGCTTTGACCTGATCTGTTGATTGTGAGATCGCTTAGCCTTATCTACTGCATGCAACTTTCGCTTTTTAGCATGTATGCAGTCCTGTGTTGCAGATTCCCAAGTTGGCACCTCATTTTTAAGTACACCTGGTGCTGCTGCTGGCATGCTCTTCTACACTCCTCTTTGAACCAGGGTTTGGTCCCCTGGCTTGATGATAATGATAGTGTGTGTGATATGCCGTGTCATGAGGTAAAATTTAACATCACGTTTGCAAAGAGTCTGGATCCTCCTCCGACAGTTGGCAGAAGGATAGATTGTTGGCATGGGAATTTACTTTGTGGCATGAAACGAAGGCAATGTCCTCGGTGTTCCCAATATTTAGTTGGGTGAAATGTGTGCTCATCCATTACTGGAAGTCTGAGAACCAGCAGAGGGAGTGTCAAGGTTAAGAGAGAGGTGGCGGTGAGGCAGAGCTGGGTGACGTCAATGCACATGTGGAAATTGTTCTTGCCCAATTGTGATGCAGACACATGGGGTAGCCCGCCGACGAGAAATAAAGAGCAGGGAAGAACGATTTGGATTATGACAGAGGAGAAAGAGACTTAAAGGAGTGGTAAACAAAAAGTAAGAAAATAAATTTGTCTTTTGAAATCTCGAACCACAATTTACTGCTAGCAGGCATGAAACTGGAATACTAAAGGTTAAGAGGTGATCCAACAGAAGTTTTCAAGATGATGAGAGGACTTGTTGGAGTAGATAGCGAAAAAAAATCTACACCCTCTGGCGAGTGGGAGTACAACCAAAAGTCATAGACTAAAGTCATTGGCAAAAGATTTAAAGGGCAGGTGAGGATATTCGTTTTCACTCAGAGAGTTGTCGGCCTCTGGAACGCCCCAACTGAAAAGGAGGTAGAAGCGGATTCCATGAATAGTTTCAGAAGGGAGTTGGACAGGTACTTGATTATGAATAATTAAAAGCGTTACGGACAGCAAAGTGTGACTTAGGACTAATTACGACTACACTTTCGAAGCGGCAGCACAAACACGACGCGCCTAATGGCCTCTTTCAGCGTCTATGATTGTACGATTCTATGAATTTCTTATATATAACGGCAAGGCTAAAGACGAGATACTGATTGTGTGAAGTTAATGGTGGAGTGTCGTAAATTATGCGCAGCTTCTGGTGATTTGCGACTCACAGTTTCAGTCTTATTCCCTTGAATTTCCTGACGGATTCGCGCATTGATAACGGCTTGTGTTTGTAAATATTCCCACAAGTCCCGGCCTAATGCGTCTAACGTTTTATTAAATCATACCTTTCTCCACTCCCGTACAGACGAAAGGCTGGTGGAAAAAGATTTAGGTAAAACCCTTCATAAATTATTTAAAGATTTGTTTCGAAATATATACCGTGTATTAGCTGAGCAAATCTGAATTCGCCTCTTTTCAAACAGTCCGGTTAGGGTATGATTAACGTTATCCATATATCTTATTGATTATATCATTGGAGTTTAGAAGAATGAGATGTGATCATATTGAAACATAAAAGATTCTGATGGGAATGACAGGGTGGATGCTGGGAGGATGTTTCCCCTCGTGGAGGTATCTAGAACTAGGGGGCATAGTTTCAGAATGAGGGATCGCTCATTTAAGACGGAGATGAGGACGAATTTCTTCTCTCAGAGGGTCGTCAATCTTTGGAATTCTCTGCCCCAGATAGCTGTGGAGGCGGAGTCATTGAATATATTCAAGGCGGAGATTGACAGACATTTGAACGACACGGGAGTCAAGGGGTATGGGGAGGGAGCGGGAAAGTGGTGTTGCGGCCATGATTCGATCAGCCATGATCTTACTGAATGGCGGAAAAGGCACGAGGGGCCGATTGGCGTAATCCTGCACCTGTTTCTTAAGTTCTTGTGTTCTCCTTGATCATCTGCCCTCATGATTGCATGAGGTAGAAGTGACCAAATTCGTTCACTCAATGTATTAATTGAGGGACTGTTTACTTTGAAATGTGCAATATTATCCCCAAACTAGGAGCCGTAACAAGAGGTTGATACTAGTAAAGGCAATCGTGGATTCACGAGAAAGTGATGAGAATGTTGATCTCGTTGCTGCAATGAGTAGTTGAGGCCAATAGCAGAGATAAGTTAAGCGGACATTAGATGGGAAAATGAGGGAGATGAATTTCAGGATATGCTGATAGCGTGACATGAAGTAGTGTTGGGAGGAGGCGCGTGTGGAGTACAAACACTGCCAAAGACAAGCTGGGCCCAATGGCCTTTTTCTCTGCTGGGAATTCTAAGTAATTCTATGTAATCTATCTGGATTATGTTGATTTTGTTTTGCAGAACTGGAGAAACTGAAACAAGCTCTCAACGATGCACGTGAGGACGATATAAAATGACTACATTATTTGCAACAAATGTAATGTCAATCGATTCCGTTATGCTCATGAGGAAATGATTAGCGAGAATCAGCTGATTAATAGTCCATTCGCCACATTAGAAACATAGAAACATAGAAAAATAGGAGCAGGAGTAGGCCATTCTGCCCTTCGAGCCAGCTCCGCCATTCAATATGATCATGGCTGGGCCTCTATCTCAATACCATATTCCCGCTCTCTCCCCGTACCCCTTGATGCCATTTGTGTCTAGATATATATCTATCTCCTTCTTAATATATCCAGTGATTGGCCTCCACAGCCTTCTGTGGTAGAGAATTCCACAGGTTCACCTCACTCTCAGGGAAGAAATTTCTCCTCATCTCATTCCTAAATTCCTATCCCGTATCCTGAGACTGTGACCCCTCGTTCTTGAACACCAAGCCAGGTGAAACATCCTCCCTGCATTCAGTCTGTCTAGCCCTGTCAGAATTTGATACGTTTCAATGAGATCCCCTCTCATTATTCTAAACTCTTGTAAATACAGGCCTAGTCGTCCCACTCTCTCCTCATACGACAGTCCTGCCATCCCAGGAATCAGTCTGGTGAACATACGCCGCACTCCCTCTATGGGAAGCATATCCTTTCTTAGGTAAGGAGACCATAACTGCACACAGTACTCCAGGTGTGTTCTCGCCAAGGCCCTGTAAAACTGCAGTAAGAGATTGAGAAATTCAGTTCTGTGACCTTCAGCCGTGAAGTCATGCATTTTGGAAGGAAGCATCAGTCGAGGCAATAAAAGCTAAATGATATAAACTTAATTCAGGTGCAGGAGAAGAGGGACATGTGTTGTATACTGACAATGTTTGTCGGTATCAGAAACAGTTGAGCAGGTGTTTAGAACGCATCAGGGATGACTACCTGCATTAACAGAGGCATTCAGAGACAAAAAGACGAAATTGTGATAAACATTTCAGCATCACTTGTGAGGCCACAGATTCAGTGTTATGGGCATCACATTATAGGAAGAATGTGAAAGCCTTGGAGGGATTAAGATGACAATTACTAGATTGGTACCATGGATGCGGTACTTCAGTTACGGGGAGAGACTAGAAAAGCTGGGTTTGTTCTCCTCTGACCAGAGAAGGTTAAGGGGAGATTTAACAGAGCTGTTCACAATCAAGAAAGGCACTGACAGTGTAAGTAAGGAGTAATTGTTTCAAGGGGCTGAAGGGACGGAAATCAGGCCACACATATTTAAGGTAATCCCCAAAAGAACCCAAAGCTTATTTTTATTATTTGGAAAGCACTGACTGAATTAATGGTGGAAGCAGATTCAATAGTACCTTTCCAAAGGGAATTGCATAATTATTTGAAGGAATCATGTCTAGGGCGTTGGGAAAGGGCAGGGTGTTGGAACTAATTAGATAGTTCTTTCAAAGTGCCGGCACATGGATGATTGGCCGAAAGGTCTCCTTTCGTGCTGTCTCATCCTAAGATTCTAGGAATACCGTCACGTGCACTGCATCCAATCAAAACTCTTCTCATGTTTAACTTGCTCACGTAAGCTCTCATATCTTATTGCAGGTAAAATCAGAATGTAGTTTTTGAAAATAAATCGTGTTATTTTTCTTCAGAAGCAAAGGTGAATCGGAACAAATTTGGTAAGTATAGATATACAAAGATCGTTCCTTGTTAACTCCGTTTTATGAAATGGGAATGCCTACATTAACTAATGATTTTGTTCTGATCACTTGACATTTCACAGACCAGGATGAAGGAAATGCAGCAGATGGTGAGTAGTATGAAATTAAGTCTGGCCGCCTCACTCAAATGTCTAACCGATAGCAACCAACATTTCTACAATGGAGAAAGTGCAAACAAAGATAGCAAGGACGATTGAGCTTTTTGATGAGATAACACATAGGTCAGATAAAAGAAAATTAGAGGTCAATTGAGTGCGCAACGAATTGGCAGATGGAGTATAATGTGGGAAAATGTGAAATTATCCACTTTGGTAGGAAGAATAGAAAATATAATATTATTTAAATGGAGAAAGACTACAGAATGTGGCGGTACAGTGGGAGTTGGGTGTCCTCGTAAAAAAGTAAACATGCAGGTGCAGCAAGTAATTAGGAAGGGAAATGTAACATTGGCCTTTATTTCAAGGGGGATAGAGTATAAAATTAGGGAAGTCTTGCTACAACATTACAGGGCGTAGGTGAGGCCACACCTAGAGTAATGCGTACAGTTTTGGTCCCCTTATTTACGGAGGGATATACTTGTATTGGAGGCAGTTCAGAGAAGGTTCACTTGGTTGATTCCTGGGTTGGAAGGGTTGTCTTATGAGGAAATGTTGAGCAAGTCGGGCATATACTCATTTGAGTTTAGAAGAATGAGAGGTGATCTTATTGAAAAATGTAAGATTCTGAGGGGGTTGGAGAGGGTAGATGTTGAGAGGGTGTTTCCCCTCTTCAGTGAATCTAGAATGAGGGGGCATACTCTCAGAATAAGGGGTCCCCTATTTAAAACGGAGATGAGGAGGAATTTCTTCTCTCAGAGTGTCGTGAATATTTGTAATTCTTTACCCCAGAGAGCTGTGGAAGCTGAATCATTGAATATATTCCAGGCTGAGATAGACAGATTTTTGAGCAATAGGGTAGTCATGGTTAATGGGGAGCGGGCAGGAAAGTGGAGTTGAGGCCAGAATCGGATCAACCATTATCTCATGAAATGGCGAAGCAGCTCGAGGGGCCGAATGGCCTGCTTCTGCTCCTATTTCTCATGTTCTTATAAAGGCACTGCAGTTGATGTTGTGTATATAGATTTTCAAAATAAGTTTCGTGAAGTACCACATAATCGGCATGTTAGCAAAATTGAAGCCCATGGGATAAAAGGGGCGTTAGCAGCAAGGGTACAAAATTCGATAAGGGTTAGAAAGAACGAGAGTTGTGGAGAATGCGGACTAAAGTGAGGTCTACAGTGGTATTCCACAGGAATCAGTCCTTGGACCAGTGCTGTTTTTGATATACATTAATGACTTGGATTTGGTTTTGGGGGTAAGGGCACAATTTTGAAACTGACAGATGTCATGAGAATTGGAAGTATACCAAATAGTACGGAAGAAAGTAATAGACTAGGATAGGATATAGATAAGCTGCTGGTGTTGGAGGACACCTGTCCGTTGACATTCAAAGCAGACAATTGTGAGTTGCTACATTTTGAGAGGAATAGTGAGCAGAGACAATACCAGCTAAATGTAACATTTTAATGGTCGCACAAGAACAGACAGACCTGCTGTGTGTGTGCACAAATTTTTGACAGTGGCTGGACAGTTTTAAAAAGCCGTCAACAAAGCATATGGGCTCCTGGGTTTCATAGAGGCTTAGAGTACAGAAGCATGGAAGTTAAGCTAAACCTGTAGTAAACACGAGTTCAGCCACTGCTGGCCTGGGATTGTGTTCAACTCTGGGCTCTACATTTTCGGATTGACCTGACGTCTTTGGAGAGGGTACGGAACAAATGGTTCGAGAGGTGAGCGATTACAGTTACGTGGACAGATCCGAGATGCTGCTGTTGTTCTCCTTAGAGCAGAGAAGACTCGGTGGAGATTTGATGGAGATGTTTCAAATCATGAAGGGTTTAGATAGAGAAAGCACAGAGAAACTGTTTCCAATGCATGATGGGTCGATAACCAGAGACACAGATTAAAGTTGACAGGTAAAAAACCAGAGCCGACATGAGCAATGACAAATGTACGCAATGTGCGGTTAGGATTTTGAATGCATTGCATGACAGGGTGTTCGAAATAGATTCAGCAGTTGCTTTCAAAGGGAATTGGCAAAATACTTCAAGGAGAAACAAAAACTAGGATATATTGTGAAAGAGCCGAGCCGTGGGACTAACAGCTTTGCTCTTAGAAAGAGCCAGCGCAGTCTCGATGGACCGACGCGCATGCGCTGAAAACCGGCATTTCCGACCTGTCAAGAATCCTCTTGACAGTTCGGACGCCTGCCCTGGAGTAGGGCCTCTGCGGGTGGAGAGTTCCGCTTTCTGCAGAACCTCCACCCGCTGAAATCACTTAAAAATCTAACGCCTGTTAAAAGCGGGCGTAAGGCCTGCTTTTACCACATAAGAGTTTAAAAAAGTAAAAAATATTTTTTTTTCGCTCATTTATAATTCAAAATATTTTTTTAAAACGGTTTACTTTTAACCCCGTATAAATGTTTTTGCTTGAAAATATTTAATTTAATGTAATTTTAACACATTCTAAAAAGTGATGTTTTTTTGAATTTATTTATCTTTTGATGTCTTTTATCAGTGATCCACAATCATTCGTTTGACATGTCTATCTTCCAAAGTGTGAAGGTGTATCCCCATTCTCCCATTGGCTGGCCTGGCCCATATATTCCCAGGGACGCTTGCGAACCGCAAGCGCCCCTGGTATACCTGGGCCTCTGCGCATTTCGAATGTGGAGAGGCCCAGGAACTGAAATGGCCGGCCCTCGGGAGCCCTCACGTAAGGGCATAGATTTGTTTCCCGATAGGAAGCCTCCGCACGCAGGAAGCCTCCTATTGGAAATTACGGGCTGTTTCCATTTGTAGGGGAGTCCAAAACTAAGGGCCCTAATTATTACGATAGCAAAATACTGCGGATGCTGGAAATCCGAAATAACAACAGAAAACGCTGGAAAAACTCAGCAAACATCCGTGGAGAGAGAAAGAGAGTTAACGTTTCAGGTCGATGACCTTTCGTCAGAACTGGAAAGAGCCGGAAATCAAACAGATTTAAGGCCAGGATAAAGCTGGGAAAAGGGGGAGGGCATAAAGGAACAAAAGGGGAGATAAAGAGACATTAAGAGACATTAAGAGATATGCAAGGCAAGCGGTGGTGTTAATGTGACAGGTTAAGGCTAAAAGAAGTGTGAAATACTCATCTTTCGTTAAGGCACGCTACAGCCCTCTGGACTCAATATCGAGTTCAACAATTGTAGATCAGAACCTCAGCTCCAATCACTTTTATATTTTATTTTTTCGTCCACCCTTTTATTTGACCAGCCCCCCACTTTTTTTTTCCTCCTAGAAGCTGGCAGCTGTCCTTCATTCTGCCAGTGTATTTCACACTTCTTTCAGCCTTAACCTATCACATTAACACCACCTCTTGCCTTGCATATCTCTTAATGTCTCTTTATCTCCCCTTTTGTTCCTTTATCCCCTCCCCCTTTCCCAGCTTTATCCTGGCCTTAAATCAATTTGATTTCCGGCTCTTTCCAGTTCTGACGAAAGGTCATCGACCTGAAACGTTAACTCTCTTTCTCTCTCCACGGATGTTGTCTGGCCTGCTGAGTTTTTCCAGCGTTTTGTGTTGGCCCTAATTATTAAATAGTCACTAATATTTTCAACAAGGTATATAAGAGATACTTGGTTTATCAAAGGAATGGTTAGAATGTGAAACTCACTAACACATAGATTCGTTGAGGAGAAAAGCATTTAAGCGTAATCTAGATAAGTACATGGGGGAGAAAGGAACAGCAGGATATATTGATAGAGTGAGATGAGTGAGAGGAGAGTAGGATAGTGTGGGGCATAAACACCGGCATGCACCAGTTGGTCCGAATGACTGGTTGTTCCATTGAAAAGTGCTAGTCAGAATTACTAGCATTTGAACACGGACGGATGGACAATTAACTAATTTACCGCCTTGACAAATTCCCATGCTTATAATTACTTGTCCTTTAACCATGGATCTGACTCACCTGAACCCAGCTGACCCGGGAACTGCAGCTCTCTCGTGAATGCCGACCTGCTGCCTAAGGCCTCCTGTCCCTGAACACGTTGATCTCCGGAGCCAATTCTGACAGATTAAAACCGGATAATTTTTCGCAATTCTCCAAAATTATCCCTCTAAACCTCTGGGGGTGGAAATCCGTCTTGGATTGTAGCACTGAATGTGCAGCATTGCACCGGCCGGCTGTTCCACACAACTATGATATTCAGTTCTATAGCATTGAACGGAGCTACATATCGGGTGTGAAGTGTAAGGGGAAGGAGATAACACAGCACCCGTCCAGAGCAACTGCATAAAATACATTTCACTGAAGCCAAATCTGGCAGATGTAAAACGGGCTGCAAATGCGCTACACTTGAAATTCGACATTGAAGGGGATTCAAAACAGGTGGCATCACATCGGCAGGCTTTTATGCGCCCCGAGCGATATTCCGATCATTTGTCCGAGGCTCCCGCAACGTAAACAGCAGCATAGACCCGTTGGGGCCGAATGGTCTGTTTCCCTGCTATAAATTCCATGTAATTCTACGCGCTACTGAACTGCTCCCTAATATGTTCAACTATGTTTCTCGGCTAGATTTAATCAGGGTCTGCGCGGGAACTGGCGCTGAGCTTTTAACACCGATTCTGAACAAAACAGAAACGATTCAACCTGAGATTTTGCAGCAACTTCAGTATTTCACCTGCCCATTCTAATTGTAATAATTGGGGAGGACATTAATCGTGAGTGGCAGAGCAAAACGGACTGCAACGGAAAGGAATAATCCTTCTTTCTTTCGCATTTAGTGCGAAAGGCCAATATGGACTTCCACCTCATTGTCTGATTGAGCCTGCAGCTGTTCCAGGCACCTTTGCTCTACTTACAGATTTTCAGTGAGTCGCAGTGAGATCAAATTTCATGGGGTGAAATTCAAGCGCAATAAATGTCGGCAGTGGATCGGCCGCTCAAAATGGACCTGAATTTGCGTTCGGAGGCTTCCCGCGGGCGGATGCATCCGGTCATCACATTTTCAATGCATTTACCTGATTATCGGGCAGATACGGAGGCTCGCGAGCCTGGGACTCTCGTGGTAGAAATGCGTCTCCCAGGGGCGCAGGAGGTTCGAAAGCGCAACTGGGATCACGTCGGCCAGCACAACCAATGAACGAAGGGAACTGGCATAAGTATGTTTGGGGATGACTTAAACAATACACGAACACATGAAATGTTTTTTTTAAAGACATTATGTATATAAAATTAATTAGAAAGGCATTTAACTAATATTTTAAACAGAATTTGAAAAAAAAATATGGCCCGTATTTTGCGATCGGAGGCTTCCTGCATGCGGAGTCCTCCGATCTGGAAAACAATCTACTGACTTACCTGAGGGGTCCCGAGGTCGGGACACGTACGCTCCTGCGCCTCTTCAACTTGAAATGCGCAGGGCCCACGGATCCCAGGGGCGCATGCGGTTCGCACGCCTCCCTGGGATCACGTGGGTCATGTGGAGCCAATCAAAGAAGGGAATCGCTCTTCATACACTTCACAGATAGGCCTGTAAAATATGTGAATGGAGATCACCCCAAAACAGTATAAAACATTAAAAAAATAAAAAAATGTATCACATTTTTAAAATGAGTTGAAATTACAATAAATTCAATATTTAAAAAAAAAAATTCATGCTTTGAAGAAAACATTTAAAGTTTTTACGGGGCTAAACATAGACTTACTTTTTTAAAAGTATTTTTAAATGATAAATGAGTGAAATTTTTTTAAAACATTTTTCCACTCTTATGCATAAGATTTCTAAAGGTTTTCTGCGGGCGGAGGTTCTCCAGAAATCGGAACTCTCTACGCACAGAGGCCCTTCTCCCGGGCAGGCATCCGGTCTGTCAAGAGAATTCTTGACAGATCGGAATAACGGTTTTTAGCGCATCAGCTTGCCATTTCCACCGCACGTACACAGCAGTAGGGATCGGAATATACGGCCCTATGGGGGAAAAATTCAGTCGCGCCCCTTTGGGGCGCAAATATCGTCCGGGCGCAAAAATTAGCGCCTGGCCCTAATTATCGGCACTGACTGGAAAATTCACTTTTAACGCCCCGGGAGGTGATTGGAGCGCTAAATCAGGCGCTGCACACCTGTCTTAAGGCGCAAAGGCCGAGGAGTGAGGCGCTAACTCAGAGCGCTGGCGAAGCTCATGTGATGTCAGTCAGCAATGGAACACAGACACAATGGCGCCGGCCAGTTTTTAAAGGGGAGGGCTGATCTTGCTTTTCATCCACATCCTGCTCATTGCAGACTTGAATCTCGGCCTGGAGAGACCTGTACATCCAATCTGCTGGAAAGAACAATGGAGAGGCCGAGGGAAAGAGCTCAGAGTGCAGCCCCCACAGTCTCTTCTAAATCGATACAAGGAAGGGCAAATCAAAATGAACCTGCAAAGTGCTGCTCAGTACCCAAAACTCCTTCACACAGCTTTGAATCTCTCCAGAAGTCTCTCTCTCTCTCTTTCAGAACGAGTTGTGCAAAAATTTCAAACACAGAGAAAGACAGGAAGAAGCCCCCTTTAAATAGCGCCCCCCCCCACAGCCCCAAAGCGATTGATAGCGTTCCACTCTACCGGTCGTTGGATGCGCCAGGCGGTAAGGATGGGGGCGCCACTGAAATTCTGCTCCGGGGCGCCACAAGGGCGTTGCACTCTCGTATGACGTCACGATCTGCCGGCGCAGGAGACTGTGGCGATAGTGTTTAGCGCCGCCGCAAAATGTCTAGTTAATTTCGCGAGCGGCGCAAACATCGCTGCGCCCGGGCGCTAGCTGCTTTGCGCCTCATTAGCGCCATCTTAAGGTGCTAACGGGAGGCGCAACCAACTTAATTTTTCCCCCTATATGTTTTAACGGGGCTACAATTAAACTTACCTTATTAGACAGGGTTTTTAATGTATAATAAGTGATAACATTTGATTCTTCTATTTTTACAAACTCTGATGCTGGCAAAAACCTGCTTTTACCAGGCATAAAAAATGCCCCGCGTTTCATAAAAACATAGAAAAATAGAAGATAGGATTAGAAGTGGGCCATTCGGCCCCTGGAGCCTGCTCCGCCATTCGATGAGATCATGGCAGATCATCCAAACTCAGTACCCTGTCCCTGCCTTCTCCCCATATCCCTTGATATCTTCAGTTTTAAGAAGTATATCTAACTTCTTCTTGAATATATTTACTGACTTGGCCTCAACTGCCTTCTGTGGTAGAAAATTCCACAGGTTCACCACTCTCTGGGCGAAGAAATTCCTCCTCATCTCATTCCAAAATGGCTTACCCCTTATTCTCAGACTGTGACCCCTGGTTCTGGACTCCCCGGCCATCGGAAACATGCTTCCTGCATCTAGTCTGTCTAGTCCTTTTACAATTGTATAAGTTTCAATGAGATCCCCTCTCGTTCTTCTAAACTCTAGCGAATACAAGCCCAATCGACCCAATCTCTCTTCATTCGTCATTCCTGCCATCCCAGGTACCAGTCTGGTGAATATTCGCTGCACTCCCACCATGGCAAGACCATCCTTCCTCAGATAAGGTGACCAAAACTGCAGCAATACTCAAGGTGTGGTCTCACCAAGTCCCTGTACAGCTGCAGCAAGTCATTCTTGTTCCTGTACTCAAACCGTCAGCGACTGGAAGTTGGGCAAATAGCGCACCTCTCCACTCGCAGAGGCCCTTTGCCTGGGGATGCGGAGGATCTCTCAAGAGGATTATTTACATATCGCAAGTGCCTGCTTGCAGCGCATGCGCTTCGCAGGATTAAACACGGAATTTGCGCGGCCCCTACGGGTGCATGCGCACCCCGTACACACCCGTCGGGGTCGCAAAAACACAGCCCATTATATAACACAACTGAATTTCAACCAATCAGCTACGGCCCATTGTGCAGCCTTATCGAAGTTGAATTCTGCAGCGTTTAACGAATTTCTTTCTCGTACCAAAGATGGCAGTGCACGAACACGTGGGCCAGCGGGTTCTGTCCAATTGTCAAGGAAAGAAACAAATTGAGAGCTGTGGCTTTTCGTTTCAGAAATTGACAAACTGACAGAAGCTCTAGAAGCAGCAGGTGAGGATCGCTTATCAATAGTCAGTAACAATACTATGATTTTCAAGCACATTGTGGGGGCGAAATTTGATATGGTTGCGGATGCAAAACAGGCAGATGTTCATTTAGCGTCTGTTATCGGAACCGCGCAATATCTGGTTGCATTTGAGTGAACAGAACTAAATGTCGTGCGAGACTAAATGGGTGACCTATGCGATTGCACACGCTTTGCGATCCCACCCTTGTCTAATTTCATCCCTTTTTAATCGCTATTCTGCAAATTTCCAAACTATTTCGATGTCAGTGTCTGCACATAATTTAAACGGTTTGTGAAAGAGAAATCGTCTTGCTTGATGCTAAATTCTATTGGACACTTCATCTCGGGCGGTGGAGCAACACGGGCGGTATGGCAGTCAATGGAACTGAAAATCAGGCCCTGCTTATAACGGGCGGCCGATCCCAAACCGCACGTTTTTCGCCATCGGCCAAGACGAATTTCTAGGCCAAAGGACCTGAATAGCGGGCGGTAGTAAAACGGCCGGTCAAGGCGATATGATCCCTTTTGCGATCCCACCCAAGACAAAGATCTACCCCATTGTTCGAAAGTAGAAATGGAAAGCATAGCTCCGATATTGTAGCTATAGAAAAATACTAATGCACAAAAAAACATTATATTTTGCAGAGGAAAAGCTGGCGAAGTGCCAGAAAGGTAAAGGGGTATAAATCACATAGGACTTTCGAATGAATTGTATTCTGAAAAACGGATTTTTGAATCCGGGCAAAAGCAAAATATTGCAGGTGCTGGAAATCTGGTATAAAAGCAGAAAATGCTGAAAATGCGTGGGTCACAGAGCGTCGGTGGAGAGAGAAACAGAGTTAACGTTTAAGATCGATGGGCTTTCAACAGAACCGGAAACAGTTATATATGTAACGGGATATGAACAATTACAGTGGTGGGGAGCGACGGGAGGGGAGGGAAGAACAGAGGTGAAGGTTTGTGACAGTGTTGGCTGCATGAGGGATTACATGACAAGGAATGACACCAATTGCTTCTTTTATTCTCTAATGTTTCATTCATTTACTATTATTATTCCTCGATTCTGCAGGGGTTTGCACAAGAGATGGTAAGTCACATTCATTACACCAATTGCTGCAAGTGTCCCCAAATGTCAATTGGTGCTCCGTAGCGCAACATGGGGATACGTGTAAAATTGGCGACATAATTTAAAATTGCCACTATTAAGCCTCATGATAGTCTTTTAACCAATACAATAATCTGCTATTGGCAAGGACCCCAGGAAGTAGAGGCACAGCGCAACGGGTGACATCAATATGTAAGAAAAGTTATAACTGAACTAGGAAATCCATATTCGGTGCGGCCTCAAAGCTTCTTTATAGGATCATAGATCATAGGATCATAGAAGATAGGAGCAGGAGTAGGCCATTCGGCCCCTCTAGCCTGCTCCGCCATTCAATGCGATCATGGCTGATCATACAAATTCAGTACCCTGTCCCTGCTTTCTCCCCATATCCCTTGATCCCTTTAGCCTTAAGAAATATATCCAACTCCTTCTTGAATCTATTTAATGAATTAGCCTCTACTGCCTTCTGTGGCCGAGAATTCCACAGGTTCCCCACTCTCTGGGTGAAGAAATTCCTCCTCATCTCAGTCCTAAATGGCTTCCCCTTATCCATAGACTGTGACCCCTGGTTCTGGACTCCCCGACCATCGGGAACATCCTTCCTGCATCTAGTATGTCTGTCCTGTCAGAATTTTATAAGTTTCAATGAGATCCCCTCTCAATCTTGTAAACTCCAGCAAGTATAAGCCCAATCGCCCCAATCTCTCTTCATACGTCATTCCTGCCATCCCAGGTATCAGCCTTGTGAATCTTCGCTGAACTCCTTCCATGGCAAGGAAATCCTTCCTCAGATTCTTCAAATCTAACTTGCATTTATATAGTGCCGTTGAAGTAGTACAACGTCACCAGACTCTTCACAGGAGCTTTATGCGCCAATGCTTGACACCCAGCCAATTATGGAGATACTAGGTCGTGCCTGCACCTGACTAGGCCCTATGATCGAGCATTGCAAGCCTAATCCTCTCCCCCTCACATACTCTCAATCTCTCCCCTCCTCTTAAGGTGCTCCTTATAACAAACGCCTATGATCAAGCTTTTGGCCATCTGTACTAATACGTAAGAACATAACATAAGAAATGGGAGCAGCAGTAGGCCGTTTGGCCCTTTTGAGCCTGCGTCGGCATTCAATAGGATTATGGCTGAACTTTTACCTCAACTCCACTTTCCTGCATAAACGCCATATCCCTTTATACCCTTAATATTCAAAAATCTGTCGGTCTCTATAGTGAATATCCTCAACGAATGAGCCTCCACAGCCCTCTGGGGTAGATAATTCCAGAGATTCACCACTCTCTGAGTGAAGAGATTTCTCCTCATCTGCTCATCTCAGTCCTAAATGACCGACCCCTTATTCTGAAACTGTCACCCCTGGTTGTAGACTCACCAGCCATGGGAATCATACTCCCTGCATCTACCCTGTCAAACCCTGAAAGAAATTTAAATGTTACAAACAGCTCACCTGTCACTCTTCTAAACTCTAGAGAATATAGGGCTAGCCAACTCATCTCTCCACATAGGAAAGCTCCCCCATCCCAGGAATCAGTCTGCTGAACATGTGTTGCACTGCCTCGATGGCAAGTATGTCCTTTCTTATGTAAGGAGACCAAAACTGTACACAATACTCCAGGTGTGATCTCACCAGGACCCGGTATAATTGCAGAAAGACGTCTTTACTCTTGTACTCAAATCCTCTTGTAATAAAGGCCAACATACCATTTTCTTTCAGAAATGCTTGCTGTACCTGCATGTTAATTTTCAATGATTCGTGTTCAAGGACACCCAAGTCCCTCTGAAAACCAACCTTTCCCAATCTCTCAACATTTAAAAAATACTCCGCCATTCTACATTTCCACCAAAAGTGGATAACTTCACATCTCTCTACATTATATTCAATTTGCAATAAACGTGCACACTCACTTAGCCTGTCTATATCCCCTTGAAGCCTCCTTGCTTTCTCCTCATAACTTACATTCCCACCCAGCCTTGTATCATCAGCAAATTTGGATATATTACGTTTTGTCCACTCATCCAAATCATTGATGTAGATTGTGAATAGCTGAGGCCCAAGCACTGATCCTTGCGGTACCCCCACTAGTTACATCCTGCCAACCCGAAAATGACCTGTTTAATCCTACTCTCTGTTTTCTGTCCGTAAACCAATCCTCAATCCATGCTACTATATTACATGCAACCCCATGACTCCTAATTGTGTTTAATTACCTCTTGTGTGTCAGCTTATCGAATGCCTTCTGAAAATATAAATACACCACATGCACTGGTCCCCCTTATTTATTCTGCTGGCGACAACCTCTAACAGAATTGTCAAACACGATTTCACTTTCATAAATTCTTGTTGACTCTTCCCATTCCTGTTATTAATTTCTAAGTGCCCCGTTACCACGTCCTTATTAATGGACTCGAGCATTTTCGCTACAGTCTTATTTGGCTGGATGACAAGGTGAATCTTTTATTCCTGGATGACAAGGTGTGTTTGATTACGCTCCTGTGAAGCACCTTGGGACATGGTACAACGTTAAAGCTGTTATATAAGCGCCAGGTGTTGTTCATTTAGAAATCTTGTTGATCTGCACATGTTTTAAAATTTCCAGATCTACGTCTTCTTGAACTAGCACATCGTAAGTCTATTTTACGATGTTATATTCATTCAAATTTCTTTGAAATTACGTTTGATTTATTAATCGTCATCCTTGGTTCAGTTAGCAGCATCCTTGTCTCTGTTTGGGAAGGTTGTCAATTGTAGGCCACCTCCAGATACTTGAGCACTGAATCTCGCGTGAAGTTCCAGAGCAGAACTGAGAGCTGCACTGTTAGATCTGCCGTCTTTCGGGTCAGATGCTAAACGAGGCAAAATCTCCCCTTTCAGGGAACATCCTACCAATATCCATCCATCGACCAAGATGCTGCAACTCCATTGGCAGGATAGGCGCACCAACGTCAGTGTTCTCGCTCAGGCCAACATCCCCAGCATCGAAACTTTGACCACGCTCGATCAGCTCCGATGGATGGGCCACATCGTCCACATGCCCGATACGAGAATCCCAAAACAAGCGCTCTACTCGGAGCTCCGACACGGCAAGAGAGCCCCAGGTGGGCAGAGGAAACGCTTCAAGGATACCCTCAAAGCCTCATTGAAAAGTTGGCACATCCCCACCGACACGTTGGAATCCCTAACCCAAGACCGTACAAAGTGGAGGAGAAGCATTCGGGAAGGCACCGAACACCTCGAGACTATTCGCCGGGAGCAAGCGGAAACCAAGCGCAAACAGCAGAAGAGCGCACGTTAACCCAAGCACCCCACCCACCCGCCCCTTCAACCACTGTCTGCCCCACCTGTGACAGAGACTGTAGGCCCCACATTGGACTCATCAGTCACCTGCGAACTCATTTTTAATGTTGAAGCAAGTTATCCTCGGTTCCGAGGGACTGCCTAAGAAGAGAAGTGTGAGAAGTCGCACAACACCAGGTTATAGTCCAACAGTTTTATTTGAAATCACAAGCTTTCGGAGCGCTGCTGCTTCGTTAGGTGAAGTGAAGAGATGCATATAGGCACAGCATATATAGTCAGAGAACACTGCCAGATGATTACAGTTAATCTTTCTAACTGCCCTTTATCACACCTCGGCAAAGAGATAATCACGGCAATCAAAGGTGTGGATGGTGTCCAAACAGGTCAGTCAGCAAAAAAATGTTTTTTCTTTTCCATCCAGACCCCAGCATCTGCCACATTTGACCCCTTGTGACCCCACCTCATTGTCTTTGATGTAATGTTTTCCTGACTGACCTGTTTGGACTCCATCCAAACCTTTGATTGCCGTGATTATCTCTCTGCCGAGGTGTGATAAAGGGCAGTTAGAAAGATTAACTGTAATCATCTGGCAGTGTTCTCTGACTATATATTCTGTTGAGAGGTCGCACAACACCAGGTTATAGTCCAACAGTTTTATTTGAAATCACAAGCTTTCGGAGCTTTCGCTCCTTCCTCAGGTGAAGTAAATTGGATACAGAATCGCCAGAGCATATATAGATGGAAAAAAAAGCATGTGTACTTTACAATTGCAGACCAATAAATTAAATCATCCTGACTATCTGCCGAGGTGTGATAAAGTTAATTAAGTCAGCCAGGAAGGTACCACATCAAAAGACATAGCAAGATACAACTGAGACAATGAGGTGTAGTCGCAGGGGTTCCAACGTGTCAAAAGCTGCCATCTGTATGTAAAACGAAAAGCTTTAAAAAAAAATTACTTTTTTACTGGGAAAATTTTTACTTTTTTACTGGGAATCACATCTGTGAACAAGCTAACGACGACTCGAGTCCGGATCACGTCATGTATCGTGACATAAACCCAAGATCCCGATTGAGACCGTCTTCATGAGTGCGGAACTTGGCTATCAGTTTCTGCTCGGTGATTTTGCGTTGTCGTGTGTTTCTAAGGTTGCCTTGGAGAACGCTTACCCGCAGATCCGAGGCTGAATGTCCTTGACTGCTGAAGTGTTCCCCGACTGGGAGGTAACAATCCTGCCTGGCGATTGTTGCGCGGTGCTCGTTCATACGTTGTCTCAGTGTCTGCATGGTCTCGCCGATGTACCATGCCGCGGTGCATTCTTTCCTGCAACGTATGAGGTAGACAACGTTGGCCGAGTCACATGAGTATGTACCATGTACCTGGTGGGTAGTGTCCTCACGTGTGATGGTGGTATCTGTGTTGATGATCTGGCATGTCTTGCAGAGTTTGCCATGGCAGGGTTGTGTGGTGTCGTGGTCGCTGTTATCCTGAAAGCTGGGTAATTTGCTGCGAACGATGGTACTTCTGAGGTTAGGCGGCTGTTTGAAGGCAAATTTTCCCAGTAAAAAAGTAAATTTTTTTTAAAGCTTTTCGTTTTACATACAGACGGCAGCTTTTGACACGTTGGAACCCCTGCGACTACACCTCATTGTCTCAGTTGTATCTTGCTGTGTCTTTTGATGTGGTACCTTCCTGGCTGACTTAATTAACTTTATCACACCTCGGCAGATAGTCAGGATGATTTAATTTATTGGTCTGCAATTGTAAAGTACACATGCTTTTTTTTCCATCTATATATGCTCTGGCGATTCTGTATCCAATTTACTTCACCTGAGGAAGGAGCGATAGCTCCGAAAGCTTGTGATTTCAAATAAAACTGTTGGACTATAACCTGGTGTTGTGCGACCTCTCAATTTTGTCCACCCCAGTCCAACACCGGCATCTCCGCATCATATATATTCTGTGCCTATATGCATCTCTTCACTTCACCTGACGAAGGAGCAGCGCTCCGAAATCTTGTGATTTCAAATAAAGTTGTCGGACTATAACCTGGTGTTGTGCGACTTCTCACATTTGTCCACCCCAGTCCAACACCGGCATCTCCACATCATAAGAAGAGAAGAATTGCAGCATAGCGAGTGGGCATCTGGTTTTAAAGACGCCGTCAAATTTTCTTGATGGCTTCAATGTTAAAGGAAAGCGGGAGGAGCGTGAAAGGAGAACAATGTGATAAGGCTGTTCAAAAATACCGTTTCCATGACTCTATATGTAGAGGCATAGTGTAAAAAAAATAAGCTAAACCTGAATAAATTACTGCTTAGATGATAGCTGATTATTGTGTGCAATAGTGAATGCCACATTTCAGGAATGATGTTAAGGACTTGGCGAGAAGGTAGAGGAGATTTATCAGAATGGTACCAGGGAAGAGGGAATTCAGCTATGATGAGACACTAGAGAAGTTTGATTAGCTCTCATTACAGCAGAGAAATTTAAGGGAAGATTTATTTGAGGTGTTCAGAACTAAGAGGGACTTTGATAGGGGCTTTGCGTAACACCTCCTTTCAGTCCGTTAAGTTGACCCCGAGCTTCCGGTTGCTTGTCATTTTAATTCTTCTCTCCACGCCCACTCTGACCTCACCGTCCTCGGCCTCGTGCATTGTTCCACGGAAGCTCAGCGTAATCTCGAGGAACATCACCTCATCTTTCGTTCAGGCACTCTACAGCCTTCTGGACTCAATATCGAGTTCAACAATTTCAGATCATAACCTCGGCCCCTACCATATATATATATATATACATTTTTTCCACCCTTTTGGTTCGTGCCTTTTCCCTTTTTTTGCTCTCTAACCCCCTACGGCAGCTGTCTCTCATTCTGGCATCATTTCGCACTACACACCTCTAGCCACCTTTTGTTTCTTAACCTGTCCCATTACCATCTGGTCTTGCCTTGAGCTTCTCTTAATGTCTCTACTTACCATAGTTATTCTTCCCCCAGCCTCCCCCTTGCTTTTTTATCTGTTTTATTTCCTGCTTTTTTCTCAGTTCTGACGAAGGGTTTCGACCTGAAACGTTAACACTGTTTCTCTCTCCACGGATGTTGCTTGGCCTGCTGAGGTTTTCCAGCGTTTTCTGTTGTTGTTTCAATTTTCCAGCATCCGCAGTATTTTGCTATCCGACTTTTCTAGAGTTGTCTTGATGCTCAGCAACCAGAGGACGCAGATTCAATGAGAAGGTGTGAAATTTCTGATGCAGCGAGTTATGATCTGGAATTCACTTCCTGTAAATAATTAAATTCCACAATAACTTACAACAAAAGGGAATTGGATATATAAATAAATATGAGAAATTACTCGGGCTATGGGGAAATAGCAGGGTTATGGAACTGAGTGCAGAGCATTTTTTTTTGAGAGCCAGGGGCCGAATGGTGTCCTTCTGTGCTGTTTGATTCTATGATGCTTTGAAAACGGGCTGCTGATTGTCTTCTATCCTGCAGTAAATATGACATTTTACCCCATTCACACCAAAGAAAAATTAAAACCTTCTGTTTGTATAATGAGCCAATCCATCTCGCCTGCTTACTTCTTGTGCAGTGGCATCGTTAACGAAGATAATTTGAGGAAGGAATGGCAATAACATTCAGCCAACCATCGATCAGCTTGCAACTTTACCTAAGGAAGGATATACTGGCCATAAAGGGAGAGCAACGAAGGTTCAACAGACTAATTCCTGGGATGGGGGGGAATTGTCTTATGAGGAGAGCTTGAGTAGACTACGTCTATATTCACTGGAATTTAGAGAAATGAGAGGTGATCTCATCGAAACATACACAATTCGTACAGGGCTTGACAGGGCAGATTCAGGGAGGAAGTCTCCATTGGTTGGGGAGTCTAGAACCAGAGGGTCGCAGGCCCAGAATAAGGGGTCGGCCATTTATGACTGAGAGGTTGAGAAATTTCTTAGAATCATAAAATCATTGAAAGTTACAGCACGGAAGGAGACCACTTCGGCCCAACGTGTCCGCGCCGCCCAACGAAGAGCTATCCAGCCTAATCCCACTTCCCAGCTCTTCGGCCATAGCCCTGCAGGTTACCGCATCCCAAGTTCACATCCAAGTACTTTTTAAATGTGGTTAGGGTATCTGCCTCTTTCACCCTTTCAGGCAGTCAGTTCCAATGCAATTATATCCTTCCTTAAATAAGGAAACTACAACTTTACGCAGTACTCAAGGTGTGGTCTCGCCAATACCCTGCACAGTTGTATTAATTTCCCTCAAATTCCCTCTAAACATTCCACCCATGACTTTAAATCTGTGCCCCTTCGTTTTCTGACACCTCTGCTATGGGATAGGTCCTTTCTATCCATTTTATCTATGCCGCTCATAATTTTTTGCACCTCAATAAGATCTCTCCGCAGTCTCCTCTGTTCCAAGGAAAACAAACCCAGCCTAGCCAATCTTTCCTCATAGCTAAGATTCTCTACTCCCGGCAACATCCTTGCAAATTTCCTCTGTAAATCTCCTCCTCACTCAGAGGGCGGTGAAGCTTTGGAATTCTCTCCCCAGAGGGCTGTGGAGGATCTGTCGTTGAGTATATTGAAGACAGAGATTGATAGATCTTAGGATATTAAGGGAACCAAGGGACATGGGGATAGTGCAGGAAAGTGCAGTTGAGGTTGAAGATCAGCCATGATCTTATTGAATGGCGGAGCAGGCTCGAGGGGTCAAATGGCCGACATTTGCTCCTATTTCTTATATCCATATGTTTCTCTGCACTGTCTGGATCCACACCATCAGGTTGAATCCAACTGGCCATCTGAGTCACGCACCAATTCCTATACATCATCCGCCCTGTGCTCGCTGACCTATATTGGCTCATGGTCCAGCAACGAATCGATTGTAAAATTATCATCCTTTTGCGAATCGCTCCATGGCCTCGCACCCTCACTATCGCTGTAATCTCCATCAGCCCTACATCCCTCTAAGGTATCTGCGCTCCTTGATTTCTGCCTTTCGTGCGCATTTTCATTGCTCCACCATTCGGCAAATTGCCTCCAGCTGCCTAGGAATTGCCATCTGCGAGTCCATCCCACAAGCTCTCCGCCTATCTGCCGCTCTCTCCTGTTTTATGGGCATTCCTCGAAACGCACCTCTTGAGCCAAGCTTTTGGACAACTGTTCTATCAGCTCCTTAAGTGGCTCTGTTTCAAAAGTCGTCTTGTTGAGCTCCTATGAAGCACTTTCGGAAGATTAACTATGTAATAAGTCCAATTTCTTTGTAAGTTAACGTATTTGTCGTTGGCTAGCATGCAGTTACAGCAAGTATTCAAAAAGGCAAATGGAATGTTGGCATTTATTGCAAGTGGGTTGGAGTATAAAAGCAGGGATGTGCTGCTACAACTGTACAGGGTATTGGTGAGACAACACCTTGAATACTGTGTACAGGTTTGGTTTCCTTATTTAAGGAAGGAGATACTTGCATTGGAGACAGTTCAGAGACGATTCACTCGGTTAATTCCAGAGGGGTTTGACTTATGAAGAAAGGTTGAGCACGTTGGGCCGATACTCAATGAAATTTAGAAGAATGAGAGGTGTTCTTCTTGAAACATATAAGATACTGATGGGTCTCGACAAGGTGGATGCAGAGAGGATGTTTCCTCTTGTGGGGAAATCTAGAACTCGGGGGCATAGTTGCAGAAAAAAGATTCGCCCTTTTAGAACTGAGATGAGGAGGAATTTCTTCTCTCAGAGGGTCATAAATCTGTGGCATTCTCTGCCCCAGAGAGCCGTGGAGGCTGGTTCATTATATACATTTAAGGCGGAGATAGACAGATTTTTGCAAGATAAGGGAGTGAAGAATTATGGGGAGCAGGCAGTGAAGTGGCTTTGAGCCCGTGGTCAGCCATGATCTTATTGAATGGCGGAGCAGGTTCGAGGGGCGAAGTGGCCTATTCCTGCTCCTATTGCTTATGTTCTTATGCTCATCTCTGATTCTTGGTTTACATTACTCAAAATCGCTCTCTCTCCATTTCTGGGAATAGGCTGTCCACCAATGTTCAGTACAGGCCCATCGACTCGCACCTCTACCTTGATTGTACTGCATACTGATACTCTGTCAGTTGAATAAAATTGCTTTTGTTTTACAGAACTAGAAGAATGTAAAGCCGAACTGGCAAATGCAGGTGAGTAAAAATAACAATTGATGACTCATAATGATCACATGTAAGATGCTTTCGTGTTTTGCAATGTACAAAACGTTTATCTGTTGAAATATACAGATGGGGATGCTGGGTCGAAAAGAAAGAAAAGAAAGCTTGATTAGTCTAGGAATAACAACAGGAAATGCTGGAAATACTCAGCAGGCCAGGCAGCATCCGTGGAGAGAGAAACAGAGTTAACCTTTCATGTCTGGGACCCTTCATCCGAACCGGAAAAACCTGGAGATGTAACAGATATTAAGCAGTTGCAGAGACAGGGGAGGGGGGTGGATGGGAGGGGAGGAAACAATTGAAGGAACATACTGTGCTTATGTAGGAGGCAGGAAAGATAAAATGTTGCAAATGGGAATGGCAAAATCATACAGCATGAAAAATGGGGGCAGGAGGTATTGTCTGAAATTGTTGAACTCGATGTTGAGTGCTGTTCCTCGAGCTTACGTTGAGCTTCATTGGAACAGTGTAATAGGCCGAGGACAGATAGATCAGAATGGGAGTGAAGCGGAGATTTAAAGTGGCAGGCGACCGGAAGCTCAGGGTCACCCTTGCGGACTGAACGGAGGTGTTCGGCAAAGCGATCACCCAAACTGCGTTTGGTCTCCCCAGTTTAGAGTAGATCGCATCGTGAGCAGTGAATACAGTATATTAAATTGCAAGAAGTACAAGTAAATCGTTGTTTCACCTGGAAGGGGTGTTTGGGGCCCTGGACAGTGGCAAGGGAGGTCTAGCATAGTCTAGGCTTGGAATTACTCGGATATCGAAGCTCAAGGGTTGAATTAGTTGAGGTGCTCAGGATGATTCGATAGAGTAAGAGGGGTCGATAGGGTAGATAGAGAGAACATATTGGGCCGTATATTCCGATACCTACGGCAGTGCACGGGCTGTGTACACACCCGTAGGGACATCGGTAATGCCGGTTTCAGGCATGCGGAGCGCATGCGCTGAAAACCGGCTTTTCCGATCTGTCATGAATGCTCTTGAAAGATCGGACGCCTGCCCTAGAGAAGGGCCGCTGCGGGGGGATAGTTCCGCTTTCTGGAGAACCTACGCCCGCAGAAAACCCTTAGAAATCTTACACCTCTTGAAAGCAGGCGTAAGGCCTGCTTTTACGAGCATATGATTTGAAAAAAGTAACAGAAAATATGTTGCTCACTCATTTATCATTTAAAAATACTTTTAAAAAAGGTAACTTTATTTTTAGCCCTGTAAAAAAAAATGTATTTTCAAAAAAAAAATAATTTTTCTTTACAATATTTAATTAAGTGTAATTTCAACTAATTTTAAAAAGCTGATGTGTTTTTTCATGTGTTTAATATTTTACAGTGTTTTTTCTGGTGATCTCCATTCACATATTTGACATGTCTATCTGTCAAGTGTATGAGGGGAGATTCCCTTCTCCTATTGGCTCCCCATGGCCAACGTGATCCCAGGGACGCTTTGGAACCTCATGCGCATCTGGGATACCTGGGCCCTGCGCATTTCGCGTTGGAGAGGCCCAGCAGCGGAAGTATCCGGACCTCGGAAGCCCTCAGATAAGGCCGTAGTTTTTGTCCAGATCGGAGACCTCCACACGCAGGAAGCCTCCGATCGGAAAATACGGCCCAAAGACTGCAGTAGGGTTGTCCAGAAAAAAGTGGGGATAATTTTAAAATTACAGCTGGGCCGTTCAGGGGTGATGTAAGGAATCACTTACTCCCACAAATATTAGTATAAATCTGGAACGCACCTCCAAAATCCTGTTGAGTCGAGGTTAATTGAAAATTTCGAAACTGGGGTTAATATTTTTCGGTTAAACAAATTTGTTCTGGGTTAGGGAGCAAAGCGGATCAAGTTACTAATCAGCAATGATCCAATTAACTGGCAAAACGTATCAGGGGCTGAAGGGCATTCTTCTGTTCCTATATTCCTAAGTACCTTTCGAAATTCTGTGTGTGTTGCAGCTGAAGGTAAATTTTTGTACCCACCAGAGGAAACGCTTGGGAACTGTTGTGTTGAATTTCCACGGATAACACAGGTCCCGTTTTGCACAACGGCCAATCTTATTTACCGTTGACTTCAATAGAGGCCGAAATCAGGCGGGGTGCAAACGTGTGTCATAGAAGATAGGAGCAGGAGTAGGCCATTCGGCCCCTCGAGCCTGCTCCGACATTCGATGAGATCATGGCTGATCATCCAAACTCAGTACCCTGTACCTGCCTTCTCTCCATATCCCTTGATACCTTTAGCTTTAAGAAATATATCTAACTCATTCTTGAATATATTTAATGACTTGGCCTCAGCTAGCTTCTGTGGTAGAGAATTCCACAGGTTCACCACTCTCTGGGTGAGGAAATGCTTCCTCATTTCTGTCCTAAATGGCTTACCCCTTATCCTTAGATTATGACCCCTGGTTCTGGACTCTCTGACAATCGGGAACAATCTTCCTGCATCGGGTTTGTCCAGAACTGTCAGAATTTTATATGTTTCGATGAGATCCCCTCTCATTCTTCTATACTCCAGCAAGTATAATCCGAATCGACCCAATCTCTCCTCATATGTCATTCCTGCCATCCCAGGTAACAGCCTTGTGAATCTTCGCTGAAGTCCTTCCATGGCAAGAACATCCTTCCTCAGATAAGGCGACCAAAATTGCACACAGTACTCAAGGTTGGTCTCACCAAGGACCTGTACAACTGCAGCAGGACATCCCTGTTCCTATACTCACACCCTTTCGCTATGAAGGCCCATTAGTGCCCGATAGGGCTAGAGGGTTAAAGTGGAAATTCACTCCATCAGGTTAGTGCAGGGTCACGAGTACTGGATATTCAATTAGAACTATTCTGTTGTTTGTAGGGTTCGTATGTTCCTCAAAACACCAGATGAGAGAGATTTTCTTTCTGGGCGGTAGCGCAAAAGCGGAAATTTCGAATCGGCCACCCATTATACGCACTGCCCGATAGTGAGTTCTGTTGACTGCAGTCGAACTGCATTTCCTGCCGGGCCTACAACAGGCGGCCGATGTGAGACTGCCCAATTTCTGCTAGCGCCCGGGAGGAATTTCAACTTCAATCAAAAGGATAATCGGACGGAGCGTATAATATACCACCGTACCTTGAATTTGTTCAGAAAGTCTTATTCAAACATGAATTGCTAATCTTTTGTCTACACATTTAATTCGTTATGAATGACTTTTTTTTAAAGATAAAGATAAAATTCAGTGTAAAAACGAGGGTGAGTAACGTCAAATAATTCACGCAACATTGCATGGTAACCACTATAATAAGAGACACGTCTGGATAAATGAGTGAGTATATCAGAGAAGTTATCTGCTAAGCGAGGTCGCACATGATAACATTTGAGGAATTGATGCACAACTATCCTGATCTTTCATGTAATTACCAGCACCTTAATCCGTTCTGCAACTCCTCTGACCAAAGTCTCCAAGTATCTCCTGGGCTGCTGAGTTTTCGGCAATTTCCAACTAAGTTATGCATCTGAAGCTTCCATCATTGTGTTCTCTGACTATATATGTTGTGCCTATATGCATCTCTTCACTTCACCTGAAGAAGGAGCAGCGCTCCGAAAGCTTGTGATTTCAAATAAAGCTGTTGGACTATAACCTGGTGTTGTGCGACTTCTCACATCATTATGTCTAGCAGCGAGCTGGTGACGTTTAAGGCTGTAACTTCACCCTTACCCATCCGGCGAGGCCGAGTCATCCGCCAATTAAACGCAAGCCCAATTTTATAGGGCGAAAGTAGGACGGGGTGTGCAACGGTCGGCGACCCGAGCACAATCCGGCCGAATGTTTAAACTCGAGGCTTGTCTATCCTGAGCCATTATACGGTGACCATAACAAACATTTTCACTCGATTTGGCTCTAACAGTTGAAGCTTGTGCCTTCCCTAAACTTGAGCCATGAGAAAACTTGCAGCCTGTCGGCGAACTCGCGTCAAGTCTTGTTTACTCATCACCCGCTGTGCTCACTGAAATACATTGGCTACTGCTCCGGCATTGCCTCGATTTTAACATTTTCAACCTTGTGTTCAAATCGACCATGGCCTCGCATGCTCAATCTCTATAACCTCCTCGAAACCTAGAAAACTTTTAGATCTCTGTGCTTATCCAACTCTGGACCCTTGTGCATCTGCGTATTTCAGAGTTCCATCAATTGCGGCCCGTGCCTGCAGTTGCCTAGGGCCTAAGCTCTGGGATTCCCTGCAGAAAAAACTCCTCCGCATCTCTAACACTCTTTATTCCTTTAAGACACTCCTTAAAACCTACATCTTTGACCACGCATTTGCTCTCCTCTCCTAATATCTGCTCATTTCGCACGTTGTCAGAAGTTTTCTAATATTGCTTCTGTGAAGCGGATTAGGACATCTTACTACATTACAGGCACAGTTGCAAATCAATTTCGTGTTGGTGTTTTTGGTGCATCGATCACAAACAAGTCAACTACACAGATGCACTTTTACTTTTCAGAATTACAAGAGTTGGGAGATATGATAGACCAGCTAGGTGAGGAAGAAATCGTATCACCATGTAATATGTACATATCTTCAATTTAATAATCCGAAGAAAGCCAATTCATTTTAAGGTGCAGATGTAAAACTGTTTCCGTGTTTAGGTGGAGTGGTATCGCATTAAATCAACTACTCTTCATCAAATGGTGCCGTTAAGATTGTTTCCGTGCATCTGAGGGGAAAGTTGCGACCGCGGTTTAGCTGCTCATTCGAACGACGAGAGCTGGACTGCCTAGATTTTCTGCTCAAATCTCTGGCGGGGGCCTTGGAACCCGCTTGAAGCGACTCAGAGGCGAGACTGCTATTCACTGAAACGTAATCACTGAAACAGTGTCGTCACCTCATCAATAATGGAGAACGAAGAAGAGTGAAATGTCGTTACACAGTGAGTCTTAGCTGCATGGAATGGGGTGCATTGTCGCTCAAGGCACACAATGAACGAGTATTGAGTTAAAATGGGCGCTCGGTCGCTACCACTCATCATCAACCCAGGTGGTTTGTGCAGATTAATCCCTTGCCGTTGGCAAGTTTCTGATTCGGTTTTAAGGGACAGATTGATATCTATATGAAGCAGTGGATGATAACAAACGTTGGTTCTTGATAGAGGTTGGGGGCAGGGGTATTACACACCCTTTGAGGAATCACAGAACCAGCAACAGCCTGAAAAACTATATAGCATTCTGATCAGCTACAAACGTTCGCAGTGAATACTGACACATAATCCTGTTAACTGTGGTGGAAACAAAAGTTCGGGGCAATAACTATAAGACAGTCACTAATAAATTCAACACGGAATTCAGGAGAACCTTCCTTAGCCAAGGAGTAGTTAGAATGCGGATCTCACTACCACAAGGAGTAGTTGATACGAATAGCATAGTTGCATTTACGGGGAAGCTAGATAAACAAAAGTGGGAGAATGGAATCGAAGGATATGCTGATAAAGTTAGAAGAAAAGGACCGGGAGCAGACATAGAAACATCGAAGATATGAGCAGGAGTAGGACATTCGGCCACTCGAGCCTGCTCCGCCATTCGATGAGATCATGGCTGATCATCCAAACTCAGTACCCTGTACCTGCCTTCTCCCCATATCCCTAGATAGCTTTATCTTTAAGAAATATATCTAACTCATTCTTCAACATGTTTAATGACTTGGCCTCAACTAACTTCTGTGGTAGAGAATTCCACAGGTTCAACACTCTCTGGGTGAAGAAATTCTTCCTCATTTCTGTTCTAAATGGCTTACCCCTTATCCTTAGATTATAACCCCTGGTTCAGGACTCTCCGACCATCGGGAACATTCTTCCTGCATCTAGTTTGTCCAGACCTGTCAGAATTTTATATATTTCGATGAGATCCCCTCTCATTCTTCTGTACTCCAGCGAGTATAAGATCAATCGACCCAATCTCTTCTCATATGTCATTCCTGCCATCCCAGGTATCAGCCTTGTGAATCTTCGCTGAAGTCCTTCCATGGCAAGAACATCCTTCCTCAGATAAGGCGACCAAAACTGCACACAGTACTCATGCTGTGGGCTCACCATGGCCCTGTACAACTGCAGCAGGACATCCCTGTTCCTATACTCAAACCCTTTCGCTATGAAGGCCAACATACCATTTGCCTTCTTCACCGCCTGCTGCACCTGCATGCTTACCTTCAGCGACTGGTGCACAAGGACTCCCAGGTCTCGTTGCACTTCCCCTTCTCCCAATCTATTGCCATTCAGATAATAGTCTGCCTTTCTCTTTTTGACACCAAAGTGGATAACCTCGCATTTATCCACGTTATATTGCATCTGCCACGCTTCTGCCCACTCACCCAACCTGTCCAAATCATCCTGGAGTGTCTCGGTATCCTCCGCGCAGCACACACGCCCAACCAGCTGTGTGTCATCTGCAAACTTGGAGATATTACATTTAGTTCCTTTATCTAGATAATTAATGTATATTGTGAATAGCCGGAATGGCTTCATTCGTGCTGCAAAACCTATGTAATTCTATGTAGTAACTCGGCCAGTGCAAGTCTAAAGCTGCGATAAAATGTATTTTTTGAATCATGCAGGAGCTAAAGTATCTGATGAAGGTAAAATATTTCTTTTCAATTTATGGGGGAATAACTGGAGGATTTTCTTTGAAAAGGTGAAAACGATCGAACGGTAGAGAGAAAGAAAACAGGGAGAAAGAAAAAAACAAAGAACAAGGCAGAGGACGAAAGAGAGACAGAGAGTTAGAAAGATTGCCAGAGATATATATCAAGTTAGAAATAAAGAATGAAGGACAGAATGAAAGAAATCGAGAAAGAGATAAAGCGAGAGCGAGAAAGAATGATTGAATGAAAGAGAGAAACAGAGAAAGGACGGAAGAAGGAAACAACGAGAGAAAGAGAAAGGAAAACGAGAGGATGAAATAAAGAACCAAAGGAAAATGCAGGAAAAACTAAAGAAATAAGTTGCTTTTACAGGTTCATTGTACCCCAACGTGCTTTCCAACCAATGAACTAGTCTATGGTGCTGTCACGAATGTTATCTAGGAAACGCGGCAATCAATCTGTGCACAGTGATGTTGGTAGCGGATAAATGTTCTTAATTATAAGTTTATAAGTGATTCCACAAGTTAATATGGCATTTATTGCAAGGGGATTGGTGTATTTGTAAAGTGCCTTGGGTAGACCACAACTGGAGTACTGTGCATAGATTTGGTCTCCTTATCTCAGGAAGGATATACTTGCCTTGGAAGCGGTGCAACGGAGGTTCACTGGATTGATTGCTGGGATTAGAGGGCTGTCCTATGATGAGAGATTGTGTAGAATGGGCCTATACTGTCTGGAGTTTAGAAGAATGAGAGGTGATCTCACTTAAACATACAAGTTTCTGAAGGATATTTACCCGGTAGATGCTGAGAGATTGTTTCTCTGGCTGGAGTGTCCAGAATTAGGGGGCATAGTCTCAGAATAAGGGGGATGCAATTTAAGAGCGAGATGAGGAGGAATTTCATCACTAAGATGGCTGTGAATCTTTGGAATTGTCTGCCCCAGAGGGCTGTGAATGCTGAGTCTTTGAGTATATTTAAGGCTGAGATAGATTGATTTTTGGACTCGAGGGAAATCAAGGAGTATGGAAATCGGGCGGGAAAGTGGAGTTGAGGTCGATGATCAGCCATGATCTTATTGAATGTCAGAGCAGGCTCGATGGGCCGTATGGCCTACTCCTGCTCTTCTTTATTATGTGCTTACTTATTAAAGGAAATTATCTAGTTTCATATTAAATAAGCATGCACTATTATTTATTATTACCAATAACTAAACATATGTAATGATACTGTTACTAATAATAATTACACATACAATTCGGGTCGCCATTACAATACACAGTACTGGAGAATACACCAGAAAACACAAGTTACAAGCTCTAGGGGAACTGCTGGCCAGGCGTTGGCGGATCTATCCTAACACCCCGCATTTTTTTTTACCTTTTTTCACTCTGGCTCCGTGAGAATCCGCATTCTGCAAAGTATTACCTCAGCCCAGTAGCTGTACTTCAGTTTTAACAAGAAAAACTCCCTAAGCATTTTCCTTGAATGAGCCTTCAATCATATCATTCAAAATTAGACAACTGCGGAGGCTCAAATATCTCCTACAGATCACTTATGACTTGCCTTGTGCAGATGTGCCCTTGGAGGAGATAATCTCTGGGCGGACACCTGAGATATCTCTCGGTTTAAGAAACGGAATGCTTGTAGCTGAATGTTTATCTCAGCCTGGTATCTTTTAACAGCACCTCCATTTCCAGCCTTCTAACAGATACTCAATTATAAGTTTGAGTTAATGGCCCAGATATTCCATTCGCAGGCCTCCCGCGGGCGGAGGGCTGCAATGTGGAAAAATCTGCGCCAAGAGGAGGGCTCCCGGGAGGCGCAGAGTTCCACGGTTGGGCCTCTCCAAACTGCCGGTGCGCAGGGCCCAGGTATCCCAGAGGCGCAGGCGGTTCGCAGCGTCCCTGGGATCACGTGGGCCATGGGATGCCAAACAGAGAAGGGAATCTCCCTTCATATATTTGACTGGAGGACCTGTCAAATATATGAATACAGGTTACCCCCAAAACATAGTCAAACTTAAAATAATTTTTTTCAAAATCACATTTTTAAAATGAAATTAAATTACAATAAATTAAGTACTTTAAACAAAAAATTTATATTTTGAAGAAAATAATTGAGGTTATTAACGGGGCTTAAAATAAACTTAATTTTCTTTAAGGTATTTTTAAATGATAAATCAGTGGACATTTTTTTATCTTTACATTTTTCAAATATTACCGTGGTAAAAGCAGGCCTTACGCCTGCTTTTACCAGGCGGACGAATTGTAAGTGTTTTCTGCGGGCGGCGGGTCTCCAAAAAGCGGAACTCTCCGCCCGCAGAGGCCATTCTCACGGGCAGCCGGAGGATCTGTCAAGAGCTTTCTTGACAGATCGGAAAGGCCGGTTTCCAGCACATGCGCAGTGCATGCCTAACACCGGCAGTTCCGATGTCCCTACGGGTGAGTACACAGCGCGTACCCACCCGTAGAGATCGGAATTTCTGCACCAATGTTAAAAACTATCCGTTCCATTCAGTGTGGCACAGATATCATTGAGATAAGTGGCCAGTTAAACAGATTTAGTGATATTTGCTGATGGTTTAAATCTTGGCCAGGACAGCAGGGACATCCCCCTTGCTTTTCCGCGAATAGGGCTATGGGATCTTTAAGATCCACCTGAGAGATTTGACACGCCTGGCGTAACTGGGGCCAATTTTCATCAGACGCCCTCACCGATTTTACAAAATAATGCATTAAATAGAGAGTAAAATGGGGTGACGTTTATAAAAGGTCGCACACCCGATCTGGGGAGCGTTGCAAATTACACCCGTGCAGCCTATGCTGATGCAAGAACATAAGAACATTAGAAGTTAAGGAATAGGAGCAGGAGTAGGCCACTTGGCCCCTCGAGCCTGCTCTGCCATTCAATAAGATCATGGCTGAACTCGGGCTCAAAGCCACTTCCCTGCCCGTTCCCCATAATCATTCACTCCCTTATCTTGCAAAAATCTGTCTGTCTCCACTTTAAATGTATTTAATGACCCAGCCTCCCCGGCTCTCTGTGGCAGAGAATTCCACAGATTTACGACCCTCTGAGAGAAGGAATTCCTCCTCATCTCAGTTCTAACAGGGGGTCACTTTATTCTGAATCTATGCCCCCGAGTTCTAGATTTTCCCACGAGGCGAAACATCCTCTCTGCATCTAGCTTGTCGAACCCCCTCAGTATCTTATATGTTTCAATAAGATCACCTCTCATTCTTCTAATTTCCAATCAGAAAAGGCCCAAACTTATTAACCTTTCTTCATAAGTCAACCCCCTCATCTCAGGAAGTAACCTAGAGAATCGGCTGTGATCTGCCTCTAATGCAAGCATATCCTTCCTTAACGAAGGAGAGCAAAACTGTACGCAGTACTCAAGGTGTGGTCTCACCAATACCCTGCAGAGTTGTCGCAGGACTTCCCCGCTTTTATAGTCCAACCCCGTTGCAATAAAGGCCAATATTCCATTTGCCTTTTTTATTACTTGCTGTACCTGCATGCTAACGTTTTGTGTTTCATGCGATATTAGGAGGAGGCCATTCGGCCCGCTGTGCTTATACCGACTCTTAAAAATAGCAATTCAATTTGTCCCAATCCCTGCTCTTTCCCCGTGACCCTACAAACCATTACAAATCACGACTTACAAAACATTCTCCTTCTCTGCCCTCTGGCTTATTTAAACTTATAGCTGTGCCCCTTAGATATGGGCCCTTATGCCAGTGGAACCAAATTCCCCTATCTTCTATATCAAACCCCTCATAATCTTAAGCACCTCTATTACATCTCCCCGTAACCTTCTCTGCTCTAAGAAGAACACACCAAACATAGAAACATAGAAAATAGGTACAGGAGTAGACCATTCGGTCCTTCGAGCCAGCACCGCCATTCAATGCGTTCATGGCTGAACATGCTACCTCAGTACCCCATTCCTGCTTTCTCGCCATACCCCTTGATCCCCTTAGTTGTGAGTGTTATATCTAACTCCCTTTTGAATATATTTAGCGAACTGGCCTCAACAACCTTCTGTGGAAGAGAATTCCATAGATTCACCACTCTCTGGGTGAAGAAGTTCCTCCTCAGCTCAGTCCTAAATGGCTTCCCCTTAATCCTTAGACTGTGACCCCTGGTTCTAGTTTTCCCTACCATTGGGAACATTCTGCCCGCATCTAATTTGTCTAAACCAGTCAGGATTTTAAATGTCTCTATAAGATCCCCCCTCATTCTTCTGAACTCCAAGGATACAAGTTCAGTTGACCCAATCTTTCTTGATATGTCAGTCCGGCCATCCCAGGAATCAGTCTGGTGAACCTTCGCTGCACTCCCTCAATAGCAAGAATGTCCTTCCTTAAGTTAGGAGACCAAAACTGCGCACAATACTCCAGGTGTGGCCTCACCAAGGCCCTGTACAACTGTAGCATCACCTCCCTACTCCTGTACTCAAATCCCCTTGCTATGAAGGCCATCATTCCGTTTGCTTTCTTGACTGCCTGCTGCACTTGCATTCCCACCTTCAGTGACTGATGTACCATGACGCCCAGGTCTCGTTGCACGTCCCCTTTCCCTAATCTGCCACCATTCAGGTAATAGTCCGCCTCTCTATTTTTACCACCAAAGTGGATAACCTCACATTTATCCACATTGTACTTCATCTGCCATACATTTGCCCATTCACCCAACCTGTCCAAGTCACTCTGTAGCCTCCTAGCATCCTCCTCATTGTTCACACTGCCTCCCAATTTAGTGTCATCCGCAAATTTGGAGATATTACATTTAATCCCTTCGTCCAAATCATTAATATATAATGTAAACAGCTGGGGTCCCAGCACCGAACCCTGCGGTACCCCGCTGGTCACTGCCTGCCATTCTGAAAAGTACCCATTTACTCCTACTCTTTGTTTCCTGTGTGCCAACCAGTTCACAATCCACGTCAACACATTACCGCCAATCCCATGTGCTTTAACTTTGCTCACCAATCTCTTGTGTGGGACCTTGTCGAAGGCCTTCTGAAAGTCCAAATACACCACATCTACTGGTTCCCCCCTGTCCACCCTATTGGAAACATCCTCAAAAAATTCCAGAAGATTTGTCAAGCATGATTTCCCTTTCACAAATCCATGCTGACTTGGACCTATCATGTCGCCACTTTCCAAATGGTCTGTTATGACATCTTTAATAATTGCTTCCATCATTTTACCCACGACCGATGCCAGGCTGACCGGTCTATAATTCCCTGCTTTCTCCCTCCCTCCTTTTTTAAAAAGAGGGGTTACATTGGCCACCCTCCACTCCATCGGAACTGATCCAGAGTCTAAGGAATGTTGGAAAATGATCGTCAATGCATCCACTATTTCCAAGGCCAGCTCCTTAATACTCTGGGATGCAGACCATCAGGCCCCGAGGATTTTTCAGCCTTCAGTCCCATCAATTTCCCCAATACCTTTTCCCAACTGATACATCTTCATTTTTTTTCAATGTTCAATTCGAAACAACTTTGCCCATTTTTTGTACGTTTATTCAGCGCGTAGGATTTCACAATGCAAACATTATTTTCCATTGTGGAAAATATAAACTTCCACAACTCATCTAGTTGTCCTATGTGGGCCAGACTGGGTCGCTTGCTGAATCAAAAATACGCACTGAGAATCAGAGCTGTCAGATGGAAAATGAAATGCAGTTGTTGACAGGCGTCATATAACAGATATATCTGTTAATGTGTATTTTGTTTCAATAACAAATAATTCTGACTTGCTATTATTCCATAAAGAGTGCCAAGATGCTCTAGCGAAGTTATGTAAGTACTTCATTTTTTAACAAGTGCATCTCAATCTCTGTTAGATCAGAGTGCACCTCATTCTCTGTTAGATTCGAGTGCATCTCAACCTTTGCTAGATTACAGTACATCTCACTCTCTGTTAGATTCGAGTGCACCTCACTCTCTGTTAAATTAGAGTGTATCTGACTCTCTTTTAGATTCGGTGCATCTGACTCTCTGTTCGATTATGTGTATCTCACCCTCTGTTAGATTAGAGTGCAGCTCACCCTCTTTTAGATTAGAGTGCATCTTCCCCTCTCTGTATGATATTTGGCTTTATAAATTCGTGCATTGAATGCAAAAACAAGGAATTCATGCCAAATCTTTATAGAACACTGTTTAATCCACAGCGGGAATATTGTTTACATTTTTTGTCTCTCAATGTAACATGGGAATACAAGTAACTGCACTGTGATACTTCCCACCCAACAGCCAGGCGTTCTGCTGTACATCCCACCGAACATTCAGATCCATTCGTCACTATGAACAAGCTGGGGATCTTTTCACGAGAAAACGGAACACTGACGTCAGTGTTCTCGCTCAGTCCAACATCCCCAACACCGAAGCTTTGACCACGCTCGAACAGCTCCGATGGACAGGCCACATCGTCCGCATGCCCGGTACTAGACTCACAAAACAAGCGCTCTACTCAGGGCTCCGACACGGCAAGAGAGCCCCAGGTGGGCAGAGGAAACGCTTCAAGGGCACCCTCAAAGCCTCCTTGAAGAAGTGCAATATTCCCAACGACACCTGAGAATCCCTGGCCCCAAGACCGCATACAGTGGAGGAGAAGCATCCAGGAAGGCGCCGAACACCTTGAGTCTCTTCGCCGGGAGCAAGCAGAAGCCAAGCGCAAGAAGCACAAGGAGCGCACTTCAACCCAAGCACCCCACCCACCCGCCCCTTCAACCACCGTCTGCCCCCACCTGTGACAGAGAGTGTAGGTCCCGCATTGGACTCATCAGTCCTGAGAACTCATTTTTAGTATGGAAGCATGTCATCCTCGGTTCCGAGGGACTGCCTAAGAAGAAGAAGAAGAAGAAGAAGAAAACAGAAGCATTCGGTGTGACCTAAGAGAGGTGTTAAAGATTATGAATGATTTTGACGATGTAAACATAGACAATAACTTTCAACTCGTCGCGGCAACATAAGCTAAGAGCCATGAATAAAAGATACTCAGTGATATATCCAACAGTGAATTCAGTATAGTCTTCTATTCCAAAGAATGGTGATAATGTGTAACTCGCTAACACATAGGGTATTTGGGAGGAAGAACATTTAAGGGGAAGCTAGATCAATGCATCAGGAGATAAAGCAATAGAAGTTGATGCTGATGGGGTTAGATGTATAGGGGTGAGAGGAATCTTGTGCGGAGTATAAACACTGACATGGAGCAGTTAGGCCGCTGTCATCAACATTAGCATCGCCATTAAATTGTAAATTGGGAATCAATCGATATCCATTGTCATACATTCGAAGAAGACCAGGGAAGTTCTCCCCGGTGCCCTGGACAATATTTATCCCTCAATTAACAGAAGAACATAAGAATTAGGACATCTAGGACTTCCAGTGCCAGAGCCATTCGAGGTCGTCGTGCAAGGCTATCTGCAGTGCCCCCCACGGAAACTCAGCAGCCTTCCACCAGTCATGCTGCATCCACTGGGGGAGCACTTCGTAGGAGCACTGCAACAAGATTGGGCACCCGAACAACAGGCACTAAGTAATTGCACAAGAGTGACTAGTTCGTATCCTACGTGTAGAGATGCATGAAATTATTTTGGATAAATTTATTCAATTTGTTTGCAATCTTTTGGCGCATCACTCATTTCGGCTTTGTTCCCAGGAGGACGCTGTGATATTCTGTGGGAGCTGGCGGCCATTTTTTTCGAGGGAATCTGGTGGTAACTGCTTTCGATAACCCCTGAATTTCTGGACCAGAGTAACTGAATATCAAGCGCAAAAGGGGTTAAGGGTTACGGAGAGAAGGCGGGGACGGGATACTGAATTGGAGGATCAGCCATGATCTCATTAAATGGCGGAGCAGGCTCGAAGGGCCGGATGGCCTGCTCCTGCTCCTATCTTCTATGTATCTATGTATCTATGTATCTTATAATGTGCGGCCCTTCAGGCATCGCTCGCTTTGCGCCGCCGCCAGAGACGAATTTCTAGCCCTCTGTGTCTTTCATCTTACATATTCGACTTGGTCGCTAGCCTAAAACGGGAAGTATTGAATTGGCAGCACGTTTTACTCCTGACCCGACATTCTGTTCCATTTCGATCAGAAGAACGGAATAATGGGCGGGAAATACATCAAGCGCCGATGCATTGCTATTTTATTTGAGTTACATCCCAAGCCGAGTATCTACCTCGCTGGCCTAACAGGATTTACTTGATTAACTTTGAAATCACAAAGCACCATAAAAGATTCGTGAATTAATGTGTTTACACTGAATAAAACAGAATGAAGCTGTACGCTATCATTACTAATTGGCCAAGCTTAATAATTTACTTCCATATTTCCGTTCGCAGCCAAATTGGTGGATGAAAATAAAGACGGTAAATAAGTCGACACAATATCGCAATCTTTACTTCTCTTTTCCGTTGTGGTAATCATCCCATAGGCTGTGGAATTTATATGAATCTGCGAACGTAATTTTCCAATGCCTCAGTTATATGTGCCCCATTGCAGGTCAATTTATAAGGCACGAGGCTAGATTTTCAATCTATGGGCGAAAGTGGTAATTGGGTTGTTTGTACAATGAAATGGCAATCATTTAGTCCTGAAGGAATTTGAAGATTAAGCCTGATTAAAACATTGTAGGAATCTAATTGAACATGGGCGTGGCGGAGATACAGATGGTATCGCTTCAATCGGCCAACAGTCCACACCCAATATTCAGTTCCTTTAACTTCAATTGAAGAGAATATCGGCGTGGCCGACATCAGTTGATAAAATTGATTCCGCCTTTCTGTGTCCCCGCCCATACAAATAAAAAATAGCAATTGGAGTTCTATGGGGCCTTTCACGAACTCAGGAAGTCTCAAAGTGCTTCACAGCCAATGAAGTCCTTTTATAATAGCAAAATACTGCGGATGCTGGAAATCCGAAATAACAACAGAAAACGCTGGAAATACTCAGCAGGCCAGGCAGCATCCGTGGAGAGAGAAACAGAGTTAACGTTTCAGGTCGAAGACCTTTCGTCAGAACTGGAAAAAAGCAGGAAATAAAATAGATTTGAAGCAAGTATAAATCTGGGAAAAGGGGGAGGGGATGAAAGAACAAAAGGAGAGATTAAGAGATATTGAGAGACATTAAGAGATAATCAAGGCAAGAGGAGGTGTTGATGTAACCGGTTGAGGCTAAATGAAGTGTGAAATGCACTGCAGAATGAAGGACAGCTGCCAGCTTCTGGGAGGACTAAAAAGGGGAAAAAAAGTATTTTATAGTTTAGTCACTGTTGTAATGTAGGGAATGTCCAATATTAACCTGCAGCATCTTTAATAAAACATTGATAAAGCTGCATAAATAGAGGAACAAAGTGCGATGGGAGTAATGTGTTTCTTGCCATCATCAGCACTTCGGAAGAGCAATGAGTGAACGATTGTTACTTATCTCATTACTGAGAATAGGACCTGGAGGCGCAGCTGCTCCTGTTAAGGGCACAAAACAGGCGGGATCTCTTTTGGCGCCCGTTGAAGGACTTGCCCGATAAACTGATCTACTGAAGTTAACAGAGCTGAATATCGCACGGGGCGCAATAACCGGCTGTCGTTGCAATACTGTCCGTTTTTCATCCCCTCCCATGCTCCTCACCCTATTAACTCAGGGCTGCCACAGAAGTAGCGAAGGAGAAGGCAGGACATTCCTACAGAGAGGGCTTTAGGTTTTCCAAAAGTGTCAATTGCGGCAGACTAACGCCCATTTTCTGTTATTGCCCCCAATTAATTTCTACCCAATAATGTCCAAAACAGATTGTGTTGAACAAAACCGAGTTTCCAATGTATTTTTTCAGATTTAGAAGCAATAAAGAAAGATAAAAAGGATCAGGGTAAGGAAACAAAGTTGCAGTCAGTGGAACTGAATATCAGGCATTGCCTATAACGGGCGGCCGATCAGATATCGCCACCGCCTGAGACGAGTTTTATACCATTGTTTGATATTAATTTCATAGTTGCTGATTACGTCATATTCGTTAGATTTCCCGATGTCATTCCAGCAATGTATAGAGATGTCCACCAATTGACAGTATTTGATCTTATTTGCAATGGAATTAACGGTATCAAATTTTCAAGCAGTGATATACGGACTAGATTAATAATAGTTCATGCTTGGGCTCGATTTAAAATAAATGATCCTTCTCTTCAATTCCCTTCACGGCCACGCTCCTCCCTATCTCGGTAGCCTCCTCCACGATCTCTGCACTCCTCCAATACTGGCCTCTCGTGCATTCCCGGTTTTCATCGCTCCACAATTGGCGGCCTTTTCATCAGACGCCTCAGCCATGAGCTCCAGAATGTCTTCCCTTCACCACTCCACCTCTCAACCTCTCGCTCATCCTCTAAAACGCTTCTGTCAACGAACGTCTTTGACCTAGCTTTTGGGTCATCTGGACTAATATATGGTTATGTAGCTCCGCCTCAGTTTATGTATGGTAATGCTCCTATGAAGCACCGTGGGACGTATTACTGTGTTAAAGGCGCTATTTAAACTTGTTGTTCATGTCAAACCATTTTAAAATTACGTCCAGGAAAAAAAATGTTTGCCATGCTTGCTCGAAGATAAGAACAGAAGAACGTCAGCAATCGGTGCAGGATTAGGCCATTCGACCCCTCGAGCTTGCTCCGCCATTAAATAAGATCATGGCTGATCTGATCTTGGCCTCAACTCCATCTTCCTGCCTTTTCGTCATAACCCTTGATTCCGCTGTAGCGCAAATACCTCTCTATCTCCGCATTGAATATATTCACTTACTCAGCCTCCACAGCTCTTTGGGATAAAGAATTCCAAAGATTCATGAGCCTCTGAAGGAAGAAGCACCTCCTCATCTCCGTCATAAATGGGCGATCCCTTATCCATCACAAGGCTGATACCTGGGATGGCAGGAATGACATATGAGGAGAGATTGGGTCGATTGGGCTTATACTCGCTGGAGTATAAAAGAATGAGAGGGGAACTCATCGAAACATATAAAATTATGACAGGTCTGGACAAACTAGATGGAGGAAGAATGTTCCCGATGGTCGGAAAGTCCAGAACCAGGGGTCATCGTCTAAGGATAAGGGGTAAGCCATTTAGGACAGAAATGAGGAAGAATTTCTTCACCCAGAGAGTGGTGAACCTGTCGAATTCTCTACCACAGAAGGTAGTTGAGGCCAAGTTATTAAATATATTCAAGAAGGAGTTAGATATATTTCTTAAAGATAAAGATATCAAGGGATATGGGGAGAAGGCAGGTACAGTGTACTGAGTTTGGATGATCAGCCATGATCTCTTCGAATGGTGGAGCAGGCTCGAGGGGCCGAATGGCCTACTCCTGCTCCTATCTTCTATGTTTCTATGTTTCTATGTTTCTATCCTGAAACTATGCCACCTAGTTCTAGACTCCGCCACTGAGGGAAACATCCTCTCAGCATCTACCCTGTCTAGCCCCCTCAGAATCGTATATGTTTCAATAAGATCACCTCTCATACTTCTAAATTCTAATGTGTATAGGCCCAAACCGCTCAACCTTTCTTCATAAGACAGCACCTTCATCTCAGGAATTTACCTCGTGAACCTTCTCTGAACAGCCTCCAATGCAAATATATCCAACCTTAATTAAGGTGACCAAAACTGTACACAGTACTCCAGGTGTGGTCTCAACAACGCCCTGTACAGTTATAGCAAGACTTACCTAATTTTATACTCCATTCGTCTAGCATTACAGGCCAAGATTCCATTTGCCTTCCTAATTTCTTGCTTTACCTGATGCTAACCTTTTGTATTTCACGTACGAGGATACCCAGATCCTTCTGTGACTCAGCATTCTGTAGTCTCTCTTCATTTAAATAATATTGTGCTTTTCTATTCTTCCTACCAAAGTGGAGAACCTCACAAATAAATCTGACGCTTCTGTGATCTTCATCTTTCATTTTGTTTTCAAGGTGACAAGCAGGAAAAGTTAACGAAAGGTAAATGAACGCGGGGTTCTGAAATCATTATTGGTATTACATGGAGAGGATGCAGAGCAGATCGGCTAGAACGGTAGAAGGGATGAGGAATTTCAGTTATGTGGAGCGACTAGAGATGTTGGGATTGTGCTCCTTTGAGCACAGAAGCGTAAGAGGAGATCTAGTGGAGGCGTTCAAAATCATGGAAGAGTTTGGACAGAGTAAATAAGGAAAAACTGCTTCCACTGGCAGGAGGTTCGGTAAGCAAAGGACACAGATTTAAGTTCAATGGCAAAAGAACCAGTGTGGGAATGAGGTGACATTTATTTCAACAGGGACTTTGTATGATCTGAAAGGTAATTCCTGAATGGGTGGGGGAAGCAGATTCAAAAATAACTTTCAAATATTTATATATAGTGAAATGGAAAAATTATTCAGGGATTTGGGAAAACAATGGGCGAATGAGAATAAATAGACAGCACTGTCAAAGAGCTCTCAGAGTCATGATCGGCCGAATGGCCTTTTTCTGTCCTGTATGATTCTTATATTCATTTAATTTTGATTCAATTCAACTTCACAACGATATACTAATATTTTTCAGAAAATAGAGCTCTGTGTAAAACCGATGGTGAGTCACGGCAAACAATCTTTTAGACTTTTGCTATTGTGGGAAAGCCCAAAACTAGGGGCTGTTAATTTTAAGATAATTAGCATTAATTCCAGTAAGGAATTCAGGAGTAACTTATTTACTCAGTTTGCACTGGAATGTGGAACACTCCGCCCCCTAGCGCGGTTGAGGCGAATCGCAGAGATGCATTTAAGGGGATGGTAGATACGGACATGAGGGAGAAAGCAACAGATGAATCTGCAGAAAAAGTAACATTAAGTAAGGTGCCTGGAGACTCACGTGGAGCGGAAACGCCGGAATTGTACCAGTTGGGTCGAATGGCCTGTTCCTGTGCTGTATTTATTTATCTTATTCAGTGCAACCTGCTCGGAGCACAGCAATGCCGAGCCTTACTCCTGGTGCTGAGATTAACATTTTCTACATGAAGGTCTGAGTGACTAATTGTGAACATGGCCAAGATGTACTGCAGCCTCTCTTCCTGTCTTGTACCTTCCGGTGTTGCTATATCCGCGGTCCAGTAAATGCATACTTAACTACACAATAGAAGTTGCCTTTCAGCAGAGTTTATGCAAATGTTTTCTCAATTTAGGCTCCAACTGCTTTAGCGTTATGTATAGGCTTTCTCAGTGAGAAGTCTCTCTGAGATTTGGAGAGTAGTCACAACAGTGGCTACACTCCCAATGTACTTCATTGGCTGAAAAGCGCTTTGAGACGTACGCTGGTCGTCAAAGGCACTATTTGAATGCAAGTCTTTCTTTCTCTCTCAGTGATTGTCACCAATGTTCCAATTTATAATAATCCCGGTGAGAATAAGGAAAGATATCAGGAAAATACCTTCACACGGCGATTTCCTAGAGCATGGGATAGTCTCGTTTATGTACAACAAAAATGAATTAATTTTATATAACGCCTTCAATGCAGTAAAAGGTGCCAAGGGGTTTCACATGAGCGTTATCAAACAACGTCTTGGAAATTGCGGTCGGAGGCTTGCAGCCAGCGTACGACTCCGAACCGAAAGAAATGTACAAACTTAACTGTTGTCTCCACAGCTTCGGACTGTTCCCGCCCTGGGCCTGCAGGCGGACGCCTGCCTAAAGCCCCACGTATCCCAGGGGCTCACGCGGTTCGCAAGCGTCTCTGGGATCACGTGGGCCTCGCCATCCAATCACAACGGGGATTCCGTGTGAATTCCATTGATGTGCGGATCCCCATGAGCATAATGGAAATCACATAGTAAATAAAATTGCACAACACAAAAATAAAAATATATGATCACGTGTTCAACTGAATTAAACTACACTATAATTAAAGATTTAAAATAAATAACAGTTTTGGAGAAATTAATTTAAACATTTTAAAAGGGAACAAAATTTACCTAATCAAATTTTCAATGTAAGTGAATGTTTAAATCATTTAAAAAATAATAACTTGTATTTTAACACGTATGCTGGTAAAATAATTCCATACGCCTGTTTTTACCATATGTAATCATTTAGTAGGCATTCGCTGCGCAGTATTTGGACAAACAGCCTAACTCTGCGATGGCGAAAATGTATTTGTAGCGGATGCTGTGGATCTGACAAAACAAAACCGACAGATCGCAAGTTCCAGGTTTTCACGCATGCACAGCGCATGTAGAAACACAGAAGTTGTGGGCCATTCTAAAGGTTTCTGACAGTGTACGCTTTCAGAAGAATCGCAAAATCCGGGTCAATATTTGAGGCTGAGCCACAAAAGGTTAGATTAGGTCAAGTGGCCGAAATCTTGGTCAAAACCGTAAGTTTCAAAAGAGTGTTTCGAAGTGGGAGAAAGAGCTAGAGAGATGGAAAGCTTTAGCGAGACAATTTCACAGACAATTTTCCGACACCCACTTGTGCGTACGAGGTGTGCACACACCCGTAGGGACCGCGGAAGTGCCGGTTTCAGGGATGCGAAACTCATGCGCTTAAGCTCGGCACTTGCCATCTGACAAGAATCCGCCCGCTCTTAAAAAAGTCCTCTTCGGGCAGAGAGTTGCGCCTTCTGCTCAACTTCTGCCCGCTGAAAAACTTTAAAAATCTGCTTTTAGTAGCATAAGAGTTTTTTTTTTTAATTCTCTCATTTATAATTTTTAAATACTTTTTAAAAAGTTAAGTTTATTATTAGCCCCGTAAAAAGCTTTAATTATTTTTTGCAAATAATTACATTTTCGTTTAATATATTTAATTTCATGTACTTTTAACTAATTTTAAATGCGTGACAATTTCTAAAAATATGTTTTTAAGTGATCCCCATTTATACTTTTGACAGAACCGTTCTTTAATTGGTTACCCAATGCCTACGTGATCCCAGGGGCGCTTGTGAACCGCATGCCCCCCTGGGATACCTCGGCCACTACGCATTTTGTATAGCAGAGGCCCAGGATCGCAAGTCTCAGGACCTACTGAGCCAGCAGGTAAGTGCATAGATTTTTTTTCCGATCGGAGGCATCCGCCCGCATGAAGCCTCCGATCGGAATTTCAGGGCCAATGTCTCAGGCAGATGAATCCACGTCCGCCAATGGAGGGGCGCAGGGATCTAATAGGTTGTGGGACTGAAGGAGATTGAGAAACAGAGAGGGGTGCGACCCAGGATGTTTTGGAAACAAGGAATTTTAAGATCGATATATTGCTGGACTGGCAGGCACTGTATTGTTGAACGTAGAAACCTGAAAAAAACCTAAGTTCGCTGCGTGCGGGCTGCCTCTTCTGCGCACGCGTTTCACCTCTGAACCCCACCCTTCACGAGAACGGAAGTTCCGATTTCCCGCGCTGCGCAGTGCATGCAGGAAACCTGCACTTCAGTTGGCCTTACGGGTGAGTACACAGCGCGGACTCAACCGGCAAGTGCCGAATTTCTGGCCCTTAATAAAAAAGATGAGTCCTCGTCTTTATAAATAGAGGATTAAAGTATAATATCTATGAATTTATGCTGAAGCTACATGAAGCACTATTTCGGCCCCTCCTGCTGTATTGGCCCAGATATTCCGATTCCTACGGGTGGGGACACGTTGTGTTCCCACCCGTAGGACATCGGAAATGCCGGTTTCAGACATGCACAGCGCATGCGCTGGAAACCGGCATTTCCGATTTGTCAAGAATGGTCCTGACAGATCATCCGGCTGCCCTGGAGAAGGGCCTCTGCTGGCGGATATTTACGCTTTGTGGAGACCCTCCGCCCGCAGAAAACTCTAACAATTCTTACCTCTGGTAAAAGCCTGCTTTTACCAGTATAAGAGTTGAAAAAAAGTTAAAAAAAAAAATTCACTGATTTATCATTTAAAAATACGTTTAAAAAAGATACGTTTATTTATAGCTGCGCAAAAAGCTTTAATAATTGTTTTCAAAAAATAAAATTTTTATTTAAAATATTTAATTTATTGTAATTTGAAGTCCTTTTAAAAATGTGATTTTTTAAAATTTATTTAAGTTTTTACAATTTTGTGGGATGATTTCCATTCATATATTTGACAGTTCTTCCTGTCAAGTGTATGAAGGGACATTCCCTTCTTTGATTGGCTCCCCATGGCCCACGTGATCCCAGGGATGCTGCGAACTGCCTGCGCCTCTGGGATACCTGGGCCCTTTGCATTTGTAGTTTTGAGAGACCCAGGAGCGGAAGCGTGTGCGTCTCGGGAGCCCTAAGGTAAGGGCGTAGATTTTTCCAGATCGCAGACCTCCGCCCGCGGGAGGCCTGCGATTGCATAATACGGGCCATTGTGTCTAATTCTGGGCAACACACTTTCGGAAGCACGTGAAGGCTTTGAAGAGGGCACAGAATAGATTTATTAGAACGGCTCCGGGGATGAGGGATTACACTTATGTGGATCGACTGTAGAAGCTGCGTGTGTTCTCCTTAAAGCAGAGAAGGCCAAGATGAGATTTGGCAGATGCGCTTAGAATTAGGAATGGTTTAGTTACACTAAGTAACGCGAAACTGTTTCCAATGGCTGAATTATCGATAAGCAGAGTGCACAGATTTAAGGTGATTGGCAAAAGAACCAGAGGCGACATGAGGAGTGGTTAGGATTTGGAATGCACTGACGGATAGGGTGGCCAATATAGACTTAATCGTAACCTTCAAAAGGGAATTGGAGAAATACTTGAAGGAGAAAAATATTCAGGGGTATGGGGAAAGAGCGGGGGAGTGGGACTGACTGGCTAGCATTTCGAAAGAGCTGGCATTGACTCGATGGGTGGAATTGCCTCTTTCTGTGCCGTACTATTCTATGATTCTATTCTATGAAACATTAACTGCAATTCTGCTGCATATCTGAAGAGATAAAGACATATATCTACATGATCAGATTAGAGCAGCTGATTTTTCAAGTTTGGATTGTACCATCAATGAGCTTGCCCAGGCACGATGGGCCGAACAGCGCATGCTCTGCTGCAGATTGAAAGTTGTTATAGCCCTATTGGCTTTGTTCTTTTTTTCTTTCGTTTACAGATGTGTCCGATATCGATAAATATATTGGTAAATCATTTTATAATTTCTATATTCTATCAATTGGTGTGAAGGAATTGAAATTAAAGCAATCTCTTGTTCTTAGAGAAAGCGCTGGAATGAAAATTAGCTTTGAGAATTAAGAAGACTTGGAACCATCCGGAGTTAATATTTCATTTCTTGCTGTTGTGGGATCTTTCATTTTCGAGTACAAATTAAGGGAAGGATAAGATAGCCTTCTCTTGTATGCCTTTATCTGGACAAATACCGAATTCAATTTAGCCATACGTGAACAAATTACTATTCCAGAAGATATAATTATTGCTCATCAGAAAATTCTACCAATGTGGTATTTTATGGTAACTGGTGATTTGATCCTTTGCTCCGTTCATTGCTTTCATCACTGAACTAATTCAATATTGGAGTTGAAATAAAGACACGGAATTTTGAACCTGCCGGAATAGTGTTACTGCAGGCTTGTTGATCAGACACGGCCAGTCCAAATCCTACTGAAAAATAATTATGTCAAAATAATTTGTCTTTAATTTGAACACTTTCAGAGAGATTTTTATCCCGTAAATTGGTGATACTACACATGGAGTACGAGGAGACAAAAACTGTGTGCACAGTACTCTAAGCGTGGTCTAACCAGGTTAACGGAGACCCGGGCCCAGGACTTCGTCCCGGGCGGTGGCGCAAAAGGGGCGGTATTGGATTGGCCTCATGTTGTATGCAGCGCCTGGTATTCAGTTCCATTGCTGTCAATGCAACTGAATATCAGGCGCTGCCTAAAACGGGCGGCCGATCCGATACCGCCCCATTTGCGCCACCGCCCGGGACGAACTCCTGGACCCTGGTCTCCGTTAACCTGTTTAGACCACGCTTTGAGTACTGTGCACACAGTTTTCGTCTCCTCGTAGCTTGGTTACACCAATCATTGAGAACCCTGCGCAGTTCGGGTATCCACATTTGTCGGTTAGACCCCGCTTCGATTACTGGACACAATTCTTGTCCCCATATAACTTGGTTAGAACACGTTCAATGTTCTCGTCGCCATATTACAAAAAGAATAAAGAGGCACTGGAGAAGGTGCAAATAGTGATTTACAAGAATGATAAATAAACTGAAAGGTTTTAACTACCAAGAAAGACTGAACACACTGGGGCTCTCTTCATCGGATGACCTGATGGAGTTATTCAAAATTACGAAGGGTTTCGATAGGAGAGATATAGCTAAGATATTTCCATTGCTGTGCAGTCTAAAACTAGCGGTCAATATAACAGATAGTGCCAACAAATACAAGAAGGAATTCAGGGGGAAAGTATCGAGTGCTTATGATCTGGAATGAACTGATGAAAGGGCGATAGATGCAGATTCAATTATAACTTTCAAAAGGGAATTGGATGTTTTCTTGAAGGTGGGAACATTGCAGGGCATTGGGGAAAGAGCAGGATAGTTGGTTTGACTGGATAGCTCTTTCAAAGAGCCGGTAGAGGCACACTGGGACTAATGGTCTCTTTCTGTGCTGTAAGATTATATAATTCAACAAGTAGATAGAATGATGTATGTCGAGCCGTAATTTAACACAAGGTATACTGGCAGCCCTTTAATGGAAGGGGCAATCGATTGGGGAGCTGAAACGAACACAGTTTTGAAAGAGTTGCTTTTGCACTACAGCCGAGGACGAATTTATGCATTCATTTTTCAAATAAAATTACACTGTCCCAACCGAAAACGCTTGAATGTTCTGACATTGACTTTCAGAACGGGAAAAATTGATCAATAAACTGGATGATGCAGGTGAGGTGATAGCTTCATCGGGGGTCATTTGAAATTGGGGCGATGGTGTCTAAGTCAAAAGGTCGTGGGTACGGAGTCCTACTTCAGCAACCTCAGCACGTAATGCAAGTCAACCCTCCCAGTGCAGTATTGAGGGAGTGCGACACTGTCGGAAGTGCCGACTTTTGTATGAGAAGTTAAATCGAGGTGCCTCCTATGCTCTCAGGTGGACATTAAATGTCCCACGGCACGACTTAGAGGAAGTGCAGGTGTCGTGGTCAATAGTTTATCAATGAACATCAATAAAAGTAAATTATTATCACATTGCTGTTTCTGAGATTTTGTTCTGTGTAAACTGACTGTCGCATTTGCGATTTTCTTTTTATTCAATTGAGCGTAGCCGGTTAGGACAGCATTTATTGTCCATCCCTAATTGCCCTCAAAACGGGTGGTGAGCCATCTTCTTTAATGCAACTAATTAGCTCGTTCGGCCATTTCACAGGGTAGGTAAGAGTTAACCACTTTGCTGTGGATCTGGAGTCACATATCGGCGAGACCAGTTAAGAACGATAGATTTCCAGCCCTAAAGGACATTAGTGAACCTGATTGGATTTTCCGAAAATCCGGTAGTTTTGTCGGCACCATTACTGGTATTCCATATTTTTATTCCATATTTATTGAATTGAAATTAAATTCCCCAACTGCATTGGTGGATTATGAACTCATGCCTACTGGATCATTAACCAGGGCCTCTGGATTACTAGTCCTGTAACATAACCACTGTGCTACCGTAAGCCAATTAAAAACAGTGACGACATGTCAAAACTGCTTAATTTGCTGTAAAGCGTGTTGGGTCGTCCAGATGTCGTGAAGGACACTGTGTTAAGGTGCGTTTTCTTTCTGTGCAAGCGAATCAATCGTATATGCATAAAAAGAATTCAACAAATGTGCTAAAGACAACTGACATGTCTCACTTGTTCAATTTTAATTAACCATTATAGAAGAGAAACTGAAGAAATGTCAGAAAGGTAAAGGAGTGCAAGAGCTTCCAGTCACGTTCTGAAATAATTAGCTGTTGCATCAATTGCTGTTATGATAACCTTCACCCCATTTTTATTATTAATCACAGAGCTAGAAGGCAGCGGTGACGGGGCCCGTGAGTGATACCAAATAATCTGCTTGCATTAATCAAAGTCTTTTCTTTTAACATTGTGCGTTGGGATATACTGGGCGATAGTGAAATGGTCTTCTTCTTCTTCCTAACAAATTACACTACCTCGCACTTATCTATATCGAAATTGAGTCTGTAATGAAAAACGAAGTCGAATTGTGCAAAAATGACCGGGGTGAAATTCAAATCCCGAGTGAGAACAAAACGGGAACTTGCAATAATATCGCCCGTTTAACACGTCGCCCGAACCGCTACCGCCAGTTTTGCATCACCAGCCATGTTCAATTTGACTATCGCGAGGTATTTAGTGGAACTAATGCATTTGCGATGCTTTGCTTTTCCTTTATCAGAGGCGGCAAAACTGAAAGAACTTCTAAAAGATGCAGGTAAGAAATAAAACTCGTTGCAAAATAGCTCTCTCAAGTTCAGGCGAGAATTGTCCTTTATATTCCAGAACAACGTCAATCTTCGGTCATAGAATAAGTGGAAATATAGATAGCACTTAACGTGATCTGAACACTTTCATTGTATACAAACGCCTGGGAAATATCAGTTACATTCAAGATCAGGTGTGTCATAAGAAGATAAGAAATAGGAGCAGGAATAGCTACTGGGCCCGTGGAGCCTGCTCCGCCACTCAATAAGATCATGAGAAGTCGCACAACACCAGGTTATAGTCCAACAGTTTTATTTGAAATTACGAGCTTTCGGAGTGCTGCTCCTTCGTCAAGTAAAGTGTGGGAATACAAATCAGTTACAAAGCATATATAGACAGAGAACAATGTGTCTGCAGAGATACAATCCGTCAGGGAGGCATTACATCAAAGACACAGCAGAATACAGCTAAGACAATGACGTGGGGTCACAGGGGGCCCAACGTGTCAAATGCTGCAGTCTGCAGTTAAGCTTTTTACTTTTTTTAAATACTGGAAATCACATCTGTGAACAAGACAACGACGAGTCTAGTCTGGACACTTGTCGTATCTCTGCAGACACATTGTTCTCTGTCTATATATGCTTTGTAACTGATTTGTATTCCCTCACTTTACCTGACGAAGGAGCAGCACTCCGAAAGCTCGTAATTTCAAATAAAACTGTTGGACTATCACCTGGTGTTGTGCAACTTCTCATTTTTGTCCACCCCAGTCCAACACCGGCATCTCCGCATCATGGCCAATAAGATCATGGTTGATCTTGGGCTCAAAGCCACTTCCCTGCCCCCTCCCCATAATCCTTCACTCCCTTATCTTGCAAAAATCTGTCTATAAAGATTTTGTCGGGTTTAACCAAATCGGTTCGCCCATTTCGACATTTGGGGAACTCAGTTACATGTAAATCGAGAGATGCATAAACTGGCTCACGCCTATTGTGCGTTGCAGCCAAGGAGAATTTTAACTCAATGTTCTAAAGTCAACCCGACTTTCGGCGCGGTATCCAAATATTATTCCTGTAAACATACAGGGAAAGCAATAGATTAACCAGGATGGTGCTAGGAATGGCATACGCTAGTTATGAGGTGGGATTGTGATGTTGTACCGATTTCCACTCGACCAGAGAAGGCAATGGAAAGATTTAAATGAATCTTTCAAAATCAGGATGTGTTTGTTTCAATGAATAGGAAATAAATATAGGAACAACTTACAACCGTGGCTCATTGGCAAAGCTATTGCTTTCTGAGTCAAAAGGTTGTGGGTTCAAATACCACTCCAGAGACTTGAGCACATAATATAGGCTGACACTCCAGTACAGTGCTGAGGGAGTCCTGCACGGTCGCTGGTGCCGTCTTTCAGATGAGACATTAAGCCGGGGACCCAACTGTTCTCTCAGGTGGTCATAAAATAACCCACGGCCACTCTTTCGAAGAAGAGCAGGGCCGTTCTCCCTGGTGCCTGGCAATATTTAATTCTCAGCCGATATCACTAAAACAGATTACCTGGAGATTTATCTCGATGCTGTTAGCGGGACCCTGCTGTGCACAAAATGGCTGCTGTGTTTCCGACATTAAAGCATAACTTCACGTCAAAAGTACCCCAGTGGATTTAAAGTTCTTCTGAACGCACTGAGGTCGTGAAAGGCGCTATCGAAAACCTTCCTTTCTTTACTGTGGGACTCGAACGGACGGTAGTGAATCGGTGGCCCTTTATGGAACCCGGAAATGTAATTTCCATTGAGGTTTATTGGAAGGATAATCACGCAGATTATATACCGAGTAACAGATATGTTGCCACCTGCTTTACACGCCTGCCACATTGGAAAGGTCTGCCCTAAGGGGATAGTGACGGAAAGCGAGAACGTTCACGATTTCAAGACGTCCTAAAGCGCAACACAGCCAACAAAGTAAATTTTTGACGTGTAGTCACTGTTGTAATGTAGGAACCCCGTCGGCAATATGCGCACAGCAAGCTCCCAGAAACACCAACGTGACAATGATCAGGTTATCTGTTTTGCTGGCGTTGTTTTTTGAGGGATCGACAATGACCCAGGTCTATGGGGAGAATTCCCCTGCTCTTCTTCGAAAAAACGCCAATGGATCTGTTATGTGCTGCTGAGAGGGAGATAGGGCCTCGGTTTGACGTCTCATCTGAAAGACGGCACCTCCGACAGTGCAGCACTCCCTGAGGGCTGCATTGGCAATGTGAGCCAGGATTTAGTATTCAAGTCTCTGGAATGGGACGGGAACCCACAGCCTTCCGAGACCAACAGACTTAACATCAACTTGCCCGGGAGGAATGAAAAGCGTTCTCCAAGGCGGCCTTCGAGACACACGACAACGCAAAATCGTCGAGCAGAAACTGATAGCCAAGTTCCGCACCCATGAGGACGCCCTCAACCGGGAACTTGGGTTCATGTCACGCTACTTGTAACCCCACCTGACGTAGAGTCATCCAGACTAGAGTCGTCGTTGGCTTGTTCTCTCTACTCAGATGCGGCCGGACATGCTGTGATTTCCAGCCAAAAAAGTCTTTTGTTTTCAATACAGACCCCAGCATCTGCCACATTTGACCCCATGTGACCCCACCTCATTCTCTTTGATGTAATGTTTTCCTGACTGACCTGATTGGACACCATCCACACCTGTGATTGCCGTGATTGTCTCTCTGCCGAGGTGTGATAAAGGGCAGTTAGAAAGATTAACTGTAATCATCTGGCAGTGTTCTCTAACTATATATGCTGTGCCTATATGCATCTCTTCACTTCAGCTGACGAAGGAGCAGCGCTCCGAAAGCTTGTAAATTCAAATATACCTGCTGGACTATAACCTGGTGTTGTGCGACTTCTCACATTTGTCCACCCCAGTCCAACACCGGCATTTCCACGTTAATACTTAACGGATGAGATTCCCATTCGAGAGCGCATCCAATTATCAATACGTTCCATTATATGTTCCAATGGAAGTTGAAGTGGATTGCCTATTGCTTCGGACTGTAGTCAGTATGGAGAAATCTTAAACATTGAATTCTCAGCAAAAGATGGAGTAGAAAAGTCAGCTGACAGTCCAGGAATCTGAAAGTGGACATGGGCGTTGACGCATAACAGGGGGAATCGCCATGTGGAAGAGAGGAAAAAAATGCCCTTTTACCTCCACCCTTCCCACTGTCCAGGGCCCCAAACACCCCATTCAGGTGAAACAGCGATTTCCTTGTACTTCTTGCAATTTAGTATACTGTATTTACTGCTCACGATGCGGTCTCCTCTACACTGGGGAGACCAAACGCAGATTAGGTGACTTTGTTATGGAACACCTCCGTTCAGTCCGTAATGGTGACCCCGAGCTACGGGTCGCCTGTCTCTTCAATTCTCCGCTCCACTCCCACTCAGGCCTCACCGTCCTCGGCCTCTTACACTGTTTCAATGAAGCTCAACGTAAGCTCGAGTAACAGCACCACATCTTTCGATTAGGCACTTTACAGCCGCCTGGACTCAACTTAGAGTTCAACAATTTCAGACAATAACCTCTGCCACTCTCCAGTTTTTTCCATTTATTTATTTTTTCTCTCTCCCGCATGGCAGCTGTCTTTCATTCTGCCAGTGCCATTTAAGCTTCATCTAGAACCATATTTTGTGTCTTAACTTGTCCCATTACCGTCTCCTTTTGCCTTGCACCATCTCTTAATCTCTCTTAATGACTCTCAATCTCACCTGCCTTCCACCCTATCACAGACCTCCCCTTTTGTTCTTTCCTCCCCTCCCCACTTTTTCCCTGCCGTTACACTTGCTTAAAATATGTTCCATCTCCAGCTTTTACCAGTTCTGACGAAGGGTCATCGACCTGAAACGTCAACTCTGTTTCTCTCTCCACAGATGCTGCCTGACCTGCTGAGTATTTCCAGCATTTTCTGTTTAGTTTTCAGATTTCCAGCATCCGCAGTATTTCGCGTTTGTATTAATATCTGGCGTGTCGTGTACTGAGAGCTACTGCATGGTTTGATTACAGCTCGGATAGGGCAGCACTCTCTCAGTACTGCACTGGTTATGTCAGCTGAGGCTCAGTTGGTAGCACTCTTGCCTCTGAGTCGGAATGTCGTAGATTCAAGTTCCACATCCAGAATCTCAAGCATAACATCTAGTCTGGTGCTCCAGCTGTCTGAGGGGCAGACCTGTAGGAGCCCTGCACTGATGAATGTAACGTCTTTTAGATGAGGCCTAAATCCGAGGCCTCAGCAGCACAGTCAGGTGGATGTAAAAGAACCCTATACGCTATTTCGAAGGAGAGCAGGGCGTTTGCTCTCGTGTCCGGGCACATATTTGTCCATCAACCAACATCACAAAATCAGACTATCTGGTCATTATCACATTGCGGTTTTTGGGAACTTGCTCTGCACAAATTGTCTGCAGCGTTTGTTACTTTACGACAGCGAACAGGTTTAAAAATTAAATTGGCCGCAAGGTACTTTGAGCCCTCCTGAGGTCATGCTATAAAAAAGCAAGTTCTTTCATTATGTTTTATTCTGGTCCGATGTCCACACTTCACTTAAATTACGCAGAAATGAAATCATTCCACACCACATATTAGAAGAATTTGAGACCACAGATTGGGACGAATTCGTTGGGCATATATCGCAATATGGGTGTAATAGCCTCGGCCTCACGCGATACACCCTGCCTGATATTGGTCAGTTGACTCAACATACGCTATTGCCTGAGTCACGAAACAAATTTCTAACTCTTTATCTCCGGGCCATAATGGGCTGTATTTTCCGATCGGAGTCTTCCCGCGTGTGGAGGCCTCCGATCTGGAAAACAATCTACGCCCTTACCTGAGGGCACATTACGTCCGGACACTTCCGCCCCTGGGACTCTCCAACTCGAAATGTGCAGGCCCTAGCTATCCCAAAGTGGAATGCGGTTCGCAATCAAAGAAGTGAATCTTCCTTCATTCACTTGACAGGTAGACCAGTCCAATGTATGAATGGAGATCACCCCAAAGACAGTTTAAAACATTAAATAAAATTTAATCATAGCATACATTTTTAAAATTAGTTGAAATTACAATAAATTAAACATTTTAAACAAAAATTTAATTTTTTGAAAAAAAATAATTAATTTTTTTTACCTGGCTAAAAATATACTTTCCTTTTTTTAAAAGTATTTTTAAATGAAAAATGAGTGGAAAAAATATTTTTTTTACATTTTTCAAATCTTATGCTGGTTAAAGCATGCCTTACACCTGCTTTTACCAGGCGTAAGATTAAGGGTTTTCTGCGGGCGGAGGTTCTCCAGAAAGCGGAAATATCCGCCCGCATTGGCCCTTCTCCAGGGCAGGCGGCCGATCTGTCAAAAGCATTCTTGACAGATCGGAAATGTTGATTTTCAGCGCATGCGCTTCGCATGCCTGAACCGGCATTTCCGATGTCCCTACGGGTAGGTACACAGCTCGTACACACCCGTAGGGATCGGAATAACCGGCCCAATGAAACATTAGGAGGTTACAGCTCTCAAAGGCAAACGGATTTTTGATTAATTTTTAACTCCTCCAACAGAGCGCTGGCACAGGCAGGATGGCCCGCACCATTGTCTTCTCTGTTGCAACATTTCATGATAACATTTTTCCAAATTCACTCGTTTTCCTATTGTTACAGAAACTGAACTGGTTGAAGCTCACTTGGGTAAGAAAAACAGCTTTGAGTCTTACGTTTTCCTGTCAGGGTATAAAAATAAAACCTCTGCTATTCAGTATTCTATGTGTAGATGTAGAATCAAAAATATTGACATAGGAAAGAATGACAAGATTTGCTCTCCTAAAAGCAACATCGGATCAAAAGAAGAGGAGTGGGTCATTCTATTCATCGACCTGTGGGGCCATTCAATTAGATAATGGCGGATCTGCAGTTTAATCCATTCATCCGCCTTGGTTAAGTAACCCTTGATATCCTTGCCGAGCAAAAATCCATCAATATCAGTTTGGAACTTTTCAATAGAACGAGCCTATTTTGGGGAGAGGCTTCTAGATTTGCCCGACTGCTTCCTAAACTCTCTCCTGAACGGCCCAGCTCCAGGTGCAGTGTCTTTGTTCTGGACTTCCCTGACAGAGGAACTTGTTCACCTCTATCTACCATATCAACATCAATTAGATCACCACTTAACATTTTATGCTCACTTGTACAAGCAATTTGTATGGAATCTATCCTCATAATTTCATCTTTTTGCCCCTGATAGTTTTTGCTTTGTGGATTTTGGATATTTCCTCTGTGAATGTAGATGATAAGCTAATTCTCAAGCTCCTTTGCAGATATTGACTGAAGTCAATACTGATTTGAGTTTCACTGAGAATTGAGCCTGGCACCGCTTCTAAAAAGAATAATACCTCACTTCTTTTAAATGCAACCGATACAACTCACTCCAACCGCTCTCATTGTGAGGAAAACAGAGCCTTTCGGATCTGAGTGAACAGGGCATCCAAAAGAGTATCAACTTAACCAATGAGAGTGAAGAATTGGTAAAATAAAAAGTGCAAGGATTCAGTTAAATAGAGCGGAGAATTCAATGTCAAATCAGGTACATAAATAGATGTAACGAGAGGAAAAGAATTATTAGATTAAGAAAGGGAAACAGCCATAAAGGAAAATTAAAAATACATGTAAAATGTTAATTGAAACATTTCTAAAATCTGTACAAAAAAACAGTTAATAGTTGCATGAATGATACCCCACACTTGGAATAGTCATTTGCAAGTGCCAAAGCGGTTGATTGGTAGAAATTAACCCTTATTACCTCGCTTAAAGTGAACTTATTCGTGAAATGACAAGACTTCCTTTTTGCAGCGAATTTCGTTTGTCTATACCGTCCAAAAGCATCATCATCACACCATTCAATACATTTCAATAGTAATGTAGCTGCTGATTTCGCGAAGCTAAGGGCGGAGAGGGTCAACTAGGACAGCAACTTTTGCATATTGGCGTTTAAGTGCGCACTTTCTCCATCTCCTGATGTTACGGTACCATTTACACACAAATAACAGCGAGTGCCATTACCTTCAGCGTTATTTCTGACAGCAAAATCTGGTGCAGTGTATTTGCAACAGAGAAACAAGAGATTCGGCACATCTGGACAACGCCCGTGTATATGTTCCACACGAGCCTACTCCCACCCTATTTCATCTCAGCCTCCCAGTATAGCCCTCTGTCCCGTTCTCCCTGATGTAGTTATCTCGCATCACTTAAAGGAATTATCCAAACGTCCCAAGGAACATGTTTTCAACTCAGACAGTGAAGTTGAAGATTTATAATAAAAACAGAACATTTTGGAAATACTCAGCTGGTCAGACAGCATCTGTGGAGAGAGAAACAGAGTTTAGGATTCGGGTTGATGACCCTTCGTCGGAACTGGAAAAAGCTGGAGATGGAACAGGTTTTTAAGCAAGTGTAGGAGCAGGAAAAGTGGGGAGGGAAAGAAAGTACAATAGGGAAGGTTTGTGATAGGATGGAAGGCAGGAGAGATTAAGAGACAAAAGGGCTGACGTTGCAAGGCAAAAGGAGATGGTAATGGGACAAGTTATGAAACAAAAGATGGCTCTAGATGAAGTGTAAATGGCAATGTCAGAATGATCGACAGCTGCCATGTCTGAGAGAGAAAAAAAATGTATAAAAAAGATAGGGGCGGTGGTTATGGCCTGCAATTGTTGAACTCGATGTTGAGTCCAGAAGGCTGTAAACGCCTAATCGAAAGATGAGATTAAAGCTCGGGGTCACCCTTACGGACTGAAGTTGAAGATTTGTTTGCTTTTTCTTCACAGAAAATGAAAAACTGAAGCAAGAACTTCAAAATAAAGGTGAAGAAATAAATTATTGGCCAAGAGCTAGTTCAAGCTTTGTGATAAATCCTTGCATTTTGTGTACAATATTAGCATTTACTCAAATATGTAGATGTTCCAATTTTCGCACTGTCTAATACGATAGCAAAATACTACGGATGCTGGAAATCTGAAATAACAACTGAAAACGCTGGAAAAACTCAGCAGGCCAGGCAGCATCCGTGGAGAGAGAAACAGAGTTAACGTTTCAGTTCGATGACCTTTCGTCAGAACTGGGAAGAGCCGGAAAGCAAATACATTTAAGGCCAGAGTAAAGCTGGGAAAAGGGGGAGGGGATACAAGAACAAAGGGGGAGATGAAGAGACATTAAGAGACATTAAGAGATATGCAAGGCTAGAGGTGGTGTTAATGTGACAGATTAAGGCTGAAAGAAGTGTGAAATCCACTGGCAGAATGAAGGACAGCTGCCAGCTTCTAGGAGGAAAAAAAAAGGTGGGGAGGGCAAATAAAAGGGGTGGAAAAAATAAAATATAAATGTGATTGGAGCTGAGGTTATGATCTAAAATTGTTGAACTCGATATTGAGTCCAGAGGGCTGTAGCGTGCCTAAACGAAAGATGAGGTGCTGTTCCTCGAGCTTACGCTGCGCTTCCGTGGAACAGTGTAATAGGCCGAGGACGGTGAAGTCAGTGTGGGAGTGAAGCGGTGAATTAAAGTGACAGGCCACCGGGAGCTCGGGGTCCCCCTTACGGACTGAACGGAGGTGTTCCGCAAAGCGGTCACCCAATCTGCGTTTGGTCTCCGCAATGCAGAGGAGACCACATCGTGAGCAGCGAGTACAGTATACTAAATTGCAGGAAGTACAAGTAAATCGCTGTTTCACCTGGAAGGGGTGTTTGGGGCCCTGGACAGTGGGAAGAGGGAAGTTGTAAGGGCATGTGTTGCATCTCCTGCGCGTGCACGGGAAGGTGCTGGGCGAAGGGGAAGGGGTGCTGGGGTTCGTAGAGGAGTGGACTAGGGTGTCGCGGAGGGAGCGGTCCCTGCGGAATGCTGAAAGGGGAGGTGAGGGGAAGATGTGTTTGGTGGTGGGATCACGCTGGAGGTGGCGGAAATGGTGGAGGATGATCCGTTGAATGTGGAGGCTGGTGGGGTGAAAGGTGAGGACCAGGGCAACCCTATCGTGGTTCCGGGAGGGAGGGGCAGGGGTGAGGGCAGAAGTGCGGGAGATAGAACGGACATGGTCGAGGGCCTTGTTGACCACGGTAGAGGGGAATCCTCGGTTGAGGAAAAAGGAAGACATGTCGGAAGCACTGGTATGGAAGGTGGCATCATCAGAGCAGATGCGGCGGAGATGGAGAAACTGGGAGAATGGAATAGACTCCTTACAGGAGGCGGGGTGGGAGGAAGTGTAGTCCAGGTAGCCGTGGGAGTCAGTGGGCTTGTAGTGAATGCTCTGCCAGTGGATTTCACACTTCTTTCAGACTTAATCTGTCACATTAACACCACCTCTTGCCTTGCATATATCTTAATGTCTCTTAATGTCTCCTAATCTCCCCCTTTGTTCTTTTATCCCCTCCCCCTTTTCCCATCTTTACTCTGGCCTTAAATCTATTTGATTTCCGGCTCTTCCCAGTTCTGACGAAAGGTCATCGACCTGAAATGTTAACTCTCTTTCTCTCTCCACGGATGCTGCCTGGCCTGCTGAGTATTTCCAGCGTTTTCTGTTGTTATTTCGCACTGTCTAATGCTGATTATTAGCACAAGATACAGGAAAGATAAGTGAATGTATTAATATAATGCAGGGTTGGATGCTCTTTATTGAATTGCAATTATTCTAAAGTCTACAAATGTCGTGTTTCCCTAATTCTATTTCGCAAGTAGCAGAATGATGTTTGAAGCACTTTCCATCCCCATCACCACCAGCCATACATTTGATACAAGCAGTCTCGACTGTTGCAATGCTGTCCTGGCCGTAATCACATCTTGCACCGACCGTGCACTGGACCTTATCCAAAGCTCTGCTGTCCGTATTCGAACTCGCATTATATCCCAAAGCATCAATCACCCCTCTGAAAGCTGAACTATATTGGATGCCATTCCAGCAACGACTCGATTATAAAAGAAGATCATTCGTGTTTTCAATTCCTCAACTGCCTCGCCCCTCCATACCTGTGTGAAATCATCCAGCTCTACAACCCTCCAATACGCATGCGCCCCCTCCAGTTCTGGCGTCCTGCTCATCCCCGCTTTTTAGCGCCGCATTATTGGCGGTAGTGCCTTCAGCTTTGGACTTCCCTCCATCAATCTCTCAGCCTCTGCATCTCTCAGTATTCCTTTCACTCCTTAAACGTACCACTTTGTCTAAGACTTTCGTAACCTGTCCTAATATCTCCGAACGTGGTTCGGTGTTAAATTGTGTTTGATAATGCTCTTGTGAAGTGGCATTGGACGGTATACCTCGTTAGAGGCGCGAAAATGTCAGTTGTTTTGAAATCTAATATAAACCTCTTTTCCAATGCTGCAAAAATACTTTTATACCTTCAGGCCAAAAGCCGGGGGAGGGGAAGAAAGGTAATGAGCTGTTTAATAGTTGCTTTAAAGGTTTTGCCGATACATCCTCGCATTTGCAATAATACAAGCAGCGATTCATAGAATAACTGATACTAGCTTTTTATTCCTGGTTTACTTCATGGAATTTATTTCCGCAGCTGCCGTGGTGGGATCTGAAATCATGATTGCAGATCATCGGTCTAGGCCACTGGATTACTAGTCCACTCTACTAACGTTCCATCAATACAGATAGAATCCAATCTAATTCAAACCAATCGGGAATTCGGGAGAAAAATCTTTACCTGGAGATTGGTGAGAATTTGGATCTCGCTATCACATATGAGGCTAGTCCCTTATATAAATTTAAGGGGTTATTAGATAAGGACTCGAGGGAGAAAGTCACAGAACGATAAGCTGATAGGCTTAGCTGAAGAGGCGTTGAAAGAGGCTCGTGTAGCATAAACACCAGAATTGATCAGTTGGGTTGAATGGCCCGTTTTTGTACTGTGGATTCTGTGCAATTCTAAGTAGAAATGATAAAATCCAACTTCAGGCCGTTTGGTATGTGTGCAACATAACGCCAGCTAAGTCCTGCTTTTACCAGCATAAGTGTTTTAGAAAACAGTAAAATAACATTTTATCACTCACTTATACATTAAAAACCCTGTCCAATAATGTACGTTTATGTTTAGCCCCGTTCAAACATATATATTTTTATTCACAAATTGAATTTTTGTTTAAAATATTTAATTAAGTGCCATTTTAATTAATTTTATATAAGTAAGGTATTTAAAATAAAATTCATATGTTTGTGGATTTTTTATGTCATCCCGATTCATACTTATGACAATGCAGTTTGCACAGAACTCGCATAAGTATGACTAGGGATTCCCCCTCTTTCATTGGTTGGGCAGGTGCACGTGATCCCTGGGGCACTTGCGAACCGCATGCGCCGTTGGGATACTTGGGCCTCTATGCATTTCTACTAGCAGAGGCCAAGGATCGCAAGTCTCCTTATCTCCCGGACCAGCAGGTAAATGCGTTGATTTTTTGATGATCGGAGGCATCCGCCCGCGGGAAGCCTCGGACCGCAAATTCAGGCCCATTTCGTAGCTTCCTTACACTCTATTGTGCTCAGCAACACTCGCATTTGGAATAATTGCACATTTTTACTGCTCACTTTCACTGCAATATTAATCATATTCTTAGGGGAAGATGGGATGCTTAAAAGCGATCCTCAGCAACACGAATTAACCTGCGTACATCACGCAACCTCTGCTGGTTTACATCTAACTTGAATAGAAATTACTGCACAACCTCAGGCCGTTCGGAATAACTAGTTAGTCCCAAACAGGAACACTGTGTACAATTCTGGGCAACGCTTTTTTATGAAGGACCTCAAGGCCTTTGAGGGGCTGCAGAGGAAATTAACTAGAATGGAACAAAGGGTGAGTGACTTCCGTTATACGGAGAGACTAGAGCAGTTGCGATGGCGTCCCTTCGAGGAAAACATGATCAGGGGAGATTAAACAGAGGTGTTCAAAATCATGAAGGGTATTCGCAGAGTGGCCAGGGAGAAATTTGTTCTTGTGGCGGAAGGGTCGGTAAGCAGACGACACAGATATTAATTGTCACAAGAAACAGAGCTGAATCGAGTAGAATTTCTGTGATGGAGCGAGATTATATGATCAGAAATGCACTTTTCGAATGGGTGGTGGAAGCAGATTCATTCATAAATTTCAAAAGGGAATTGGATCAGCACTTGAGGTGCGGGGGTGGGGGATTCTTTCAGTTTTAGTTGAAAGAGCGAGGCAGTGAGACTGATTGGATAGATTTTGTCAAAGTGCCAGCACAGTCACAAAGGGCCGAATGGCCTGCTTCTGTGCTGTACCATTCTACGATTCTATGAGAGCTGGTCCATGTCGGTGAGGAATCCTCTCCGCGAGCTGATTTACCGGATCACTGGGAAATAAAATAATTACATGAGTAAACGAGTGGCCAATGCAGTTCATGCGGTTTAATCGCGGACCTTGCGGCTTATTTTATCCTGCAGATATGGTGCAAAGAAGCCACCATCGAATTCCCCGAATAATATGCACCCAGCCTTGTGTTGCCTTCCATTGACTTGAATGCAAAGGAACATCCGGACTCTTTTTCATTACGTCGCTAATTCCATATGTCCCAAAATGCAACAAAAGGCACAGTTAATATTACGGTCTTAATGCCCGTAACATCGGAGAAATCTCCATTCCCATAAGGTACTGAATCTACCGCATCTTTTTGATGTACTTTACCTCAGTATTAAGCCATGCGTTGCCTCCACTGGCATATTCCCTCCTGATGTTTGCACTGTCTCCACGGTGATCACTTCCTGTCCGCGCCCGTACTCAAAGTCTATGTTGCCAATTGCTCCTCTTCCACCATTCATAGAAACATAGAAAAATAGGAGCGGGAGTCGGCCATTCGGCCCTTCGAGCCTCCTCCGCTATTCTATATGATCGTGGCTGATCCTCCATCCCAATACCATATTCCCGCTCTCGCCCCATACCCCTTGATGCCTATTGTGTCTAGAAATCCATCCATCACCTTCTTAAATATATTTAGTGACTTGGCCTCCACAGCCTTCTGTGGTAGAGAATTCCACAGTTTCACCACCCTCTGAGTGAAGAAATTTCTCCTCATCTCAGTCCTAAATGTCCTACTCCGTATCCTGAGACTGTGACCCCTCGTCCTAGACCCTCCAGCAAGGGGAAACATCCACCTTGCATCCAGTCTCTCTAGCACTGTCAGAATTTTCATTGTTTTATTTAATGTCATTGTCTTTCCCACGGGAGAGGCCGCAAACATGACAAACAGGGATGATACCAGATTTGAAAGGGTGCAACTATTAGAAAAGTCTGATCCACCAGGGGCATTTTTTTTGGGAAAAGCGAAGGCTTAAGGTTGACCTAATAGAGCTATTTAAAATTATGAGTGGGGTTCGATACGTTAGACATAGCGAAAATCTTTCAACTCGTGCGAAAATCAAAGCTACGGGCCATCAACAGAAGATAGTCAGCAATCAATCCAATCGGTAATTCAAGACACATTTATGAATCCAGAGAATAGTGAGAAATTTCAACTCACTATTACATGTGGTAGATGAGGCACAAGACAATGCCATCAATCTTATCAATAGTTAATGTAAGGACATGTCTGCTCATCCATTACTGCAATCGGACAAACTCCTTTTGATGCGAGCATTGCCCACCGTTGCTGTTCCAATATTTTAATATCAGTTTCTAATGTTCGAAAGAAAACAATTTAACTTCTAAACTGATGTTGTGTGAAATGTAACGTTAGCTGTTTTCTCTTGCAGAAAAGTTCAAAACTGATCCAAATAAAGGTACACAGAAATATAGAAAGATAGGAGCAGGAGAAGGCCATTCGGCACTTCAAGCCTGCTCCACCATTCAATATGATCATGGCTGATCCTGTATCTTAATACCATATTCCCGCTCTCTCCCCATACCCCTTGATGTCGTTTCTATCTAGAAATCTGTCTATCTTTTTCTTAATTATATTCAGTGACTTGGCTTCCACGGCCTTCTGTGGTAGAGAATTTCACAGATTCACCACCCTCTGAGTGAAGAAATTTCTCTTCATCTCAGTCGTAAATGTCCTACCCCTTATCCTGAGAATGTGACCCAGCGTTCTTGAACCCCAAGCAAGGGGAAACATCCTCCCTGCATCCAGTCTGTCTAGACCTGTCAGAATGTTATACGTTTCAATGAGATCCCGTCTCATTCTTCTAAACTCTCGAAAATACAGGCCAAGTCGACCCAATCTCTCCTCCTACGACAGTCCTGCCATCCCCGGAATCAATCTGGTGAAGCTTCGCTGCACTCCCTCTATGGCAAGTATACCCTTTCTTAGGTAAGGAGACCAAAACTGCACACAGTACTCCAGATGTGGTCTCACCAAGGCACTTTATAACTGTAGTGTGATATCCTTGATCCTGTCCTCAAATCCTCTTTTCAATGAAGGCCAACATACCATTTGCCTTCCTAACTTAAGAGATGCTTCTTGATGTGCGAGGGATGGAAAGTACAACAATGAGCGATGGGATACTGCGAGTGTTCCATGCCAATGTTCTGATGTCACTGAGGTTCATTATATTCAGACATTCCCTTAAGTTGATTTACGATAAGAGTAATATCAAGGATTAGGAACTTCAGCTGCTCGCTCCAGTCCCGCCATTCCATTAGGCCGTGGCTCATGTGTATCATAACTCAGTCTGCCCACCTTAGTTCTGTAATACTTCTTACTTTTGCCTGTCAGAACTCTATAGAACTCAATTTGAAGTCTTCAATTGACCGAGGTTGAACTGCTTTTTGTGGAGAAGAATCCATATTTCCACCACACTTTGTGTGAAGCAGTGCTTCCCTACATCACCCCTTAACGGCTGTGCTCTAATTTTAGTTTATGCCGCTAGCTCTGTTCTCCCACACCAGAGGATACAGTTTCTCTCTATCTACTCATTCAAATAGTTTAACAACAATAACAACAACAACTTGTATTTATATAGCGTATTTAATGTAGGAAAAGTCCCAAGTCTCTTCACAGGAGTAATAAAAAGACAATAAATATTACACCGAGCCACATAAGGAGAAATTAGGGCAGATGACCAATAGCTTGGTCAAAGAGGTCGGCTTTCATGATCGTCTTCAAGGAGGAAAGAGGGGCAGCGAGGCGGAGAGGTTTAGGCAGGGAATTCCAGAGCTTAGGGCCGAGGCAACAGAAGGCACGACCACCAATGGTTGAGCGATTATAATCAGGGAAGCTCAAGAGGCCAGAATTAGAGGGCGGCAGATATCCCGGGGAGTTGTGGGGCTGCAGGAGATTACAGAGATATGGAGCGATTTGAAAACAAGGATGAGAGCTTTGAAATCGAGGCGTTGCTTAACCAGGAGCAATGTTGGTCAGCGTGCATAGGGCGTGATGGCCGACCGGGACTTGTTGCAAGTTAGGACCCGGGCAGCCGAGTATTGGATGAACTCAAGTTTACGTAGCGTAGAATGTGGGAGGCCAGCCAGCAGTGCGTTGGAATAGTCAAGTCGAGAGGTAACAAAGGCATGGATGAGTGTCTCAGCAATGGATGAGCTGAGACAAGGGCAGAGACAGGCTATGCTATGGAGGTGGAAATAGCCGTTCTTTGTTATGCTGCGGATATATGGTCGGAAGCTCATTAAAGGCTGAACTATGACAATCTATTACTCCCAGTTTTTCAATTTTCAAATGTCCCCCTAAAATACACTGCTTGTTGCGGGAGAGAGTTCCAGATTTCCATATCTGGATTGTCTTGTTTAGGGTTCTCAGGTAAAAACTTGAGAGACAAGATCAATTTGGATGGCAGCAAACGGACATTGCATTAAAATTCCCAGTTAACTGTTAACAAACGAGAAATTCAGTCAAGTTCCGCTAACATGTCCATAACAAGATACAAATTTAACAGGGAGCAGTTCAAGGATAGAATGCAGATTAAATAATCAGTAACCCCCGGGTATACTTTAAATACTTGATTTCCGGTTGGTAACTGGTGGACCTCCTCAACTTAGCCTTTCACCGTCCTGTTCCCATTGGGGACTACATTGCACTGGGACTGCTTACCAAGGATAACATTATGAAAATTAAGCTTCTGGTTTGACTCCATCGGGAATATTGTGTTCCTTTCTCGGCACGAAACCCCTGGAATAGTACATTGGCCTTGGAGTGGATGCAGTGCATATTCGCCAGGATTTGAAAATAATAGTAAAGACGTCTTCCAGCAATTATATAGGTCCCTGGTGAGACCACAGCTGCAGTATTGTGTACAGTGTTGGTCTCCTTTCCTAAGGAAGGACATACTTGCCATAGAGAGAGTGCAACGAAGGTTCAACAGTTTGGTTCCTAGGATGGGGGATTGTCCTTTGAGGAGAGATTGAGTAGACTAGGCCTATATTCTCCAGAGTTCAGAAGAATGAGGGGTGATCTCATTGAAACATATTAATTCTAACAGGGCTTGACAGGGTAGATGCAGGGAGGATCTTTCCCCTGGCTGGGGTCTAGAACCAGGGGTCACAGTCTCAGAAGAAGGGTTTGGACATTTCGGACTGAGATGAGGAGACATTTCTTCACTCAGGGGATGGTTAATCTTTGGAATTCTAGACCCCAGAGGGCTGTGCAGGCTCAGTCGTTGATTATATTCAAGACAGAGATCGATATATTTGTGAATATTAAGGAAATCTACGGTTATTGCAGAAAAGTGGGGATGATCTTATTGAATAGTGGAGCAGGCTCGAAGGGCCAAATGGCCCACTCCTGCTAGTATTTATGTTCTTATTTTCTTAAACCTGGGCCAAAAGGGTTAAATTGTGAGGATATGCTGCCTAGACAAGGCTTCTTTTCCATTGTCTGGAACATTACAGCGTGATCTAATTGAGCTGTTTAAGATGATTAGAAGAGCTAATATTGTACATAGAGAGTGCATATTTCACCTGGTCGGGAAAATCCAGATCAAAGGGCATGACATTAAAATCAGAAATCAGCCGTTGAGGATTGATGGCATAAACACTTCGGCACACAAAGGCAATGCAAATATAGAATTCTCTCCCCCAAATATCTGTTGACCCAAGGTCAAGTGAAAATGCTAAAACTGTGATTGTTAGAGTTTTTGTTAGACAAGGATCTTAAGAGTTATGGATCCAAGGCGGGTAGATGCAATTAAGATGGAGATCTACCGTGATCGAATTGAATGGCAGAACAAGCTTGGGCGGTGGAATAACCTATTCTTGTTCCTATATACATATTTCACCATGGCACTGTAACCTAGACTTGGTTTAAAATGCATTTTTCGTCAAGAGGATATTCGCAATGATTGACGCAGCAGAGTGTCATTGATCGCTTCCGGTTACAACAGGTTAAATGCTGGGCATGCTCCATCACACGGAGGCCTCAACCGTTTTTTTAATTCTTATTATTGAGCAGACCCTGATTCACTCTTCGAAGAACTGGGTAAGCAAAAGTGATTTTTGAAGATTTCTTGCTGTGTTTGTATCCACGGGACAGGCCGAAGAGGAAAGGGCGACCGTGGAGGGCGAAATTGGGCTCTGATGCGCGGCCTCTTCAACTATTAAAATAGCGTCCAGGACGCGCGGGTACACTTCCAGCCCCCGGCAGCATGCAAAGCAGGCAGATCATTACGTTGTTCAGCGTTTAACGCTGATTGACGCCAGAGCTGCGATTTTGGAGCGGCACGCTCCAGCTTACGCCGTCTCTTGACCTTGCACAGCTGAACACGACGGTAAACGGCATGAATGACCGACCGCCAGCGCTTTTTAAAGGGAACAACATCTACCTGCATGTTAGTTGCTGGATTAGTCCTTCTGGCTTTTTTGCAATTCTACGCGGTCTGGGAGCTATTCCATACTTGTATACAGTTTCAATAGTCTACAGGGAGTGTTCTAGCAGTTGCAGAAGTACCATTGGTGACTTAAAGGCTTGTGCACCAAATAATATCCTCTAGACACGGGTGATCTCTTGGCTTCTACTTGGCATTGAACATGACTGGGAGAATAATCAGCGGCCACGCAGATCAGAACAAGCTGCTGGCAGATGGCAAGAGTGAAGGGATCTCAGCAGGAGCCAATATCAGCCGAGGGTCTTTACAGAGCAATAATCTTACCTCAACTTCAGCAAGGGCCAATGCTTGAGACGTTACATAGAAACATAGAAACATAGAAGATAGGAGCAGGAGTAGGCCATTCGGCCCCTCGAGCCTGCTCCGTCATTCGATGAGATCATGGCTCATCATCCAAACTCAGTACCCTGCACCTGCCTTATCCCCATATCCCTTGATACCTTTAGCTTTAAGAAATATATCTAACTCATTCTTGAATATATTTAATGACTTGGCCTCAACTATCTTCTGTGGTAGAGAATTCCACAGGTTCACCACTCTCTGGGTGAAGAAATTCTTCCTCATTTCTGTCCGAAATGGCTTACCCCTTGTCATTAGATTATGAATCCTGGTTCTGGACTCTCCGACCATCGGGAACATTCTTCCTGCATCTAGTTTGTCCAGACCTGTCAGAATTGTAAATGTTTCGATGAGATCCCCTCTCATTCTTCTATACTCCAGCGAGTATAAGCCCAATCGACCCAATCTCTCCTCATATGTCATTCCTGCAACCCCAGGTATCAGCCTTGTGAATCTTCGCTGAACTCCTTCCATGGCAAGAACATCCTTCCTCAGATAAGGCGACCAAAACTGCACACAGCACTCAAGGTGTGGTCTCATTATAAAGGGCGTGACTGAAATCTGCTGACGGATGGAGCCACAACTGCAACCTCAAATCAGTGCAAGGACCGCATTGCTTGTGGCTGCTATGGAGACCATTGCTCTTACTTTTATAGCCATCTGCCTCCTTCCCGGCGACTACTGGATATATAAGCAACATCCTTCAGTGTACTGCACACTGCTGCATAAGGGAGATCACTGAGGCTCTCTATGCAAAGAGAGACCGATTCATCCTGTTCCCTCTTGTCAGAGACACGAAGCGGGAGCCAGCATGAAGGTTTGCCCGGATTGCACGCTTCCCCAGGGTGCACAGTGACATTGACTGCACGCGCAGTGCGTTGCGTGCGCCTCAGGATTTTTCATGAACGGAAAGGGATTCCACTCGCTCAGTATCCAAAAATCTATCCATCTCTGTCTTGAATATGCTCAACGACTGAACATCCACAGACCTCTGGGTTAGAGAATTCCAAAGATTTACAGTCCTTCGAGTGAGGAAATTTCTGTTCATTTGTCTTAAATGCACGACCCCTTATTCTGAGACTGTTACCCCTGGTTCTCGCCTTCCCAGTCAGGGTGAAACATATTCCCAGCATTTACAATTTCAACCCCTTTAAGAAATTCATTCGTTTCTTTCCAGGAGATCACCTCACAATCGTGTGAATTCTAGGGTATATCGGCTTAGTCACTCAATATCCCCTCATAGGACAATCCCCTCATACCAGGATTCAGGTAGCGAACCTCTGTTGCACTCCCTCTAAGGCAACTGTATCCTTAGGTTAGGAGAACAAAATTGTACCCAGTACTCGAGGCGTGATCTCACCAAGGCCTTATATAATTGTAGTAAGACTTAATTAATCTTATGCTCCAATCCCGTTTTAATAAAGGTTAACTGGCCATTTCCTTTTCTAATTGCTCGCTATATCAGCATGTTAACTTTCTTTGATTCGTGTAAAAGGATAGCCAGGTCCGTATGAACACCAACATTTCCAAGTCTCGCAACATTTAACAAATATTCTGCTTTGCTATTTTCCTGCCAAAGTGGATAGTTTCACACATCTAGAACTGACTATCAGTTGCGTATAACGGAATGCGAATCAATAATCGACAGTTTTGCGCCACCCTCGTGACAATTTCTAGGCCGTCGACTTGTTGAACTGTGCGAGGCTAAGGTGAGGCGTGGGCTGGGGCGTTGCTTTCGCAAATAGCAGGGCTGGCGTCAAGTTAGTGTTGCACACTGATTAACGTCATAATCTGTCTGCTCTGCGCGCTGCCGGCGGTCGGAAGATATTCTTCACCAAGATGGCGTCCTGCGCACTTCAAGTCGAAATCGCGACTGCGCACCTCGGGCGCCATTTTCCAGCGTTTAAGAGACGTCAGGTGGTCTCTTTCTCCCCAGCCGAGTGCAGATAAAGCAATTTATTGTCTTTTTGAAATAACAGTCAACGTAAAAATAAATGCATCTTATTTATTTTAATTCTGCTCAATAAGAAAATATCTGCAAATATATTCGCAAAACGCTAGATAAATATTATTACTGTCATTAACTATTTACCTCTTTATAGCACAATCACAGGTGGAGAAGGATAACGGTAACTGTCACAAATTAGTGTATACATAAGTTTAAATTGTAACAGTAATGAGATGCATGGGGTATAAGGGTTATAAGTTTGATGTACGCACCCTTCAGCTCATTTCGGGGAGAAATTGGACTTGGGCAGGAATTATTTCTGCTGGCAGGCTTTAAGATAATTGGCAATAGAACAAGAGGCGAGATAAGATTTGTTTTACCTAGCGAATTCTTATGATCCGAAATGCATGCATCGCCTGAATTGGTGGTGGAAGCGGATTTAATAATACCTCTGAAAAGGGAATTTGGCAATTATTTGAAGAAGAAAAAAAATGCAGGGATATGGGGAAAGCGCAGGGATAGTGCAACGAATTGTATAGCTCTTTCAAAGACTTGCTGGACCGAATGGCTTGCCTGTGTGCTGTATCTTTTTATAATTTTATGATTCGTTAAGAGGTAGTAGTTATTAAGTTCGGAACTTAAAGGGCCAGAAAATAATTAATTGGAATGGTTGACGTCACAGGAAATGTAGGTCGCCCGCCATATTTGTTTCCGATAATTCGCTACTGATTAAATCAGGGAAAAGAGTTTGGTGAAATATACCTGCGACTGAAATGTAATTTTCGCGGGAGTTGCGAATCACAGGGGTAGCGCATCGACCCCCGATTGAAGTCAACCGCAATTACAATGGGGCGGGGCTTATCGCAGCGCCGGCGGTGATACGGCTCAGTTTACACAACCGACAACATGTGAAAATTGCCCTCAATTATCTTAATGGTACCCATGGCCACTACGCAACGCTTGCCTTTTTCTTTTCAGAAATACGCAACTTGAAAGACGCTCTAAAAGATGCAGGTGAGAGAAACCATCAAGAGGGTTCGTGTGGAGGTCAACATCAACCCCAGATTCTCCAGGCTCTCCGCATAACTGAAGTCCCTCAACCCTCATCCCTGGGACCATTCTAGTAATTTATTCTGCACACGCTGCAAGGCCTTATCATCTTTCCAAAAGTGCCCTGCCCAGATTTGGAAACAGTCCTCCAGGCGAAGCCTAACCATTGTTTTATAAAGCTTGACCATGCATTCCATGTTTTTGTTCTCTATTGCTCTATTAATAAAGCCAAGAATCGCAAATGCTCTTTAACAGCCTCTTCAACTTGTCCTGCCACCTTCAAAGATTTGTGTCCCTACACCCCCACGTGTCTCTGTGCCTGCACTCCAATTAAAATGGTACCATTTAGTTCATATTGCATCTCCTCATTCTTCTTACCAAAATGCATCAATTCACCATTCTCTGTATTGAATTTAATCTGCCATGTGTCTGCCCATTTGAATCAGAGTTCGGCTAATTCTGGAAGAAAAGGGATTCGATTTGGAAAGAAACGCCATCTTGGAAGCGCATCATCAGGTCATGGACTTCTCTGAAGCTCTCAGACGCTCCAGCCACAGGAACATTTTAAGACCCATCCAGATATGCTGGGGATTTAGGGCCCGTTTTCGGTTCCAGTGATATTTTGTTCCGTTAATGTAATATATACAAGTAAACTGAGTAAGGAGATAACTGTATATGCAGGAATGAGGGTCACTTAGAAGGTGTTACAGCACTTGTTTTCTTAACTGAATAGCAGCCATGATATTGAATGGCGGAGAAGGCTCGAAGGGCTGAATGGCCTAATCCTGCTCCTATTTATTATGTTCTTAACAATGCATGGAAGATAGTTGAAGTTGAACCGCAGTAAGGAGGTAATGGTGCCTTTCGGCGACAGTGTAAAATAGGTGATCTCGAACAAACCACCTATTCTACATCTAATCCAATTGTCATTCCAACGATGTCAAAGAATATGAAAGTCGGTGGAGGTGTATATGGCTGGCTGATCCGATAGCGCACATATCAGCTTGTCCGCCAAGGTCACAATTCCTCCCTAATGTCAACATTTTTATCAATCAAGGCCTGAAATTAAATAAATTATATGGAATTTACAGCACAGAAACAGAACATTCAGCCCAACACGTCAATGCTGGTGTTTATTGTTCACACCAGCCTCCTCCCACCTTACTTCATGGCACCCTGTAAACACTTCCTTCTATTCCTTCCTCCGTCCTGTAATTATCTAGCATCATCTTACATTCATCAATTCTATTTGCCTCAGCTATCGATTGGGGTAGCGTCATAGAGGGAGAACTAACCACAGAGGGAGTGCAGTGAAGGTTCACCAGACCGATTCCTGGGAATGCCTTGGCTGTCGTATGAGGAGAGATTGGATCTACTAGGCCTGTATTCACTAGAGTTTAGAAGAATGAGAGGAAATCTCATTGAAACTTCTAAAATTCTGAAAGGGCTAGACGGAATGGATGCAGGGATGGTGTTTCCCCTGGCTGGGGTCTTCAGAACGAGGTGTCAGAGTCTCAAGATACGGGGTAGGACATTTAGGACTGATATAAGGAAACATTTTTTTCACTCAGAGGGTGGTGAAGCTGTGGCATTCTCTACCACAAAAGGCTGTGGCGGCCAAGTCACTGAATATATGTAAGAAGGAGATAGATAGATTTCTGGACACAAAGGGCGTCATGCGGTATGGGGAGTGAGCGGGAATATGGTATTGAGATAGAGGAGCAGCCAATCATACTGAATGACGGAGCAGGCTTGAAGGGCCGAATGGGCTACTTCGGCTCCTATTTTTCTATGTTTCACATTCTCGCTACTCTCCGGGTAAAGGAGTTTCCCTTGAATCACCCATTGGATTTATTAGTGACTATCTTATATTTATAGTCTTTGGATTCGGTGCCCCACGCACGCCGTGTAGTCTATCAATCACTTTCATAACCTTAAATACCACTATCAGGTCAACCGTAAGCTTTCTCTTTTCTGCAGAGAAGAGCCCCACCCTGTTCACTCGTTCCTGGAAGTTATTACCTCTTAGATCTGGTATCATCCCTGTAAACTTTTTATGCACCGTTTCCATTGACTCTAATGCTTACTCCACGGCTGGGAGGCCCACTATACTCCCCGCCCTCTATAATTTTGCAGTGATATTCACATGTCTAATAATTTTAATTACCCCATTGTTTGATAAATTATGTTAAACAAAATTCAGCACGGATATATGTCTAGGACTTGGTTGGTTGAATGCAGGCTGGGCTGTGCTGTACTCTTCCGGAGCAAACACCGCATCTATCGTTTCATGGTCAACATTTCAGAGAGCATTGCTAATAACGCTATTTGTATACCTTCACGATTGACATTTTAACAAGAATGTTATGGCCTGCTCGCGGGTGTAGAGGATATTTACTAGAATTGCACCGTGCATTTAAAGTTTTTTTATGTGATGAGGCTCCAGAAGTATGGATTATTCACCTTGGAATAGATAAGGTTAAGGTGAGAGTGGCAAATGGAATTTAACACTGAAAAGTGTGAGGTGATGCATTTTGAGAGGACTAACAAGGCAAGGGAATACACAATGAATGGTAGGACCCTAGGAAGAACAGAGGATCAGAGGGACCTTGTTGTTCATGTACATAGATCCTGAAGGCAAAAGGACAGGTAGATAAGGTGGTTAAAAAGGCATATGGGATACTTGCCTTCATTAGCCGAGGCATAGAATATAAGAGCAGGGAGGTTATGATGGAGCTGCACCAAACGTTAGTTAGGCCACAGCTGGAAAACTGTGTGCAGTTCTGGTCGCCACACTATAGGAAGGATGCGACTGCATTGGATAGGGTGCAGAGGAGATTCAACAGGATGTTAACTGGGCTGGAGCGCTACAGCTACGAAGAGAGACTGGACAGGCTAGGGTTGTTTTGCTTAGAGCAGAGAAGGCTGATGGGAGACCTGATTGAGGTATACAAAGTTATGAGGGGCATACATAGGGTAGATAGAAAGGAACGTTTCCCCTTAGTACTGGGGTCAATAACCAGATAGAATAGTTTCAAGGTAAGGGGCAGCAAGGTTAGAGTGGATTTGAGGAAAAGCTTTTTCACCCAGAGGGTGGTTGGATTTGGAATTCACTGCCTGAAAGGGTGGTAGAGGCAGGAACCCTCACAACATTCAAGAAGCATTTAGATGAGCACGTGAAACGCCATAGCATACAAGGCTACGGACCAAGTGTTGGAAAATGGGATTAGAATAGATAGGGCTTGATGGCCGGCGAGGACACGATGGGCCGAAGGGCCTCTTTCTGTGTTGTGTAACTCTATGACTATTATTAGAGAGCTTCACATTTATATAAGGTTTTGATAGAGTAAATGTGGAGAAACTGTTTCCACTTGCATTGTCAGAGGAAAAGCATTGAAGGCAATTAGCCAAAGAACCAGAGGCGAGATGAGGAGAATTGTTATTATTTGCCGATTTTTCTAATTTGGAATGCACTGCTTCAATGGCTGGTTGTTGAAGCAGATTCAATAGTAACTTTCAAACGGTAATTAAATCATGTTTAAAGAGAAATTATTTACAGAGCTATGACGAACGAGCAGGGCGAGTGGGACTAACTGCATAGATCATTCGAAGAGACAGCCCAGAAAGAAAGGGGCCGAAGGACCTCCTTATGTGGTGTGTAGTTCTAAGATTCAATGAGACTATAATTGTTCTTCATTTTTTATAGAGGAAAAGCTGCGCCAGTGCCTGCAAGGTAACCAAGAACAATATCTGTACTGCGCTTTCCAAAATGTTTTGTATGTAGGTCTTATGTTGCTTTTCAAGACTTCACGATTCTTAGAGGTGAAAGCTGAAGAGATATATTTGTATGATCTGCTTTACTTATGGAATGAACCCGAATATCCTCACTCAGACTGCATCTATTGTTAACTTTCCATTAGAATTGGAAGACTGCGGAAAGAGTGATGGTGAGTAACATGGAGGAAATTGAGTTGGGAGACAACAGAGCTGGCAGTGTGGATCTCTATCCAGTGCCGGTTCAGTTTTACATACCCGAGTTTTAGTCAAATCTATGATACATTTAAACCTGTAACTCTGTCTTTCATGTGCCCGAAGAAGAGTGAAATCGTCTGACTGCAGTCTCTATGCATTGTTAATCAAACACAAGCTTGTTAGTTGGATTTATCTGATATAAATGCCTTGTTATGTCACGGAATGACAGCGGAGGGTAAAAATATTATATTAGGATAGGTTACATAGACTAGGCGTGTATTCCAAAGAGTATAGAAGATAAGGGAGTGATATAATTGAGATTTTTAAGAGAAACAAGGATGTCTTGCTGCAGTTGTACAGGGCCTTGGTGAGACCACATCTTGAGTATTGTGTGCAGTTTTGGTCGCCTTATCTGAGGAAGGATGTTCTTGCAGTGGAAGGAGTTCAGCGAAGATTCACAAGGCTGATACCTGAGATGGCAGGAATGATGTATGAGGAGAGATTGGGTCGATTGGGCTTATACTCGCTGGAGTTTAGAAGAATGAGAGGGGATCTCACTGAAACACGTAAAATTCTGACAGGAAGGACAAACTAAATGCAGGAAGGATGTTCCCGATGGTCGGGGAGTCCAGCACCAGGGGTCACAGTCTAAGGATAAGGGGTAAGCCATTTAGGACAGAAATGAGGAAGAATTTCTTCACCCAGAGAGTGGTGAACCTGTGGAATTCTCTGCCACAGAAGGCAGTAGAGGCCAATTCATTAAATAGATTCAAGAAGTAGTTGGTCATATTTCTTAAGGCTAAAGGGATCAAGGGATATGGGGAGAAAGCAGGGACAGGGTAGTTAATTTGCATGATCAGCCATGATCGCATTGAATGGTGGAGCAGGCTAGACGGGCCGAATGGCCTACTCCTGCTCCTATCTTCTATGATTCTATGATTCTATGATTTAATACAGGTTAAAAGAAGCATAGCGGAGAAAAACAAGGGGGCTTCAGGTAGACAAGTCTTTAAGATCTGCTGCTGTCAACCCCAGTGTAATTAAGAGAAATAGGTGAGACAATTGCAGATGCATTAAACATAACTTTTCAAAGCTTTGCAAATTCATCAATGATGCCTTTGGTTTTGAACACTGGAAATATCACCTCATAATTTTAGAAGGGAGGGATAAAGGAAACGGGCAACTGCAGAACTGCCAGTTTAGCATCAATTGTGCAGATGGTGCTGGAATATAGTAACTGAGCACTGAGGCAAGTAGCAACTGAACAACAAGTGTTCTGAGGAAGGGTCATCGACCTGAAACGTTGACTCTGTGCCTCTCTTTACAGATGCTGCCTGACCTGCTGAGTACTTCCCGCATTTTCTGTTTTTATTTCAAATTACCAGCAACCGCATCATTTTGCTTTTGTATAAATGACAGCATGAATTCTGACTAATCAAGTTCAATTTTGTGAGAATATCAACAACATGATGGATAGGGGAAAGCATAAGGAAGCTGCCTAAAATGTGTTCCAGAATATATGCGATAAAGTTACAAACAAGTGGTAATTAGCAAAAGTGGGAGTGCATGGAACTGTCGGCCAACGAGTGGCAATTTGTCAGACAATGACTTGCACTTTGTCAACCAATGCGTTGCACTGCGCCAGTCAATGAGTTTACGGCTGGGTTCGACTTAAAGCAAATCGAGTTGATTAACAAAGCAAATGAACTAAACTACAGTAAACTCTTTCGGTAATTGTACCAGCAAATTGCACTGAGTGCAGGACCGTTGCAGAATACAAATTGATTATTTCTTCAGCATAATGGGGTGAGTGGAGGATAGTGACATAATGCAAATTACGTGCGTAGTATCAATCCCAGCCAATTACAGCAGCGTAGTCTCCAAGTATGATTGACGGGGAAATGAAGCAAACAAATCCCTTCTGAGCAGTAAAAAAACTGTCATGACCCGCAGCCGTAAATCTCACGATAGCAAAATACTGCGGATGCTGGAAATCCGAAATAACAACAGAAAACGCTGGAAAAACACAGCAGGCAAGTCAGCATCCGTGGAGAGAGAAACAGAGTTAAAGTTTCAAGTCGAAGACCCTTCGTCAGAACTTGAAAAATGCAGGAAATGAAATAGATTTAAAGCAAGTATAATGCTGGGAAAAGGGGGAGGGGATGAAAGAACAAAGGGGAATGTCAGTGGTTGTATAGAAGGCAGGAGAGATTAGTACACTTTGAGAGACATTGAGATATATTCAAGGCGAGAGGAGGTGGTAATGTGACAGGCTGAGGCTAGATGAAGTATGAACTGCGCTGGCGGAATGAAGGACAGCTGCCAGCTTCAGGGAGGGAAGAAAAAAAGGGGCCAAACAAAAGGGTGGATGAAAAAATAAAAATAAAAATAAAAATATATATATATATGTGATAGGGGCCGTGTTTATGATCTGAAATTGTTGAACTCTATGTTGAGTCCAGAGGGCTGTAGCGTGCCTAAACGAAAGATGAGGTGCTGTTCCTCGAGCTTACGCTGAGCTTCCGTGGAACAATGCAAGAGGCCGAGGACGGTGACGTCAGAGTGGGATTGGAGTGGAGAATTAAAGTGACAGGCCACCGGGAGCTCGGGGTCCCACTTACGGACTGAACGGAGGTGTTTCACAAAGCGAATCACCCAATCTGCGTTTGGTCTCCCCAATGTAGAGGAGAGCACATCGTGAGCAGCGAATACAGTATACTAAATTGCAGGAAGTAAACGTAAATCGCCGTTTCACCTGGAAGTCATGTTTGGGGCCCTGGACAGTGGGAAGGGGGGAGGTATAAGGGCATGTGTAGCATCTCCTGCGCATGCACGGGAAGGTGCCGGGCGAAGGGGATATCCCGTAAATCTCACGTTGGCTTTACGCCCTCCTGCCAATGGTGGCGCTGTTGCATAATCTCCACAGTGTGATGTTCACCGAGGCATTTCGCATCGGAAATGGTGGATTTGGAATACATTAGAAAATGATGTTAAAAATCCGCTGCACAATTAAAGTCCGCCATTTCAATGAATTGGTTGCAATCTTATTACTTCAGACCAACTTGTGAAAGAAGCAAAAGAAGGTAAAATATAAGCTTCCGTACATGCTGTTTTACATAGAATTACATTACAGAAATATGCCAATGGGCTCAACTTGAACTGCTGAGCTTTATGCTCCACACGATTCTTCTCCCAGACTGCTTCATCTTAACCTGTCAGGGTAACCTTCTTTTCCTTTCTCCATCACGTTTTGATCTAGCTTTCCCTTAAATGCATCTATGCTTTTGCGTCAACCAGTCCCTGTTTCTCCCTTTACTAAACGCATTGCCTGATTATCCAGCATTCTGTGCGTGAGAGGGAGTTTGTGCGTTTCGGTGTGAATATTAGATTTGGAACATCATGTGCCGGAATTTGCGGTGTGCAATAATGGCGAACTACCAGAGATCGCCGTTGCTACACCTATGAATCTTACTGTAACTGCGGGATGTAGCACCTGCACAAACAAATACATAAATCCTGACATTGCAGTCAGTCATTCACTGCTCGACACTGGCTGTGCTGCGCGCCCATCCACCCCAGCCCCGCCCCCTTCAGGGCGCGCAATCAGTGTAATCATTGAAATCAGTGGCACTGACGGAAACTTGGGCTTCTCCACGGTACTATCGCTGTTAATACCCCATTAAACCCTTTAAAGGCCTTGTTGGATTGGATGAAACTGGAGTTTTACAAGCGTATTGACTGCTACACAAATGTTACGGCCCCGATAAACTAATTTTAATTCTTTGGAGCGTCAAAGTTCTCCAGATAGAGAAAAATTACATATTTTAAGAACATTTTTGGTTAATAAGTTTGTTCATGATTTTTCCGGTTCTGCCTTATAGTCCTGTGAGAGCCCCAGTTGTATGTTGCTCCCTGTAACATTTTTAACAAGTCGGGATAAAAGATACAACTAATTTCCTGGTTCCCTGCCAGTGGGAATTCTGCAATCTGATTGGCTGCTGAGACAGCTTGTTGACGGCACAGCAGATCGCACGAGGGAATTCCAACTGCACTGCGCCGAAATCAATTACGCTTTGAGAAAGGCACGTTTCTAGAAACAGAAATCGCGAGATCTCTATCTGCAGCCTTCCTCAGGGCGCGGGGCGAACGCCTTTCCTTTGCCACTGATTGCAGATTCGGTGCCATTGATTTGGGTAAGATTACGAATTTTAAGCTGATTGGCATTTTTGTTTGATGGATTTAATCTTTGCTGACTATAGATGAAATGATCAATAACGCAGAGCCGCTATTGTCAACCTTCACCGTGTTCGATACCGATATAAATAGCAGTGAGAAGTGAGGCGACCTTGTCTTCTAAAAGGAATCAATTTTCACCGGTTAAAATTCCAAATATTTGTCTGCAATTAATTGACGGCGGTCCAATCTATTTCTCTCGCTCCCTCTTACACACACTCACACTGTTTCTCTCACCTACTCACACACACTGCCTCTCTCACAGACACAGTCTTTCGCACACAGAAACAAACTCTCACATACAATCTTTCTCCAACCCACTCACACACACAAACTCTCACACACACTTTCTTTCTCACTCTCTCTCACACACACAGACACACACAACCGCGCACTCTTTCTCTCTCCTACTCACACACACTGCCTCTCTCACATACAGAGACACACTCCACCGAACACTCTTTCTCTCTCCTACTCACACACACTACCTCTCTCACACACACAGTCTCTCACACACTGAAACAATCTCTCACATACAATCGTTCTCTCACCCACTAATAAACACTTCCTCTCTCACACACACAGTCTCTCACACGCAATTTCTTTCTCACTCGCTCTCACACACACAGACACACTCTACAACACACTCGTTTTCTCACCCACTGCCTCTCTCTCACACAGTCTCTCACACATACAGCCTCTCTCACACACTTTCTCTCAACCACTAACACATACTTCCTCTCTCGCACACAAAGTCTCTCACACACACGTTCTCTCTCAATTTCTCTCCCACACACATAAACACTCTACCACACACTCTTTCTCTCACCTACTCACACAGACATTGCCCCTCTCATACACACAGTCTCTGACACATAGAATCTCTCACACACAAATACAAACAGAGACACACGCACACAGTCGTTCTCACTCTCCAGTAGATTAAAACCAGAAATATAACCCTGCTATGTTTAACTTCTCTGTTTTCAGTGCTTTCTGACCAGCCCTACTTTTCCTTCAACTGATCTTCAGGCTCTATAAATGCCGTACAACCAACCGTGTCAGAAACACCTATGGTGGAGAAGACCAACACCCATCCCTACATGTTGGTCGCTAAACCAAATAGTGAGATACCAAACTTACATGTCGTGACGGTAATTTCTACTGATTTAAACTGAACTGAATATCCAACCGGAAGTATGACGGGCTGCTCATGACACGGTGCCCTGTTAGAGCGGTAGCCCAAGAAAAACACGTGACCATTACATCACCCCTCCACTTTCTCCATGTTGTGACACGTACTCTGGACAGCAATATTTACACACTGGAAAAAAGAGTGCAAAGTAAAAATGACCAAGTCAAAAACCTTCCAATGAAGATGAAGTTGGGTTGATCTTTCATTTCAGAACTGAAGAAACTTAAAGACGACATAAAAGATAAAGGTGAAAATAATAACTTATTAACATATATTTATTTAAAAACTTGTCATGATTTCTTGGATATCGATTTTAACTGCAGGTAACTGGCAGGAAATCATGAAGCGTAGATTTAATAGAGGGGGGGTTTACCCATTAATTCCAGTCCCGATCTGAATGATTGCAATTTAAAAACAAATTATCTCTGCTCCTGGGCCAGGAATCGCTCTCCGGAAGAAAGACATCTTGGGGCCTCTGTAACACCGAGAGTTCCGCTTCTGCACCATCGCGAAACTCTTCCCCCGTGACTTACCTGCCTGTTGGAACTGGTGCTGGATATACCCTCCGGCAACTTCCTGCCGCGAATTACCGCTCACGCCCGCTAGGGAGTCGCTGTTCCCTGTCCGGTTGTGGATGGCGGGAGCAAACAAGCACCAGGGGCCGGAATTTAGCAATCTTGGCGGGTCCGTGGCGGGCGACGTCGGTGTCGGGTCCCGACCCCACTGCCGGCTCCAGCCCGCTGTCCAAAATGATTTGCCCCTGATTGGGGCTTGTTAAGCCCGCCCGGCGCGTTTGCCGGCGAATTGAATACACACCCCTCTGTCTCGCCTGAAGATTCTATACCACGGAATATTGAGCTGCCAATCCTGCCCCTCCCTCAACCATGTCTCTGTGATAGCAACAATATCATACTCCCATGTTATCATCAACACCTTCAATTCATCTGCCTTACTCGCAAGACTCCTTTCATTAAAATAAATGCCATCCAGCCTTGCTTTACTCCCTTGTGCCGTTATATATTTGCTCTGCCTTCCAGGCTGACTTGTTTTTTCCTCTATATTTGGCTGTGCATCACCCCCTACTATAGCTAATCTCCGTAAGCCATCCCCCTGCCAAGATAGTTTAACTGCCCCCCACCCCCAACGGTACTTGCAAACCTCCCCGAAAGGATGCTGGTCCCGTTCCGGTTCAGGTGCAAACCGTCCGAGTTGTACAGGTCCCACCTTCCCCAGAAGCAGACCCAGTGATCCAGGAAACTAAAGCCCTCCCTCCTGCACCAACTCTTTAGCCGCGCATTCATCTGCTCTATCCTCCTATTCCTGTACTCACTAGCACGTGGCACCGGGAGTAATCCAGAGATTACAACCTTTGAGGTCCTGCTTTTTAAGACTTACACTTAGAACAAGTTTATATTGGCCCAGAAATTAAACACTGAGCGTTCCTGCGGGGGTAAGGATTCCCCGCGAATCTCACTGTGCGCCTACCTTTTCCCTCCGGGCCCACACGAACTTTAGTTTCAAGGCTGCAGCTGTGCAGTGCTTGCGTGTCCCACAGACGCAGTTAGTTCGTGCGAGCTCTGGGATCACGTGATTCAGTTAGAGCCAATGGCAGTACACCATCTTTCATGCATAGTTTTGACAGGAGAACTGTCAAAGCTATGAATACAACTTACCCCCAAAAGAACAGCTAAACCTCAATTAAATTTAAAAAAACAATCACATTAATAAAATAACTATAGTTAAATAAATTAACCACTTTAAACAAAAATTTTAATTTTTGAAAAAAATTAAAATCTTTTTAAAATTTATAAAAATAAACTTACCTTTCTTTAAAGTCTGTAAAAAAGATAAACCTATTGAAAATTTTTTAAAATAATAATTAATTAACTACTTACCTTGTTAAAAGAGGGTCTTACATATGGTTATGATATTGTGGCCATTACAGAAACATGGCTGCAGGGTGACAATGCCTGGGAATTAAACATACCAGGTTATTTAACGATCAGGAAGGACAGGCAGGAAGGAAGGGGAGGTGGGGTGGCTATGTTAATAAAGGAAGGAATCACTGTAATACAGAGTAATGATATTGGGTCAAAAAATCATGATAATGAAACAGTTTGGGTGGAGATAAGGAATAATAAGGGGAAAAAAACATTAGTGGGCGTAGTCTATAGGCCTCCGAACAGTTGCAACTCTATTGGACGGAGTATCAATCAGGAAATAGTTGAGGCATGTAATAAGGGAACATCTATAATTATGGGGGATTTTAACTATCATATTAATTGGACAAATCAAATGAGGCAGGGCTGCCTTGAGGATGAGTTCATTGAGTGTATTAGGGATGGGTTTCTTGAGCAGTATGTAACTGAACCGACCAGGGGGCAAGCAACCTTAGATCTGGTCCTGTGTAACGAGACAGGATTAATTAAAAATGTCCTAGTAAAGGATCCCCTTGGAATGAGTGACATAACATGGTTGAATTCCATATTCAATTAGAGGGTGAGAAGGTTGGATCTCAAACAAGCGTGCTAAGCTTGAATAAAGGAGACTATGAAGGTATGCGAGCGGAATTGAGTAGAGTGGATTGGGAAAATAGATTAAAGGGTAAGACGACACATGATCAGTGGTGTACATTCAAGGAGTTATTTTACAACTTCCAAAAAAAAATATATTCCACTGAAAAGAAAAGGGTGTAAAAGAAAGGACAGTCATCCGTGGCTAAGTAAAGAAATTAAGGATAGTATTCGACTAAAAACAAGGGCATATAAGGTAGCGAAATCTAGTGGGAGGACAGAGGATTGGGAAAACTTTAAAAGGCAGCAAAAAATAACAAAAAGATTGATTAAGAAAGGGAAGATAGATTATGAAAGTAAATTAGCAAAAAATATAAAAACAGATAGTAAGAGTTTTTATAGTTATATAAAAAGAAAAAGGGTGGCTAAAGTAAATGTTGGTCCCTTAGAGGATGAGACCGGGAAATTAATGGTGGGAAATATGGAGATGGCAAAAACACTGAATGAATATTTTGTATCAGTCTTTACAGTAGAGGACACTAAGAATATCCCAACACTGGACAAACAGGGGGCTATAGGGGGAGAGGAGCTAAACACGATCAAAATCACTAAGGAAGTGGTACTCGGTAAAATAATGGGACTCAAGGCGGATAAATCACCTGGACCTGATGGCTTACATCCTAGAGTCCTGAAGGAAGTGGCGGTAGGGATTGTAGATGCATTGGTAATAATTTTTCAAAACTCCCTGGATTCCGCTAAGGTCCCGGCAGACTGGAAAACTGCTAATGTAACACCCTTATTTAAAAAGGGCAGTAGACAGAAGGCTGGTAACTATAGACCGGTTAGCCTAACATCTGTGGTAGGTAAAATTTTGGAGTCCATTATTAAGGAAACAGTAACAGGACATTTGGATAATCATAATTTAATAGGACAAAGTCAGCATGGTTTTACGAAGGGGAAGTCATGTTTGACAAATTTGCTGGAGTTCTTTGAGGAAGTAACATATAGAGTGGATAAAGGGGAACCAGTGGACGTAGTGTATTTAGACTTCCAAAAGGCATTTGACAAGGTGCCACACAAAAGATTATTGCTTAAGGTAAAAAATCACGGGATTGGGGGTAATATTCTGGCATGGATAGAGGATTGGCTATCTAACAGAAAGCAAAGAGTTGGGATAAATGGTTCATTCTCAGACTGGCAATCAGTAACTAGTGGTGTTCCACAGGGGTCAGTGCTGGGTCCCCAACTCTTCACAATCTATATTAACGATTTGGAGGAAGGGACCAAGTGTAACATATCAAAATTTGCAGATGATACAAAGATGGGAGGGAAAGTAGTGAGTGAGGAGGACATAAAAAACCTGCAAGGGGACATAGACAGGCTAAGTAAGTGGGCAGAGATTTGGCAGATGGAATACAACACTGGAAAGTGTTAGGTGATGCACTTTGGCAGGAAAAATCCTAGAGCAATTTATTATCTTAATGGCAAGAAACTGGAGAGTACTGAAGTGCAAAGGGATCTGGGGGTCCTGGTGCACGAAACTCAAAAGGTTAGTATGCAGGTGCAGCAAGTGATTAAGAAGGCAAATGGAATGTTGGCTTTCATTGCTAGGGGGATAGAATATAAAAATAGGGAGGTATTGCTTCAGTTGTACAAGGTATTGGTGAGACCGCACCTGGAATACTGCATACAGTTTTGGTGTCCTTACTTAAGGAAAGACATCCTTGCTCTCGAGGCAGTGCAAAAAAGGTTCACTCGGTTAATCCCGGGGATGAGGGGGTGGTCATATGAGGAGAGGTTGGGTAGATTGGGACTCTACTCATTGGAGTTCAGAAGAATGAGAGGCGATCTTATTGAAACATATAAGATTGTGAAGGGGTTGGATCGGGTGGATGCGGGGAGGATGTTCCCGATGACGAGTGAGACGAGAACTAGGGGACATAGTCTTAGAATAAGGGGCTGCTCTTTCAAAACTGAGATGAGGAGGAACTACTTCACTCAGAGGGTGGTAGGTCCATGGAATATGCTGCCACAAAAAGCTGTAGAAGCTACAACATTAATTAAATTTAAAACAGAAATAGACAGTTTCCTAGAAGTAAAGGGCATTAAGGGTTACGGGGAGCGGGCAGGAATTTGGACATGAGTCTAGGTTCGGATCGGTCATGGCCCTGTGGGTAGTGGAGCGGGCCCAGGGACTGTGTAGCCTGATTCTGCTCCTATTTCGTGTGTGCAATTCTGTTAGATGCAGGAGATGGTTCTGTGATAGATAGTAGATTGGCGGTTAGGATCAGATCAGCCATGATCTTATTGAATGGCGGAGCAGACTCGAGGGGCCGATTGGCCTACTCCTGCTCCTATTTCTTATGTTCTTATGTTCTTATGTTCTTACGCCTCCTTTCTTTATGTGTAAAATCTTCCATGCTTACCTGCGCGTTCAAAGCACTAAGTGCAATGCGTGCGCGCAGCCTGTAGCGCGCACGCGGTTCACTTAGGAACCGCCCCCTTTTGAGTTCACGAAGTGCCAGTTTCCCGCGCATGCGCAGTGCATGCTGGAAACCGGCAATTGGAGACCTAAAACGCGAGAGTGCACACTGCGTACTCTCGCGTATTAGGTCTAATTTTTGGGCCATTATGTGATTTGATTTTAATTTTTTCCAATGCCATTTTTTTCAGCTGACCAGCCGAGCCGTAATGACTGTGGTAAATGAATGCAAAATAATTTCCTTTGCAATCTGTTGTCTGTTGTAAAGTGACATTAAAATTGAGATGATATAGCTCATTTTTATTCCGATCGCTTTCATTTCAATGTTGTTAATTTTTCTTAGACAAGGACCTGCAAGATAAGAACAAAGGTGAGTGACGACAAATTTTCCCCTTATTATTTCCACAACCGCATCCCCTTCCCTCTCTAACTGCGGGAGTGACTGACTGAAATTCAAGACTCTGTGTACCTCATCAGATTTGAATTTTGTCCTGTACAGTCACTCTCCAATGTCGCTATCCTACACAGAACTTTGAAGGTGGCAGGACAAGTAGATAAGCTTATTAGAAAACGCATATAGAAGACTTGGCTTGAGAAATAGGGGAATAGAGTACTTAAAATGTATAAGTTCCGGTCGCAGCTGTTCGCAACCTTGGCGTGCTTTAAGACGCTGAGCTAACCCAATACCCTCTCCAACACCAGCTAATTCAACTTTTGTAACATTTACCTGCTCCTGCCAGAATTTATCTGCTGCTGAAATCCTCGTCCATATCATTATTACCTCCAGACTCGTGCATTCCATTCATCTCCTAGCCGACCGTCCATCTTAAACACTCCATAAACCCGAGCTCATTCAGTACTCTTCTACCTGTATCCTATCACTCACCAAGTACCAATCACCATCACCAATATGGTCGCTGACCAAACTTGGTTCCGGTTCCAGCAACCACTCGACTTATAATTTGTCTGCCTTTTCGTGGGATATGTGGAACACTCTTTGTTCCAGTCCTGCTTGGGTCCCCTACCTCACCACTTTTTCCGGTACATTGATGACTGTATCGGTACCGTCTCCTGCTCTCGCCCTGAACTAAAACATTTCATTCACTATGCTTCCAATTTCCATCCTTCCCTCACCTTCACATGGTCCATCTCCGACTCTACCCTCCCCTTCCTCGACTTCTCCGTCTCTATCTCTGGGGATAGGTTATTGACTAACATTCACTACAAGCCCACTGACTCCCACAGCTACCTGGACTGCACTTCCTCCCACCCCGCCTCCTGTAAGGACTCTCCTTCATTCTCTCAGTTTCTCCGTCTCCGCCGCATCTGCTCTGACGATGCCACCTTCCATACCAGTGCTTCCGACATGTCTTCCTTTTTCCTCAAATGAGTATTCCCCTCTACTGTGGTCGACACGGCCCTCGACCATGTCCGTTCTATCTCCCACACTTCTGCCCTCACCCCTGCCCCTCCCTCCCGGAACCACAATAGAGTTCCCCTTGTCCTCACCTTTCACCCCACCAGCTTGTACATTCAACGGATCATCCTCCGACATTTCCGCCACCTCCAGCGTGATCCCACCACCAAACGCATCTTCCCCTCACCTCCCCTTTCAGCATTCCGCAGGGACCACTCCCTCCGTGACTCCTAGTCCACTCCTCTACCACCCCCAGCACCCCTTCCGCTTCGCCCGGCACCTTCCCGTGCAAGCACAGGAGATACAACAAAGGCCCTTATACCTCCCCTCTTCCCACTGTCCAGGGCCCCAAACACCTTTCAGGTGAGACAGCGATGTACTTGTACTTCCTGCAATTTAGTATACTGTATTCGCTGCTCACGATGTGGTCTTCTCTACATTGGGGAGACCAAACGCAGATTGGGTGACCGCTTTGCGGAACACCTCCGTTCAGTCCGTAAGGGGGACACCGAACTCCCGGTGGCCTGTCACTTTAATTCTCCACTCCACTCCCACTCTGACCTCACCGTCCTCGGCCTATTACACTGTTCGACGGAAGATCAGCGTAAGTTCGAGGAACAGCACCTCATCTTTCGTCTAGGCACCCTACAGCCCTCTGGACTCAATATCGAGTTCAACAATTTTAGATCATAACCTCAGTCCCTATCACATTTATTTTTTATTTTTTCATCCACCCTTTTGTTTGGCTCCCCCCCCCTTTTTTGTCCTCCCAGAAGTTGGCAGCTGTCCTTCATTCTGCCAGTGCATTTCACACTTATTTTAGCCTCAACCTTTCACATTAACACCTGCTCTTGCGTTCATCATCTCTTAATTTCTCTCAATGTCTCTTAACGCCTCCTTTTGTTCTTTCATCCCATCCCCCTTTTCCCAGCTTTATCCTTGCTTTAAATCTATTTCATTTCCTGCTTTTTTCCAGTTCTGACGAAAGGTCTTCGACCTGAAACGTTAACTCTGTTTCTCTCTCCACGGATGCTGCCTGGCCTGCTGAGTTTTTCCAGCGTTTTCTGTTGTTATTTATAATTTTTCATCCGTCTTATCAACTCCCTCGATGGCCTCGCCCCTCATTCTGTCTATAATTTCCTCCAGCCCTACAAAGCACAGAGACATCTGCACTCCTCCAAATGTGGCATCTTATTAATCCCTGGCATCCATCGTTCCAACATTGCTTGCCGTGCCTTCAACTGTCTTCTCTCTAAACTCTGGAAGTGCTTCCCCTCACACCACTCTGCCTCACCGACTCTCTCTCCTCGGTTAAGCCTTTCCTTAACACCTACCTGTTTGAACAAGCTTTGGGCTCTATTTCCTAATATCGCATTTCGTACCTAGGTGTCAAATGTCATCTGATTACTCTCCTGTGAATCGCCTTGGGATGTTAACGGTGCTATATAAATGGAAGTCGTTTTCTCTTTAAAGTTGAGAAACGTTGAATACATGTATTAGAATTATTATCGTCTTCATCAGCTGGCCTACCCCAACTCCATTTTCAGTTGAATGTTGAATTAGCAATGATGTGTCGGTGTCAGGTCCTGTGGTACTAATGAGTGAGATACATCATCGAACACATGTAAAATTAGAAGTCGCACAACACCAGGTTATAGTCCAACAGATTTATTTAAAATTACAAGCTTTCGGAGCTATCCTGCCCCTTCTTCAGGTAGAGTTACTGTGAGAGAATGTATCAGAATTCACAGAATATAAACACAGAGAAAATGCATAGATTAAATCTTTCCCTACATCAAAGACACACTAAGAGCACAGCCAAGACAATGAGATGTGTCCCAGGGGGTCCAACGCGTCAAAACACCTGCTGGCTGCATATCCTCTCCATTTGCGTTTGTTTTTTGTGTTTGTTTCTTGTGTTTGTTTTTTTTTTTTAAACTGGAAAGACAGGCAACGATGTCAAGTCACGGTCTATAGCGTGACATGAACCCGATATCCCGATTGAGGCCCTCCTCATGAGTGCGGAACTTGGCTTCTGATAGATTCTCTCACAGTAACTCTACCTGAAGAAGGGGCAGGATAGCTCCAAAAGCTTGTAATTTTAAATAAATCTGTTGGACTATAACCTGGTGTTGTGCGACTTCTCATTTTTGTCCACTCCAGTCCAACGCCAGCATCTCCACAACATGTAAAATTGATAGTGTAAACTGCATAATTAGTCCCAGGTGTGAGGTATCTTTAGTATTAAGAGGGGAAATGGTATATTTAAGAAGGCAAATGATATATTAAGAAGGCAAATGATATGTTGGCCTTCATAGCGAGAGGATTCGAGTACAGGAGCAAGGATGTCTTGCTGCAGTTGTACAGGGCCATGGTGAGACCACACCTTGAGTATTGTGTGCAGTTTCGGTCGCCTTATCTGAGGAAGGATGTTCTGGCCATGGAGGGAGTGCAGCGAAGATTCACCAGTCTGATACCTGGGATGGCAGGAATGACGTATGTAGAGCGATTGGGTCGACTGGGCTTATATTCGCTAGAGTTTAGAAGAATGAAAGGGGATCTCATTGAAACTTGTAAAATAATACAAGACTAAACAGACTAGATGCAGGAAGAATATTCCCGGTGGCGGGGGAGTCCAGAACCAGGGGTGACAGTCTAAGGATAAGGGGTAAGCCATTGAGGACTGAGATGAGGAGGAATTTCTTCACCCAGAGAATGGTGAACCTGTGGAATTATCTACCAGAGAAGGCAGTTGAGGCCAATACATTAAATATATTCAAGAAGGAGTTAGATATATTTCTGAAGGCTAAAGGGATCAAGGGATATGGGTAGAAAGCAGGGACAGGGTACTGAATTTGGATGATCAGCCGTGATCTCATTAAAAGGTGGAACAGGCTCGAGGGGCCGAATGGCCTCCTCCTCCTCCTATCTTCTATGTTTCTATGTTTCTATAAAGTAAACACTTTTCAACTGACGATTTTTTATTTTACAGAGCTTGAAGGGCTTCTTGAGAAATTATGTAAGCAACACAGATCAAAGGATTTTGCCAGAAAAAGATTAATGTGTGCATAGCTCAGGAACAGCCTTTACTGTGCATGAAATAAGCTGCATTATCACTGGGAGGCGGAGTCTAGTGAATTAACAGAGAAGATTTTAAAGGTTTTTGTTAGACAAGGTTATTAATTTTTAAGGAACAAGGCGGATAAATTGATTTCAGATCCTAGATCAGCCGTGATGCAATTGCATGGCAGAACAGGCTCGATGGGCTGAATGGCCTTTTCCTGTTCCTATAACCTGATATTCCTTAATCTATACTGAAGATTCAGGAGAAATAATTATATGTATGTATATATTTTCTATGTATATATAATTGAAATTACATGGAGTTATGCATAGTGAGTAGAGAAGCTGGGATTATTCCATTTCGAGCAGAGACTGTTAATGGCAGAATTAATAGTCATGGTTTGTAACTTCCTAGCTCATCTTTTCACAACCAGACTATTGTACAGGCACAGTACACTATAAATAGCACCATATCCAAGAACAAGTGCAGATGAGCAAAGAGTCCTTATGCATAAATCCTTAAATGTGGCATGGCAAGTTTACAACGTGGTTAAAAACATATTGGTTATTGGGTTTAACAACAGAGGAATAGAACATAAAAGCAACGAGAACATTATAAATCACTGGTGTGGCCTCAGCTGGAGTATTGTGGGCAATTTTCTGTCAACCACACTCCAGGTAAGAGGATAATGACTTCGAAAGGGTACAGAGGAGGTTTACCACTTTGTAACCAGGCATGAGGGAATCGGTTATGTAGAGAGGTTAGAAAATTTAGGACTCATATCCTTGGAACAGAGATGGTTAAGAGTTGACCTAATGGAGGTTTTTAAGATGCTGAGAGCTTTTGAAAGGTTAGATAGAGTAAAACTATTCCCTCTGGCGAGTGCGACAGTAAACAGAGGCCATAGCTTCAAATTTATTGGGGAAAGTTCTAGCGGGGAGATGAGGAGAGATGTTTTGCACTCAGCGAGTTGTAGGTATAAGCAATGCTCTACCTGAGAAGGTGGTAGAAGCTGATTGCATAAATAATTTTAAAAGGGATTTGGAAATATACTTGAGTATGAGAAACATACAATATTTCAGGAAAAAAGAGCGGGGATGTTTGATTAAGCACGCCTGCACTTTCAAAGAGCCAGCGCAGGCACAGCATGCAGAATGGCCTCCTTCTGTGCTGCAGGTATCTATGCACACTATCTATTCGCAATTCTCCTGAACATCTTCTGACTGCTTTGTTCGGTGCCGAGACCACACCAGGTCTATCCTTGCAGATTATTAATGCCATCGATGCCTGTTCACAGGTTCTAATGTTGCACTGAACACAACCTACTTAAACCTGCTTATAATGCGATTTCTTAGTTTTACTACGTGTAAGTGTCTTTAATATTGAAACATTGTTTCGTAATGTTATTAGAATTGCCATGTTCTTCCCACCAGGCCCAATCCTGCATGCACTCCGATATCCCTAATTATCATTAATGGAATGACAAATGTATCCCTTTGCAGCTGCAACAGTGCTAGCGAAGGAAAAAGGTAAATAAGTTAAACTTTTGTTTGTGCCTATGTGTGAATTACAAAATTATTATGCTACCATTGGTATATTAGTAAATGGTTGTAGTCATACCAAACACAAAGGAAGATGGTTGTGTTTGTTGGAGGCCAATTTTCTCAGCCCCAGGAAGTGGCTGCAGGAACTCCTTAGGACAGTGTCCTAGGTTCAACAAGGTTACTACTTTGCTCCCTTGGATGATAGGATTGATCTATGTGGAGAGATTGAGTAGAATGGAGCTATATTCTCTGGAGTTTAGAGGAATGAGAGGTGAACTACTTGAAACGTATAACATACTTAGAATGGTAGATAGGGTCTATGGTGAGAGGCTGCTCCCCCTGGCTGTACAGTCTAGTTACTGGGGGAATAGTTTCAGGATAAGGGAGTCGAACATTTACGACTGAAATGAGGAGACATTAATTCACTCAGAGGGTTGCGAGTCTTTTAATGATCTACCCGGGAGGGCTGTGGCTGATATATCGTTGAATATATTCAAGATTGAGATTGATATGTTTTTGGGCTCTATGAAAATTAAGGGAAATGGGGATTGGGAGAGAAAGTGGAGTTAATGTGCAATTTCAGCCGTAATCTCACCCAATGGCGGAGCAGGCAGGAGGGGTCGAGTGGACTCCCCATGCTCATATTTATCAGTTGTTTTGTTAACCATCTTCAGCTGCATCATCAATAACTTCCCTCCAGCATCAGGTCAGAAGTGGGGAAGGTCGCTGATGATTGCACAGGGAAAAGTTCCATTCGCAATTCCACAGTTACTAAAGCAGTCCTTTCTCATAACAGCAAGGCCTGGACAACATCCAGGCTTGGGCTTATAACTGGCAATTAATATTCGCGCTAAACAAGTGCCAGGCAATGCCAGTCTCCAACAATATAGTTTCCAACCACCTCCCCTTGACATTCAATGGTATTACCATTGTCGAATACTCCAAAGTCAAATTCCTGGGGGCACCGCTGACAAGAAACTTAACGAAACCGGACACATAAGTAGTTTATCTACAAGAGCAGGTCAGAGTCTAGGTATTCTATGGCGGGTGACTCAATTCCTGTGATGGAATACTCTGCACTTACACGAAGGAGAGGAGCTCCAAGAACACTCAAGAAGCTCGACACCATCCAATACAAAGCAGATCGCTTGATTCGCACCCCATCCACCACCTTAAACATTCACTCCCTCCACCAACGGCGCACCGGGGCAGCAGTGTGCACCATCTACAAGATGCACTGCAGCAACTCGCCAAGGCTTCTTCGGCACCTCCCAAACCCGCGAACTATAAGACTTAGAAGGACAAGGACAGGAGGAGCCATGGGAACACCACCACCCTCAATACGTTGGACATATTTTGATGTTGCTTCATCGTCCTTAGGTCAAAATCCTGGAACTGACTAACTATTATCATGGTGGAAGTACATTCACCTCCGGACTGCAGCAGTTCATGAAGGCGGCTCACCACCACCTTCTCAAGGGCAATTCGGGATGGACAATCAGTCCTGGCCTTGCCGGCGACACTTACATGGGACGGGGAATAAAACGGGTGGCAGAGATGAACCCGCCCTTTTTGAGCGCCCACCATTGACTACCCTAACAAATGCTATGTGTAGCTGAATCTGCATATCATTATACTCCCACACACTTCCCGTGACTTTCTCAGTTCTAAATTGATATGTCGACATTCATAATGGGAACTGCCCGTGTAGATTTCCCACCGCCACATGGCCCTTCAGTCCTGCTCCGTTGTGTCTGCTAACTCCGACTGATACACTTTAGAAAAGTTCTTTAGAAATTAAAGTTAGATGTGAAGGTTCCTGTGTATAATCTTACATCTGGGTGTAAAGCAAATCCCCGTTTTAAAAGATTTAACAAAACTCGGGCACACATAGCTACACAAGGACCGACATTATTTAAAAATCAATACTGAATCACTTACTGGTTTAATTAGTTCGGACTGGTCAGTTTCTTAGTAAATTAAATATATTTTCAAGTGAAACAACCTTTAAAACGAGCCTACGATAACCAGTGTGCAGACAAAATGAGCACAATTTGAAGAGGCTTCCAAAACCAGCGCAAGCGGCCGCATCTCGACCTTTTGACCTGGGGCATGACCTCTTCAGAAGTTGGTGACTGACCCGGGCGAAGTGAACCGCGAACCAGCAGAAAAGATCGGGAAAACCACGAGCGTAAGTGGTCTTGAGCGCAGCTCACTCACGTTTAAATATCCCCAATCATTTGCGCTGGTACAGTAGATTCCGCCCGGATTACACTATTATTTATGTGCAACCGATCGAATATCATAGCTTCATAAAATCAATGTAATTCCATCAAAGTTAGCTAAAAAAAAATGTGGAACAGTGAAAACTGTATTTGAAACAGATAGCAAGGAATGTATCTTAATTGGAAGAGTGCTAAATGTAGAGAATAATTTGCTAGACCGAGCAACAAAGGATAAAAAAAAACCTTAGGAAAACCTGGGTGTCCGTGTGCACCAGTCGCTGAAGGTAAGCAGGCAGGTGCAGCAGGCGTTTAAGAAGGCAAATGATATGTTGGCCTTCGTAGCGAGAGGGTTTGAGTACAGGAACAAGGATGTCTTGCTGCAGTTCTCCAGGGCCTTGGTGAGACCACATCTTGAGCATTGTGTGCAGTTGTGGTCGCCTTATCTGAGGAAGGAGGTTCTTGCCATGGAAGGAGTTCAGCGAAGATTCACCAGGCTGATACCTGGGATGGCAGGATGACGTATGAGGAGAGATTGGGTCGATTGGGATTATACTCGCTGGAGTTTAGAAGAATGAGAGGGTATCTGATTGAAATTTATAAAATTCTGACAGGACTGGACAGACTAGATGCAGGACGAATGTTCCCGATGGTTGGGGAGTCCAGAACCAGGGGTCACAGTCTAAGGATAAGTGGTAAGCCAAATAGGTCAGAAATGAGGAGGGATTTCTTCACCCAGAGGTTGGTGAACATGTGTAATTCTCTACCACAGAAGGCAGTAGAGGCGAATTCATTAAATATATTCAAGAAGGAGTTGGATATATTTCTTAAGGCTAAAGGGATCAAGGGATATGGGGAGAAAGCAGCGACAGGGTACTGCATTTGGATGATCAGCCATGATCGCATTGAATGGCGGAGCAGGCTGAGGTTCCGATTGGCCTACTCCTGCTCCTATCTTCTATGTTTCTATGTTTCTATGAATGCTAAATGATGATCAACTCGCAAGGATTAGACTCAAGTGATATAGTGCTCCCGGGCTTCACCTTTGACATTTGGCTTTTGCTTTGCAGAAATACGCAGACTGAAAGACGCTTTGGAAGACAAAGGTGAGGAAGGCCATCAACAGACTGGCATTGAACTTCAAACTTACGATGAGCGGGGGTGGGGTGAGAATTGGAAATGGGCAGGGGCGCATAACGAGGCGATATGGCATCCGTTGCCGGTTAGACGCCCTGCCCTATATTATGCTCTGTCGGCTTCAGTGACTATATGGCCTTAACCGTGTTGGGTCCAAAAAAGCAATTTCACCTGTTTGCCGTCCCTGCTCATGATCGATTTCACCCCAGTCCCGCACGATATTAATGCAAGTTGATTTTGGACAAATTGATAATGCAATTACATAAAGCACCTGCACGTATACACCGTTCAATGAAGAGTGAAATAGGGCAAGTGTAAAACAAAGATCAGACATTTTCCACCGGAATGATTTAACTTAAAACAGCCTGCAAAATGGGCTAATTACTTACCAGTTAGCGACACCGACCGTTTTCCATCCAATTGCAACCACTTCACGATTTTGCAAAATTAATTTTAAAGTGTATATATATTCTCTGCGCATTCCCTCTGAACTCATGCTGCTACATTCACTCATTCTGCCACAATTGCTCTTTTCTCATTAGAACCGGGAAGCTCCATCGACAGTAGCGGTGAGTAGCATAGCATAATCGGAGCTGCATCGAAACTTAACACATGGTAGCGTCAATCTTTAAACCGCCCCCAAAACATTAGGGGGTGAGAAGGCTCGTGTGTTGAGGATTGGCACTGGCACAGATCAATTGGGCCGAATTGCCCGTCTCTGTGCTGTAAATTCTAATGGCCGGAATTTGTGGCAGGTATGAAAGTGGACTCTCAGAGTATGCCGTCATACCGGATAGCAAGTTTGGGATTTCCGCATATGATTGGACATGCGCTAACTCCCGAACTTGTGTCCTTTCAAGTTTCGACTTGACAGATGACCGCACCAACAGGGAAATCCTCATTGCTGCTGCAGATACGTCTGAAAATGTTACGGCAGGTGCAAGCAGGCGCAGGGCCTGTTTGCACAGCGCAAGTGGCGAGCTCTTGAACAATCCAAATCATTTAAATAGCTATATGAAGCTGGAAATGGAAGCGTTTTAGGATTTTGACGATGAAAAGTTCGGAGGAAGCAATTGCTACTGTGAACGTTTTATTGTCTTCTTTGTACATAAGCTTAAAAATCCATACACAAAGTGAAGGAAAGGAGGGAAATTCTCATCATGACAGCATTACAAGATTTAATGTGCGTACATATCTATGTTATAATTAATGAGAGACATTCTGTTTGCTGCTTGAAGCACCAGCCCACGTGATGCCAGGTAGGCTTCCGCACAGGGTGCATCCTGGGAGCTGTGGGCCACTACGCTGCCCTCTACTACCGGTCGCCCAGCTCATTCTCGAAGGAGGGACACCATCAGGTAAGTACGCTTTCCATTCAGATGCCTGTGGTGTAGTCAATAGTGATGCTGCCGACTGCAAAATCCAGGCCTTGGTAATTCTATGTAATTTCCATTACTGGCTGTAAACCATTGTCTACGAAATCTGCGGTTGTAACCTTGAATGAAGCGTTTGGTTGTGAATCTCACGACGACATTACATGTTTATTTAAAATTAGTTTATTGGATGTTGTCGTCGTTTGCAAGGCCAGCATTTATTGCCCATCCCTAATTGCCCTTGAGAAGGTGGTGGTGAGCCGCCTTCTTGAAACGCTGCAGTCCGTGTGGTGAAGTTATTCCCACAGGGCTGTTCGGTAGGGAGTTCCAGTATTTTGACCCAGCGACGATGAAGAAACGGCGATATACTTCTAAGTCAGAATGATGTGTGACTTGGAGGGGAACCTGGAGGTGGTGGTGTTCCCATGCGCCTGCTGCCCTTGTCCTTCTAGGTGGAAGAGTTCGCGGGTTTGGGAGGTGCTGCGAAGAAGCCTTGGCGAGTTGCTGCAGTGCATCTTGTAGATGGTACACACTGCAGCCACGGTACTTCAGGGGTGGAGTGAGTGAAAGTTTAAGGTGGTGGATGGGTTGCCGATCAAGCGGGCTGCTTTGTCTTGGATGGCGTCGAGCTTCTTGAGTGTTGTTGGAGCTGCACTCATCCAGGGAAGTGGAGAGTGTTGCATCACACTCCTTACTTGTGCCTTGTAGGTAGTGGAAAGTCTTTGGGGGTTCTACTGCCACTGGTGCCGAAGTTGTTGCATCCCACAGAGGGAGCAGGGCAATTCCCAACCGAAATTGTGGTATTGGAACTAATTCAAAGCAATGGCGTACAACTCGTCCGAAAAATGTAACTGCATTTTTCTCCTAATGAATTGCCAAATTTCTTCTTAATACAGATGAACGACTACTTCAATGCAAAACGGGTAAAAAAAAGCTCCTTGACTTCGTTTTCTGTCAATTTTCAGTTTCAATATGATTATAAGGTGGTAGCAGAAAAAAGGAGGTCACACAATCCTTGGAATATAAGCGTCTAAATGGGTAGAGGTGCAAAGAGATCTCGGGGTACAAATTCAAAAGTTACTCGGAATAGAAACTTATGCTCAGACAGGGAAATAAAATAACGTGGTCGGAGGCTCGTGTGGAGCATAAACACCGGCACTGATTAGTGGGCTCGAAAGAGCTGGTCCTATTATTGCATTTCATATATTTTTTATTTCATTCACTTAAAAATTGCCTCAATTATCCAGGATTCTTTTAAAATCTATCAATATTGATTGGGAAATGAATGAGAATTTGTAGTGTACGACATATTTTTTTTGGCTTAGGCTTTGACTACTTCCTCTGTGACTCCTGATGAAAGGATAAAATTGCACTCATGCTCCATCATACACTTTCCCTCAGCCCGATACTGATGGGAATTTCACTGAGCGGGGAGAATCAGTTGTAAGAGGAATCAACGCTCACTTGCAAGTAGAGCTACAAGCTGTCAGATAAAAAACAAGCAAGAACTTTGTGTAGCTTCGCTAACCACCTCCGAACGTTCCAATACATTTCGCAACCAATGAAACACATTTGAAATGTTGTAATATCGACAATGCGGCAGCCGAAATGCGCACAGCAAGCTCAAATGAACAGTAATGTGCTAATAGCCATGTCATCTCTTTTACTGATGTTTGGTTCAGGGATATATATCGTTTTCTACACCGGGGTTAACTCCCCTGCTCTTCGAAATAGTGTCAGGAAGATATTACGTACACCTGGGAGATCAGATGGGGAAGAAAAACAGAAAATGCTGGAAATACTCAGCAGGTCAGGCAGCATCTGTGGAGAGAGAAACAGAGTTAAAGTTTCAGATCGATGCTCCTCCGTCAGAACTGGAAAAAGCAGGAGATGGAACAGGTTTTTAAGCAAGTGCAGGGGCAGGGAAAGGGGTGAGGGGTGGAATGAACAAAAGGGGAGGTCTGTGATAGGATGGAAGGCAGGAGAGATTTAGAGACATCAAAAGAGATTAAGAGATGGTGCAAGGAAAAATGAGATGGTAATGGTACAAGTTAAGAAACTACAGATGGCTCTAGACGAAGTGTAAGTGGCATTGGAAGAATGAAAGTCAGCTGCCATGTGGGAGAGAGAAAAAAATAAAATAGTATAAATGGGAAAAAAAATGGATAGGGGCAGAGGTTATGGTCTGAAATTATTGAACTCTGTGTTGAGTCCAGAAAGCTGTAAAGTGCCTCATCGAAAGATGAGGTGCTGTTCCTCGAGCTTACGTTGAGCTTCATTGGAAGACCGTAAGAGGCCGAGGATGATGAGATCTGATTGGTAGTGGAGCGGAGAGTTAATGAGACAGGCGTCCGGAAGCTCGGGGTCAACCTTTCTGACTGAGCGGAGGTGTTCCGCTATCCGCTAGATCAGATGGGGCCTCGGTTTATCGTTTCATCTGAAGGAAGGCACATCCGACAGAGAAGCCTTCCCTCAGTGCGGCACTGGTGGGTCAGTTTAGATTTTGTGCTCGTGTCTCTGGCGTGCGACTTGAAAACACAAACTTCTCACGGAAAATTGAGCTGGCCACCACTGAGCCACGGCTAAGTCTTAAACAAAATAGGATTTGTCTGCATGCTACCAGTCGATATCGGCATAATACGTCTCTCTCTCTCTCGCTCCACAATATTACAACCAGAAATATATCCTCCAGTGAAAAGAGCTTTATTAATGCAAGGTGTCTCTATAGGGTAGAAATTGGACAGGAGCGCTGGCGCTAAACCGGCGGTAACGCATCGACCGCCCTTTCTTCGCCCGCCCACTTATCAGATCTGTTGACTTTTATGGAACGGAATATCAAATGGGGCGCGTAACGGGCGGTCAATTCGCTTTCGCCCATTTAGCGCTATCGCTCAAGGGGAATATCTATCATAAAATGTTCCAACCTCAGCCAATTAATCTGTCGAGTTTTGCTCTCCTCGTTTCAGAATTGGAAGAAGCGAAGCAAGCGCTCATAGATGCAGGTGAACGAAAAGACCTGGCCAATATGCATTTCAAGATTTGTGATAATATCTTGCTCTTCCTTTAAACATACATATTTTTAATCTATTAAAACATACATTAATCGATTGTTCACAGCGCATAATCTTGGCTGTCATCGTACCTCAGCCTAGAGAAATAAAATGGAAAACATTAATCTTATGTTAATCAGTTACGTGAAGTACTAGCGAAGCTAGGATTGTTCTGGTTCGAAGAGAGAAGAGAAACGGAAGCTTTAATAGTCGCTTTCAAAATCATAATCGGTTTCCAATGTCATAAGACTCTATAATATGAGGATACCGATAGAAACATAGAAACATAGAAGATAGGAGCAGGAGTAGGCCATTCGGCCCCTCGAGCCTGCTCCGCCATTCGATGAGATCATGGCTGATCATCCAAACCCAGTACCCTGTACCTGCTTTCTCCCCATATCCCTTGAACACTTTAGCTTTAAGAAATATTTATTTCTCATTCTTGAATATATTTAATGACTTGGCCACATTTACCTTCTGTGGTAGAGAATTCCACAGGTTCACCACTCTCTAGGTGAAGAACTTCTTCCTCATTTCTGTCTTAAATGGCTTACCCCTTATCCTTAGATTATGACCCCTGGTTCTGGACTCTCCGAACATCGGGAACATTCTTCCTGCATCTAGTTTGTCCAGACCTGTCAGAATTTTATATGTTTCGATGAGATCCCCTCGCATTCTTCTATACTCCAGCGAGTATAAGCCCAATCGACCCAATCTCTCCTCATATGTGATTCCTGCCATCCCATTTATCAGCCTTGTGATTCTTCGCTGAACTCCTTCCATGGCAAGAACATCCTTCCTCAGATAATGCGACCAAAACTGCACACAGTACTCAAGGTGTGGTCTCACCAAGGCCATGTACAACTGCAGCAGGACATCCCTGTAACATTATTGACAAAAGCGCCATAGGGGTGTGGTAGAGATTGTTTTAAACAAAGAGCTATGATCTGGAATGTATTACTTGAAAGGTTGGTGGAAGCAAATTCAACAGTAATTTCGAAAATGGAATTGGACAACTGCTTGAAGGGGAGAACAATGTAGCTTTATGGGGAAAGAGCGCGTGAGTGGGGAAAATGAAAGAGCTGCAACCGGCACGATGGGGCCGTATTGCCTCCTTCTGTCCTGTATGATTCCATATAATGCACCGTCAGATGGTCTTTATTGAATACGATGCCAATCGATTATATGCATATTCCAGCTGTCCCGATATGAGGCACATGCACCGATACAGCGAAACTGCAAACAGGTGGGCCCAGAAATTAGGCTCCCTGGCTTCCCGCGGGTGCAAGGATCCCGCAAGCACCTACCTAGCGCGCCTGCCGTTGACCTCTGGGCCCACGGGGACTTCAGCTCCTGAACCTCCCCCAGCTGCCGGCGCGCAGTGCTTGTGTATCCCAGGGGCGTACTTAGTGCGATGCGTCCCCTGGAATAACGTGGGCAATGGAGAGCCAATGGCAGCAGTCCATCTTTCATTCATAGATTTGACAGGAAGACCTGTCAAATCTATGAATTGAAATCGGCCCCAAAACAACATCTAAACTTCAAATAAATTAACTGCAAACAGGTGGTATCGCTTTTGCGCGCCCGCTGCAGGACAGGCCCGATATTTGGTTCTATTGCAGTCTGAGGAATTGAATATGGGCCGGTGCCAATAACGGAAGGCTGATGCGATACCTTCTGTTTTGCGTCACCTGTTGATGTCCGATTTCAACTCCGTGAACTCGTTTTAAATCTATTTTGTTCCTGCTATGCTTCAAATATCAATGTTATTGATTATTTTTCAGAGGATAAGTTGAACGAGTGCCTGAGAGGTGAAATATTACGAATTATTTGCCTTTGCACTGTGTTGTGTTTTGAACAATATTTTCAATGCATGGCAATTGCCTCAATTCATTCCGATCACATTCACATCAATATTAATCATATCCTCAGAGCTAGACCAGATGTGCAAAACCGATGGTAAGTCGTAAGAAATTGTAAAGGCTTGGAATTTCTCCCACCACGTGCCATTTCAGATTCCCATGTGACTGGGTGAGTGTTCAGGACACACCGCTCTGACGGTACCCCATCAGATAGAGTCCTGACATTTTGATGGTGAAATTGTAGATGGGCGGAGACGCGAAATAATTACAAAGTGCAAAGTGTTATCGAGGTGTTAAAGCACAGAAACAGGCCATTCGGACCAACAGGTCCGTTCCGGTGTTTGTGTCCCACACAAGCCTGCTCCCATCCTTGTTCATCCAGCCTCATCACCATATCCTTCTATTCCTTTCTCCCTGATGTGCTTATCTAGCTTGCCCGTCAAAGCATCTATTCTATTCGACTCAACTATTCCCTGTGGTGGCGAGATCCGAACTCGAACCACTTTCTGGGTAAAGAATTTTCTCCTGAATTCCCGATAAGATTTCTCTGTGACTATCTTGTATTTACGGACCCTAGTTCTGGTTTCGCCTACAAGAAGAAACATCTCTCTGCGGCTACACTACCAAATCATTCCACAACCCTGAAGACCTCTATCAGGTCACCCCTCACTCTTCTCCTTTCTAGACATAAGCGCCCAAGCCTGTTCAATCGTCCCTGATAGGTATAACATCTCAGCTCCGCTATCATTCCAGTAAACCTTTTTTGCAACGTTTTCAGTGTCGCTATATCCTATTCGTAATATGGAAACCAGAACTGTTCACAGTGCAACAAGTGTGGCGTAACCAAGGTAGTATACAAGTTCGACATAACTTCACTGGTTTTCAATTCTATTCCTGACCTGGATATTGCAATACAGAGTAGAATTTCTAAATTTGCCGATAACACCAAACTTGGGGGTGTGGCAAACAGTGAGGATGATACCAATCGACTGCAACAGGACATAGAAAGGCTAGCAGAATGGGCAGACAAGTGGCAGATTAAATTTAATACAGAGAAGTGTGAGGTGATGCTTTTTGGCAGAAGGAACAGGGAGATGCAATATACATTTAATGGCACAGTATTTAGGAGTATGCAGGGACAAAGGGAACTGGGAGTTAATGTGCATCGGTCCCTGAAGGTGGCGGGACATATTGCGAGAGTGGTTAGCAATGCATATCGGATCTTGGCTTCATCAATAGAATTATTGAGTATAAAAGTAGAAAAGTTATACTGAACCTATATAACGCGCTGGTTAGGCCACAACTTGAGTATTGCTTCCAGTTCTGGTCACCACACTTTTGAAATGATGTAACGTAACTTGAGAGGGTGCAGAGGAGATTTACCAGTATATTTCCGGGGGTGGGGGTCTTATCTACAAGGACAGGTGGGGGAGCTAAAATTGTTTACCTTAGAGCAAAGGAGGTTCAGGGGTGATTTGATAGCTGTGTACTAGGTTATGACGGGTTTGGACAGGCCAGACGGGGAAAGGCTGTTCCCACTAGTTGAGGGTACAAGGAAGAGGGGACACAGATTTAAGGTTTTGTGCAACAGATACAGGGAGGATGTGAGGAAAAACTTTTTTATGCAGCGAGTGGTGAGGACCTGGAACTCGCTGCCGACGGAAGTGATGGAAGCGGAGACACTCAATGTTTTAAAGGGGAGACTGGATAAGCACTTGAGGAAAATAAGCTTGCAGGGCTACGGGGATAGAGCGGGGGAATGGGATTGACTGGATTGCTCTACAGAGAGCGGGCACGGACTCGATAGGCCAAATGGCCTCCTTCTGTGCCGTATGACTCTATGACTCTATCCTCCGGAAATGATCGCCAGTGCCTTGTTTCATGACTGCTTTTTTAAGCTGCACCGCTACGTTTAGTGATCTGAGTATAAGTACACCCAGATCACTCTGTTGCTCTATGCAATCCAGACATATATTTTCCAAAAAGTATCTGGCCTCCTTATTCTTCCAAACAAAACGTATTACCTCGCACTTATCATTACTGAAGTTTACTTGCAAATCTCACGCTCAATCTGCATGTTTATTAAGTCTTCCTTTATTTTGTCGCTGTTCTCCTCTGTATTAACTACACCCCCGAATCAGGTATCATCCGCAAGTTTTGAAATTGTACTTCCGATTCCCGAGCCCAACTCCTTTATATATATTTTGTACAGAAGTGATCTCAGCACCGATCCGTTTGGAACACCACTTCCCACCATTTGCCAATCCGAGCAACGACCTTTAACCCGACTCGCTTTTTTCTGTTTGTAGCCAGCTTGCTACCCGGTCGGCTACTTCTTTTCTAACTCCACATGTTCTGACCTTAGTTCAAACCTCGCGGTATTAAATCGGTCGCCCCTTAGAGGCGAGGCCCGATATTCTGTTCCATTCACTGAATATCCGGTGTGGGGTATAACGGGCTGCAAAAGCTATAATTTCTGTGTTTCCATCACTGCATTCTCCAATTCCACGGCCTTTGAGTGCAGCCAAACGTCATGTCTTTATATAGGTTGCTCTGTAATCTGACAGAAAACTCGCTTCAAGATCCTCCCAGAATAGATCCTTCACTATAACTTCAGTTATATTCCGCTATACAAGAAGCCATTGCCCACTCCACTGAAGCTGAATTTAAGAAAGTTATAAAGAGTGAGTTTATCGCCTTTCAGAATATAGTCCTCTGGGATATTTTACATCCACCTGCGAGGACAGATGGGGCATCGCTTGCATGACTCAACCGAAAGGCGTCACCTCCGACAGTGCAGCGCTCCCTCCGAACAGCACTGGCGCGCGTCGGTCTAGGTTTTGTGCGCAGTTCTACGCACTGGGGCTTGAACTCACAACCTTCTGACTCAGAGGTGAAAGGTGAGAGTTTAAAACGAGGCCTCTTCTGCCTTCTCAGATGGACTTAACAGATCCCACGGACACTATTTCGAAGAAGTGAAGGCGAATTCATCCTCGTCGATATTTGTCGCTCAACCAACATCAAGAAAATTGATTATCTGGTCATTTTCTCATTGCGGTTTCGACAAACAAACTAGCTGCCGGATTTCCCGCAGTATCACGGTAACAACGCTTAGACAACGACGTCATTGGCTAGGAAGCGCCTTGGGACGTCCTGAGGAGCTAGAAAAATGCAAAACCTTTATTGCTTTTGTTTGGTATGCACTGCGTCAAGACCGAAACTTTGATTTTGCTCCCAATCGAGTTTTACTATGAATTGATTGGATGGCTATATGTTGGCCTGTGTTTGTTAATTCCTCTTTGATGAGCCTGAGCTGTGTTTATCTTATCATTCCAGATGAACGACTGATTGAAGCAAAAGACGGTAACAAGTGCTTTGTCATTTTTCGCACAATTTATTCAAAGCAACATCTCAATTAATCTGTTAACAAATGTTAGATTCAATGATATTTGGGCGGGGCGGGGGAGGAGGAAGGGACGGGAATTATTAATCCCCTAACCGGATTTGTCGATGAGCTTCAACCTCCTTCCCCTTGGAGTCTAGAATGAAAAGATAAATAATGCCACATGTCCCGTGTAGACAGTCATCCGGCCAATGACTGCTGTGCGACAAACTGATATGTGATTGGGGTAGAAATTTACCTTGTGCGTTAGTGCCCGATGTGATGTATCATAACCGGCGCTCCCTATACGCCCCGCTTGATATTCCAGTCTATTGAACACCCTCTTTTGCCTTGCACTGTCATCCCTTTTATCATTTAATCACACCGACCCTCCATCCTATTGTAGATCTTTTCCTGTGTTCTTTTCTCCCTCGCATTTTCCCGTGAAACAGTACTGGTTGAAGCACTGTCTCTAACTTCTAACAGTTCCGATGAAAAGGCATCGATCTGAAATATTTGCTCTGTTTCTCTGGTCACTGATGTCACACTAACGTTGCTCGATGGAACCTGATCGAGTCGCCATCTCATTGGGGAACAAGTTACTTTTGGGTGGCTGCACAAATGGGGGAGGTCACGAATGAGCCATCGGCTTTACCTACAACATGATTTTATTTTGGGATTTAGGTCAGTTGGGCTGGGTGCAAAATGGGCTCGTGGATCGCTATCGCCGGTCTTGTGTGTCTACAGCTCAGGACGAAATGTGTTCACCATTATATTTAATGGAATGGAACTTCAGTCCGGAGTTATAATGGATGGCTAATTCAATATCGCCTGCTTCACAACATCGGCCAAAGTTAAAATTGACTGAAGGATGTAATAAACACAACCAATGCATAGAACCATACAGCACAGCATGTCGCCATTCATCACATCGTGCCTTTACCATTGATATGAAAGTTGCTATCAAATTAGTCCCAATCCCTGCTCTTGCTCTGCAGCCCTGCGTTTTCTTTTGCGTTTCAATATTTATCCAATTCCCTTCTTAAATTTACCCGTGAATCAGCATTTCAGGCAATGCATTCTAGATCATAATGAATCGTGTGAAACGATTCTCGACCTCTATTTATTGGCTATCATTCAAAAATATATATTGTTCATTCACCGGATGTGGGCGTCGCTGGCAAAGCCATTATTTATTGGCCATCCCTTATTGCCCTTGAGAATGTGGTGGTGAGCCGCCTTCTTTAACCGCTGCAGTCCGTGTAGTGCAGTTACTCCCCCAGTGCTGTTATGTAGGGAGATCCAGGATTTTTACCCAGCGACGAGGAAGGCACAGCGATATATTAACAAGTCAGGATAGTGTGTGACTTGGAGGGGAACTTGGAGATGGCGGTGTTCCCGTGCACCTGCTGCCCTTGTCCAAGAAGTTGGTAGAGGTGGCGGGTTTGGGAGGTGCTGTCGAAGATGTGTTGGCGAGTTGTTGCACTGCATCTTGTTGATGCTAAGCACTGCAGACATTTTGCACCGGTGATGGATGGCGTGAATGTTTAATTTGCTGGATTGGGTGTCAATTAAGCGCTTGCTTTGTCCTTTATGGTGTCGAGCTTCTTCAGTGTTGTTGGAGCTGCTCTCATCCAGTCAAGTGGAATGCATTCCATACACATTCCGGAATTGTGCATTTAAGGTTGTGGAAATGATTTTGGGAGTCAGGTGAGTAACTCGCCGCAGAATACCCGGCCGCTGATACGATCATGTACCCATAGTATTTATGTGGCTGGTCCAGTTATGTTTCTGTTCAATAATGACCCCCAGGATGTTGATGATGGGGGATTCGTCAATATTAATGGCGTTGAATGTCAAGGGTAGGTGGTTAGACTTGCTCATGCTGGAGAAGATAATTTCCTGGTAATTGTGTGGCGCGCATGTTAGTTCCCACTTATCAGCCCAAACCTGAATGTTGTCCAGGTCTTGTTGCATGCCGGCACGGACTGCTTCGTTATCTGAGGAGTTGCGAATGGAACTTAAATCTGTGCAGTCATAAGCGAGCATCCCCACGTCTGATCATATGATGGAAGGAAGGTCATTGATGAAGGAGCTGAAGATGGTTGGGCCTAGGGCACTGCCCTCATTAACTCCTGCCGCGTTGTCCTGGGGGTGTGATGATTTGCTCCAGTAACCACAACCATCTTCCTTTGTGATAGGCGTGACTCCAGCCAGTGCACTCGGTGCTCTGACGTTACACTCCCACCTGCCATTGGGAACAGTTTCTCCCTGTCGACTCAATCAAAACCCCTTCTAATTTTCGTCAGCTATATTTAACCTCTGTGATCTAAGAAGAAACATCTCATTTGAAGCTTGCTTTCTTATTTTCTTCAGAAATTAAAAAACTGCAAAAGACACTGGGAGACAAAGGTGAGGACGAGAATTATTGTCATAAATCATTTCCAGGGATTTGTTGAAGCTTTTTGCTTGTCATCTGCAGCAATTGAATCACTAAACGGCACCGATATTTGCAAGTTAAAAGCGCTTAATCTTGACTGCTGTTGCCCCTTGTTATACAGAAAAGATGGCTGAAAGAAGGTTACAATCGACTTGGAGGGTTTGAATCGTAGATACAGCAGAAAGATACCGGGCTAAAAGTGATAAATTATCAGGGCAGTTTCCATAGACTAGGATTGTATTGCTTAAAATATAGAAGATTAAGGGCTGATCTAATATACGTGTTTAAGATCATCAGAGGATTTGATATGGTCGCAAATCTATGTCCTCTGATGATGCATGTACAGTAAAAGGGCGCATTAACATAAAATTAATGCTCGGACATTCAGGCGTGATGTCAGGAAGCCTTTCCTCACTGAATGGGTTGGGCAAATCTGTAACTCTCTCCCACCAAAAGCTGTTAATGATAGTTCCGTTGAACATTTCAAACTGAGATTGATAGACCCGTATTTTCAGATTCTTGCAGGTTTGCACGGGCTGTGTACACACCAGTAGGGACCTCGCAAGTGCAGGTTTCAGGCATGGGAAGCGCATGCGCTGAAAATCGGCACTTCCGATCTGTCCAGAATTCTCCAGACAGATCGCAGCCCTGCCCTGGAGAAGGGCCTCTGCCAGGGGAGAATTCCGCTTTCAGCAGAACCTCCACCTGATGAAATCCCTTAAAAATCTTACGCCTTGTAAAAGCAGGCATAAGGCCTGCTTTTACCAGCATAAGATTTAAAAAAGTAAAAAAAAAGTTCACTCATTTATAAGTTAAAAATACTTTTAAAAAAGGTAAATTTATTTTTATTTCATGTAAATTTTTGTTTAAAATATTTAATTTAATGTACTTTTGACTAATTTTAAAAATGTGATTTAAAAAAAAAATATTTAAAGTTTTGGTGTGTTTTTGGGGTAATCTCCATTCATTCTTTTCACAGGTATCAAAAGTATGAAGGGCAATTCCCTTTCACTGGTTCCCCATGGCCCACGTGATTCCAGGGACGCTTGCGAACCGCATGCGCCCCTGGGATACCTGGGCCCTGCGCATTTCGTAGAGCAGAGTCCCAGGAGCGGAAATGGCCGGTACTCTGGAGCCCTCAGGTAAGGGCGTAATTTATTTCCAGATCGGAGGCCTCCACACGCAGGAAGCCTCTGAACGGAAAATACCGGCTTATAATGTTTTATTCGGAAAAAATATTGTCCCAGAAATTCCGGTCGGAGGCTTCCCGCGGGCGTAAGCCCCCGACCTGCACTTAAGAAACGCGCCTACCATTATGCTCTGGGTCCGCGCAGATTTCCTTTCCTGTGCCTGCTCCAGCTGCCGGTCTGCAGGGCATGCGTTTCCCAGGGGCGCAGCTAGTTCGCAGCGTCCCTGGGATCACGTGGGCCATGGGGAGCCAATCGGAGCCGGGAATCTCCATCAATAGATTTGACAGGAAGACCTGTCAAATCTGTGAATAGAGATCGGTCCCAAAACCAGAGTAAAACTTCAAATAAATTTAAAAAACATCACATTTTTAAAATAACTATAAGTTACATAAGTTAACTACTTCAAACAAAAATTTTAATTTTGGAAAAAAGGAATTAAAGATTTTAACGGGGCTAAAAATAAACTAAACTTTCTTTAAAGTATTTTAAAATGATAAACCTGTGGAAAAAATGTTTTACTTTTACTTTCTTCACCTCTTACCTTGATAAAAGCAGACCTTGCGCCTGCTTTTTCCACGCGCAGCTGTTAGGGTCTTACCCGCACTGCATCAACTCAGAAAAAAACTGAAGTTGGATGCGTAGGTGCTGCCTCTCCGGCGCACGCGGTTGACCTGCAAACCACTTCCGTCGAGAGAACGGAAGTTCCGGTTTCCAGCGCATGCGTGAAACCAGCACTTCCGTTGGCCCGACGGGTGAGTACACAGCGCGTACTCACCCCAAGGGAACCGAATTTCAGGGCCAATAATGATTACGGAAACAAGGCAGGAAGATGCTGTTAATATACTGAGCAGAAATGAATAAATTGATTGGTGGAACGGTCTCGAGAGTTTGATTCGCCTACTCCTGTTTATATCACAGAATCACAGAAGCCCCACTGTGCAGATAGAGGCCATTTCGGCCCATCGAGCCTGCACCGACACATATCCCACCCTATCCACGTAACCCCACGTATTTATTCCCCCCAACACTAAGGGTCAATTTATCATAGCCAAATCAACCTAACCCGCACATCTTTGGACTGTGGGAGGAAACCGGAGCACCCGGAGGAAACCCACGCAGACACGGGGAGAATGTGCAAACTCCACACAGACAGTCACCCGAGGTCAGATTCGAACCCGGGTACCTGGCGCTGTGAGGCAACAGTGCTAACCACTATGCCACCGTGTTGCCAAGTATATTCCTAAGTATTAAATTATTGCAGAGTCTGATGCCCGATGATGGTTCGACAGTGCTCTGTTCTCTATGAAATGCATGTTCACCAATGTCAGATATCGCGTTTTTCAGATGCCAAGCTTAGCTTGCAGGATGAAGGTAAATTAGGGCAACATATTTTCCCTTTACAACGTGTTGTGTTTTTAACAAACTGTTTAATTATTGTTGTAGCAATCGCTCTTATCATTGGAATCACTTCCATTTTCACATGAATAATATTCTCAGATCGGGAACGTATTCGTCAATGCGATGGTGAGTATCCCGAAATTATCTGTTCGCTTCACACCAAGTCTGGACACTTCTTCGGCCGATCACATTTCAATTGGGGCAGATCGGCCTGTATGCAACCGGACGCCGTTGAATGCCCCGCCGGTATTCAGTCTCCAATTAACTGTAATGGAACTAATGGCCCAGCAGACTCAAAGACTGCTGGGCGTGAAATTGGACATGAGCGGCGCGCAAAAGAGGTGATATCGCTTTTGCCGTCGTTATAAGACACGTCCAATCATCAGTTCTACTGAATTCGCTGAATTGAAATCTGGGTGGGGCATCTAACTGGCTACCGATGTGATATTGCCCATTTGCCTCACCCAAAATATCTCAATGTCACGCTATAGTCATTTGCAGACAACTGCTTGACTAACTGGGACCAGTGGCTATTCTGGAACTGATCGAACGGTGTGCTGACGTCTTTCCTGTCCTGTGTCGCTACCTGTAATTTCTCTAATCGCGCACCGAACTCGCCTGAAGCTGGTTTAACACAACTCGTACCACTGTTAATAAAGTGTGAATCGCAAATCATTTCAGACCAATGTGGCAGTTGCAATGATTGGCTAAGCTCAGCTCCCGTGGTATTACTCAGTTGGATACATTGTCGACCCGATTAAATGGATAGGGGCGCTCGATATTCGTCTTGGAAGAGGGCGCAAAACGAGCGCTATCGACTCGGTCGCCCGTTATGCGCCCCGCCTGATATTCAATTCGGAGATGTTCTCTGAAACCCGTTAGAAATACGCTTCAATTGAGTTTTATTTCTTTCTTTAAGATGTTGAAGAACTCCTTGAAAACACAAGTAAGCAATTAGAGATTCAAGGCATTTTCTTGAGCAAAAAGGAACTTCTGTTTGATTGGCAGACTTGAAGCCGCTACTCTGAGCACGAAATCGGTCACATTGTGACAGGGAGGGGAGAACCAATGTCTCAAGTCAGGCCGATCGAGGGAGAGAAAGAATTGGGTGGCTGTTCAATTGGATTTAATTTCTGAGCAATTTCGGGGAAATGTCATTCCGGACGCTTCCTCCAACTTTGTACTGTCGACTCGCTATCAGTTAAAGTCACACTGACTATTGCTAAAGTAAAAATCATTGAATGCGGATCGCGATATATTTGCTGCAATAGTGAAGGGCGCGCGGAATCCTGTTGTAAATCCATACACTTATTAATTTGCTTATTAATATCTATATCAATAGCCATATCTAGATTCATATTTATACCTATATCAGTACCGACATTTTAATCGTTTACTGTATCTATATTAATACCTGTAACTAACACTATATATACATCCATAACTATATAGAGATTTATATTAATGTCCGGCTTCTTATCTATATGGATATCCATAGGTCCATTAGTCAGCATATATATTTGCACATTGGTTAATTTAAGATATAATGTGGAGATGCCGGTGTTGGACTGGGGTGGACGAATGTGAGAAGTCGCACAAAACCAGGTTATAGTCCAACAGCTTTATTTGTAATCACCAGCTTTCGGAGCGCTGCTCCTTCGTCAGGTGAAGTGACGAGATGCATAGAGGCACAGCATATATAGTCAGAGAACAATGCCAGATGATTACAGTTAATCTTTCTGCGCTCCGAAAGCTTGTGATTTCAAATAAAGCTGTTGGACTATAACCTGGTGTTGTGCGACTTCTCAAATTTAAGATAGTGGAGGAACAGATCAAGAATGAGCAGACAGATGGATAAAAAAGGTGTTGCAAGGTTAGCTCCTTCTAAAATTCTAGAGGTGAGGGTATAGGACCAGGAAGATGGATGGGAAAATTCATGCGCTCTATCAGGTCCAAACCATTGACACATGTTACAGCCAACTACACTGTCCAGCCCATTCCTATTCCCCAAATCACTCGAGAGAAAGGAGAATCAAAAAGGGCCAATTGTCGACAAATCTTCTATAGTTCTCTAAGAACAAAAATATCAAATTCGATCAAGACTCAGGCCAGTCCCGGGCGTAATTTTAACCAGCACCACGGTCGGTAAACTGACGAGATCGTTTGCAAGGCTGGTTTTACACTTGGCACGATTTGACTCTCTCAACAGAGAGTTATCTTGGTCGGGTTGTAAAACTGGGATCTACCATTTCCCGTGTGATTCCCGCCTGGTCATTAATGTTAAAATAACAGTCCCAATCGACAGCAAAAGCGAAAGAGCAGGAAACACAAAAAACTCGAATATGCCACCAGACAAATTGCAATTCGGATCAGGAGAGAACGATATTCTCCCTAGGAACCAATCAGCATCAAATTTAATGATATATGTGCCAAATGTTCACTGGGACAGAGTCATGAAACTCTGCAGGTGGCAGTAGTATGAGAATGATGAGCAATCTAGGTGGAACAGATTGATTGATCGGCAGAACAATGTAACAAAACAGCCTCAGTCAGTCTCGTGAGTAGAGTCACAACCATCGCAGAAAAAACAAACACAGATCAACTAAAAGAGCCATTGAAGGAGATGAGGAGGCATTTTCTTTGTAGCGAGTTGTTTCGATCTAAAATGCACTGCCTGAAAGTGGAATCCGATTCAACAGTAACTTTGAAAAAGGAATTGGAAAAAAACTTGCAATGGAGAACATTTGCAAGCTATGGGGTATGATCAAGGGAATGGGACAAATCGAATACCTCTTTAAAAGAGTCAACACAGGCAGGGTCCTCCGATAACTCTCCTTCATGCTAAAAGATTCCAAACAGAATCGGATGAGCGTCGCTGTAATGCACAGCTTTAACTTGTAGATCTGAGCTAAAATCCATGCATTATATGCAGAATGGTGTCTTACGTAATGGAAGAGACTCTATGGGAGTGGAGATAAAGGATGCCACAGAAAGGCTTTGTGTGAAGTAGAGAATCACCAGTTCTGTAGCTCCCTAATGAAGTATGGAGGGCAGATTCACCAGAATTATACCAGGGCTACAACGGATAAGCTAGCAGGATAGGTTGCATAGACAAGGCGTGTATTTCTTTGACTATATATGATGAATGGGTGCCCTAATTGAGCTCTTTATTAATTGAAGGTGTTGATATGGTAGATCGAATGAAACGATTTCCTCTGGTGCATTACAGAACAAAGAGGAATAAACTTAAAATTAGGCTAAGCCGTTCAGGGGTTGGTACCAGCAAGCTCACACTATGGTTGGTGGAAATCTGGAACTGACTCCCGCTGAAAGCTGTTGATGATTGATCCAATGAACATTTCAAAACTGAGATTGATAGCCTTTTAGTCGGCAATGGAATTAAGGGTTACGGAAACAAGGCAGGAAGATGGTGTTAAGTTACTGATCAACCATGATAACATTGAATGAAGGACCTGGATCCAGGGGCTGAAGGGCCTCGTCACGTCCCTATACTCCCCTGGATCTACGTAGCGTTTAATATAAGCAGTAACTATAGGATGCTTAAGTTATCCAAATACGAGTTAAATTAAATGTATTTCTGTTGTTTCTACACTTTGTTTATTGTGATATTTTGTACTATTAATGAAACTTACATCGTTGTATTTTCCGAATTTTATTTGCTTTTGTTTAAAGCAAATTTATATTCAAACACGAAAATATTCTACTTCGTTTAACATCCGCAAAATATTCAGATCCATGCAAATATGAGTTCAAACTGCCTAATTATTATTGTGGTATTTTATACATTTACTATTTTGCAGCAAGCAAATTGCTAGAAAAAGAGCAAGGTAAACAAGCCCCCTGTTCGTGCACCGCTGTCCCGATTGCAAAATGATTGCAGACCTATGGATGTATTAGGGCTAGCGCTCTTGAAGTCACCCTTGAAACGTTAGGGTAGAAATTGGTTTGGGGCGTTCGCGCTAAACGGGGGTTATTGCATCGGTCGCTCGTTATATGCCCTGCTTGATATTCGTATCTATTGGCGTCAGTGGAGCTGAATATCGAGCAAGGTTTATAACAGGTGGCCGATATGATATTGCCCATTGTGTACGACCAACCACAACGATTGGCAACCCCAGTGAAGCAGATGTCCACGCTATATGTAGCTAAATTTGGATGTGCCCAAGAGTGCACATATTTCCTGTGACACATTCTCTCCATTCTAAAGAGCTATGTGAAAATTTATAATGGAAACAGCCTATGTAAACTTAACACTACCATTTGGCTGAAAACCTTCTCGGGTGTTGGTGAAACCGGGCGGTATCTGATTGACCATTGGCACTGAATATCAGGCGCTGCCCATAACGGGCGGCCGATGCGATATCGCCCGCATTGCGCCACCGCCCGACCCGAATTTCCAGGCCCTTATGTTCCTATTCTCTGCTTTCGTGTAAGCCATGCTATTTAACTTTATTACTAAGTATGCATGTTTTAATTTGACCTTATATTTAGGATGAATTTTTCTATATATTGGCGTCTGGAAACGCGTGTACTCAGGGATGAAGCGGTAAAGCAAATTCCTGCTGTAAAAGATCTAACAGAAAGCCGCACATATAATTACGCCACCCCCGACATTATTCATTGAATTCAGCATTGTATTTTGAACTCTGGGTGCAAACACATCTAGTCTCATGAAAATGTCTCCAACCCTACGCAAAACCCGCGAATCTCCTGACATTATGCTCGTTCAATGTGGGAGTTAAATTATGCCGAATTTTAGGCGCAGCAGGAAAGAATATATAGGGAGTAGAGACGGTGCAAAACAGATTCACAAGATTGACACCAGAAGGGAGACGTGATGCTTATCAGGAAAGGCTGAACAGGCTATGCCACTTCAATCTAAAAAGGATAAGGCTGAGGGATGACCTGATAGAGGACTTTAAGATTATGAAACGGGTTAGAATAACAGAAAGATAGAAAAAATAGGAGCAGGAGTAGGCCATTCGGCCCTTCGAGCCTGTTCCACCAATCAATATGAACATGGCTGGTCCTCTACCTCAAAATCATATTCCCGCTCTCTCCCCATACCCCTTGATGTCTTTTCTGACTTGAAATCTATCTATCTCCTTCTTAAATATATTCAGTGATTTGGCCTCCACAGCATTCTGTGGTCGAGAATTCCACAGGTTCACCACCCTCTGAGTGAATAAATCTTTCCTCATCTCAGTCCTAATTTTCCTACCCCGTATCCTGTGACTGTGACCCCTCGTTCCAGACCACCCAGCCAGGGGAAACATCTTCCCTGCACCGAGGCTGTCTACCCCTGTCAGAATTTTACGCGTTTCAATTAAATCCCCTTTCATTCTTCTAAACTCTATTGAACACAAGCCTAGTCGAGCCAATCTCATTGAAAGGTAGATATTGAGAAGATGCTGTCCCTTGTCAGGAGTCCAAAACTAGGAGCCATCAATAAAAACTGTCGCTCATAATTCCAATAGTGAATTAAGGAGAAAAATGTTTACTCTGAGAACAGATAGAATGTGGACCTACAATCACATGGAGGAGTTCAGGCGAGTAGCTCAGATGGATTTAAGAGGAAAACTGATGAACATATAAAGACGAAAGGAATCCAAGTGTATGCAGAAATGTTTGGCTGAAGAGAGGTGAGAGAAGGTTCGTGTGGAGTATAAACAGCAGCATTGACCATTTGGGCCGAATGGACTTTATGCGTGCTGCCGATTCTCAGGAATTCCATGTAATTTTCATCTTGTTTGAATTCGATTTTTGAGTGATACTGTTAATTAACCCTCACATTGACCTGCCGGGTACAAGAATATAAGAACATAAGAAATAGGAGCAGGAAAAGGCCACTTGGCCCCTCAAGCCTGCTTCCCCATTCAATAAGATCATGGCTGATCTTGGGCTCAAAGCCACTTCCCTGCCCGCTCCCCATAACCCTTCATTCCCTTATCTTGCAGAAATCTGTCTATCTCCACCTTAAATGCATTTAATGGCCCAGCCTCCACTGCTCTCTGAGGCAGAGAATTCAACAGATTTACGACCCTTTGAGAGAAGAAATTCCTCCTCACTGAAATCTAAAAGGGCTACCCTTTATTCTGAAACTATGCCCCCGAGTTCTGGATTTCCCCACGAGGGGATTCATACACCCTGCATCTACCTTGTCGAGTCCCCTCAGTATCTTATATGTTTCAATAAGATCACCTCTCATTCAATAAATTCCAAGGAGTATAGGCCAAACCTGCACAACATTTTTCATAATTTAACCCCCTCATCTCTGGAATTAATCTAATGAATCGTCTCTGAACTGCCTCCAATGCAAGTATATTTGCAATTTCGTTGGAAGGATTTTTAAGGAGCTAGTAATTTAAAATTGACAATCTTCCACAAAACTTAAACACTCTGGAGTCTTACTTCCACGTTGGGCGCCGTCGGGAAATTGAACCAAAATGCGCTTGAAATCTCGCTGGTTTAAACATAGAAATATAGAAACATGGAAGATTGGAGCAGGAGTAGGCCATTCGGCCCCTCGAGCCTGCTCCGCCATTCAATGAGATCATGGCTGATCATCCAAATTCAGTTCCCTGTCCCTGCCTTTTCCCCATATCCCTTGATCCCTTTAGCCTTAAGGTATATATCTAACTCCTTCTTGAATGTATTTAATGAATTGGCCGCCATTACCTTCTGAGGTAGAGAATTCCACAGGTTCACCACTCACTGGGTGAAGAAATTCCTCCTCATCTCTGTCCTAAATGGCTTACCCCTTATCTTTAGACTGCGACCCCTGGTTCTGAACTCCCCGACCATCTGTAACATCCTTCCTGCATTCAGTCTGTCTAGTCCTGTTAGAATTTTATAAGTTTCAATGAGATCCCGTCTCATTCTTCTAAACTCCAGCGAGTTTAAACCAAATCGACCCAATCTCTCCTCATACGTCATTCCTGCCATCCCTGGTGTATCTTCGCTGCACTCCCTCCATGGCAAGAACCTCCTTCCTCAGATAAGGAGAGTCTTCAAATTTCCACCGAAACCATTTGCATAATCGCAAAATAAATGTATAACATGAACCCGTGCAATCGCGCAGCGTAACTTTACTGAAGCTTTTTCTCCAATGAAATGTATTGCTTGATACATGTAAGAGTGGGCAACTGCAGCAATTGTATTTATACTGCTGAGAATTGCTGTCTCAGCAAACATAAACATTTTATTAAGGGTGTCCCGTCCGAAGACTCTGAGTAATTTGATTTGAAATAATTGAACATGACTTCAAAACAGCACTGAAGTATTTAATACTTGAAATACAGTAAACTGCTGGAAATATTCAGCTGGTAAGGCAGCATCTGTTGAGAGAGAAACAGAGTTAATGTTTCAGGTCGGTGACCTTTCATCCGAACTGAAAACCGAGATGTAACAAATTTTAAGCCTTTCCACAGGCGGTGAAAGGGGACAGCAAAGAACAAAACGGAAGGTCTGTGATGTGGTGGAAGGCAGGAGTGATTAACTGACAATAGGGATAATGTCTTGTGGAACACCACCATTCAGTCCGCAACCATTAGCCTGAGCTTCCGCTCGCTTGTCGTATTACTTCTCTGGCCCACTCCCATCCTGACCTCTCCTTCTGCAGCATCCTATAACGTTCGATTAAAACTCAAGGAAGCTCGTGGTACAGCAACTCATCTTTCGGTGGGGCACTCTCCAGCCTTCCAGACATAAATTGAGTTCAACCGTTTCAGATCATTACCAAGGCTACCATTTTTGCAGGACAGCACATGCTGGTAATGATACTGATCTTGTCCTTTTAAATCCACTAAACATAGAAACATAGAAACATAGAAGATAGGAGCAGGAGTAGGCCATTCGGCCCCTCCAGCCTGCTCCGCCATTCGATGAGATCATGGCTGATCATCAAACTTAGTACCCTGTACCTGCCTTCTCCCCATATCCCTTGATACCTTTAGCTTTAAGAAATATATCTAACTCATTCTTGAATATATTTAATGACGTGGCCTCAACTACCTTCTGTGGTAGAGAATTCCACAGGTTCACCACACTCTGGCTGAAGAAATTCTTCCTCATTTCTGTCCTAAATGGCTTACCCCTTATCCTTAGATTATGACCGCTGGTTCCGGACGCTCCGACCATCGGGAACATTCTTCCTGCATCTAGTTTGTCCAGACCTGTCAGAATTTTATATGTTTCGATGAGAGCCCCTCTCATTCTTCTATACTCCAGCGAGTCTAAGCCCAATCGATCCAAACTCTCCTCATATGTCATTCCTGCCATCCCAGGTATCAGCCTTGTGAATCTTCGCTGAACTCATTCCATGGCAAGAACATCCTTCCTCAGATAAGGCGACCAATACTGCACACTGTACTCAAGGTGTGGTCTCATCAAGGCCCTGTACAACTGCAGCAGGATATCACTTTTCCTATACTCAAACCCTTTCGCTATGAAGGCCAACATACCATATGCCTTCTTCACCGCCTGCTGCAACTGCATGCTTACCTTCAGCGACTGGTGCACAAGGACACCCAGGTCTCGTTGCACTTCCCCTTCTCCCAATCTATTGCCATTCAGATAATAATCTGCCTTTCTGTTTTTGACACCAAAGTGGATAACCTCGCATTTATCGTTATATTGCATCTGCCACGCTTCTGCCCACTCACCCAACCTGTCCAAATCATCCTGGAGTTTCTCAGTATCCTCCTCGCAGCACACACACCCACCCAGCTTTGTGTCATCTGCAAACTTGGAGATATTACATTTAGTTTCCTTATCTAGATCATTAATATATATTGTGAATAGCTGTGATCCAAGGACCGAACCCTGCGGTACCCCACTAATCACTGCCTGCCACTCGGAAAAAGACCCTTTAATTCCTACTCTCTGCTTTCTGTCCGCCAACCAGTTCTCTAACCAAGTCAATACCTTGCCCCCAATCCCATGTGCCTTAAATTTACACGCTAATCTCTTGTGCGGGACCTTATCGAAAGTCTTTTGAAAGTCCAAATACACTACATCTACTGGTTCTCCCTTGTCTATTTTCCCAGTTACATCCTCAACAAATTCCAGTAGATTAGTCAAGCACGATTTAACTCTTTTAAATCCATGTTTTGTTTCTTTAAAAGCTATTACCACGTCCTTTGCCTTGAAACAATACCCATTTTGTTATATAATCGCTGCTGCCTTCCACCCTATCACAAAAATTCATTATCCTCTGCCACCATTCGCTGCCTCTCGACTTGTTAAAATCTGTTACATCTCGAATTATTCCCCACTGTGGTGACAGGTGATTGAGCTGAAACATTAACTCTGTGTCTCTCTCCGCAAGTTCTGCCTGAGCTGCTGAGTATTTCCAGCATTTGCTGTTTTTATTTCAGATTCCCACCATTCGCAGTATTTTGTATTTGGTATCTATGTCCCATGTTCATATTGAATTTTCAAACGCGCTGCGTCCATCAGGGATCCGAATCAACGGACCGGATACTCCCAGACTCCAGCAGGCAGGAATTCTTCTAGGACAGTACAGCTGTACGGGCGATACTGCATCGGCCGCCTGTTATACTCCCGCCCCATATGCAATTCAACTGAATTAGTCAATGTTGCATATAAGGCGCGGACCAAAAGGGCAGCAGGTACGGTCCCGCTCGTTTTGTACTGCGGCCCATCAAGAATTGTTGCTCCCTTTGTCTCAAAAACTGATTTTTGACCTACAGAACTACGGAAGCTAAAAGATCTTCTGGACGCTAAAGGTAAGGGAACACTTCAGGCGGCTGATATCGACTGTGTCATTTAGGACTTGTAGTACAGAACAAGCAATTGTAACTGTAACGCCCCTTTAAAGTAGATACTCGTCCGAAGGCGCTTTAGAACATCAACAACAACATGTATTTATATAGCGCCTGTAACTTAGTAAAACGTCCCAAGGTGCGAGTTAGGACAGGGGCAGCCGAGTTTTGGATGACCTCAAGTTCACGTAGGGTGGAATGTGGGAGGCCAGCCAGGAGTGTGTTGGAATAGTCAAGTCTAGAGGTAACAAAGGCATGGATGAGGTTTTCGGCAGCGCATGAACTGAACCAAGGGAGGAGACGGGCGATGTTACCAAGATGAAAGTAGGCGCTCTTTGTTATGCTGCGGATATGCAGCTGGAAGATAATTTCAGGGTTAAATATGACATCAAGTTTGCGACCAGTGTGGATCAGCCTCAGACAGCTGTTAGGGAGATCGATGGAGTCAATGGCGCGGGAACGGAGTTGGTGCTGGGGATCGATAACAATGGCTCCGTTCTACAGGAGCATTATCAAACAACATGCGCCACCGAGCCAAATAAAGCTTGGCCAAAGAGTTTGGCTTTAAGGTGCGTCTTAAAGGAGATTATAGAATAGAGAGGCGGAGATGTTTAGGGAGGGAATTCGATCGCTTAGGGCCTATATAGCAAAAGACACGGTCATCATTGGTGGAGCGATTGAAATAGTCGTACAGGCCAGGCCAGAATTGGAGTAGCGCAGAAATCTGGGTGAGTTTAGGGCTGGACGAGGTTACAGGGATAGGGATAGTTGCATATTAGGAATTTTAAAATCGAGGTTTAACTGCAGCAGGGGCCAATAGCTGCAGCTGTGACGAATAAATAAAAAGTAACAGCCAATATATTTGCAGAGAGTCGATGCGGATTTGAACAGAACGGGTTGCATCTGAAATTGTTTCATTCAACAGTTGGAAAGATGTTGATGAATATCCGGCCTCTCTGCCGACTGGTTCATTCCTGACAGAGTCAGCAGGAGATACCAATCAGCTCACGGTTGCTTTGTTCTTCGATTTATTCCATCAGCTCACAGAGCAAAAGGGGTGATGCTGAAACGGGACATGATGCGAGTTAGGATGTTGGATAGCAGATCTTTTTGGATGAGTTCATGTTATGGACGGTGCACGGTGGGAGGTCAGGGCTAATGATCTAGAGACGTGAGTTCAAATCCCAACATCGCAGCATCTGATATTTGAAGTCCGTTCATTAAATAACCTGGCATTATTAACTGGTCTCAACAATGGTGACTCAACCATAAAGCTATCGGATTGTCATAAACACGCAACTGGTATACTAATGTCCCTCAGGGTCTGAACAACATGTGACTCACACATAAGAACATAAGAGCATAAGAAATAGGTACAGGATTCGGCCGTTCAGCCCTTCGAGCGTGCTCCATCATTCAATAAGATCGCGGCTGATCCTTTTCCTCGTCGCCACTTTCCTGCACTATCGCCATATCCCATGATTCCCTTAATATTCAACATTCTATCGATCTCTGTCTTGAATATACTCAACGACTGAGTCTCCACAGCAATCTGGGGTAGAGAATTCCAAATATTCCCCACCCTCTGAGTGAAGAGATTTCTCCTCATCTCAGTCCTAAATGGCCGCCCCTTATTCTGAGACTGTGACCCCTGGTCCGAGACTCCCCAGCCAGGGGGAAACATCCTCCCTGCAACTACACTTTCAAGCCCTGTAAGTATGTTGGATATTTCAATTAGATCACCTCTCATTCTTCTAAACTCTAGAGAATATAGGCCCAGTCTACTCATTATCTCCTCATAGGACAATCCCCTCATCCCAGGAACCAGTCAGCTGAACCTACGTTGCACTCCCTCGATGGCAAACGTATCCTTCCTTAGGTAAGTAGACCAAAACTGTACACAATACGCCAGGTGTGGTCTCACCAGGGCCCAATACACTTGCAGCAAGACCCTCAATAATGTGCTTCAATCTTGACTGCTCTCCAACACGGTTGCATGAAACCGCTACAAAATAAAGAGGAAGAAGATAAAAGCAAATGCAAAACTCAGCTTTGATCAAGGCATCGGAATCCGACACGACAAAGGCAGACCCAGACCAGGCGACACTGAAATTCCTCCTCATTAACATCTGGGGGCGTGTGGAACCGAATAGCGATTGTGGAGTCTGGACTTTGACTGCTACTTTCTGTGAGATTAACCATGTCAGGCTGTTGCTTGACTCCTCTGTGGGACAGCACTTCTAAATTATTATTTCTCCGCATAGGTTAATGAGACTCCGTACTCCTTCATGTTGAACACCAGTTGGAAGATGCACTGAGTGTAGCAATGGCAGAAAATCTGCTCCGGGTGGTGCCTTCAATGCGCATCTTCAAGAGTGGCTCGGTAGCGCCATTGGTGGCCGAGCTGAGTGAGTCCTGAAGGACATAGTTGCCAGACAGATCTTGAAATGGACGGTGGGAGGTTGTAAACCCTACTGGACCTCGTCCTCGCCAATCTACCCTTCGCAGATACATCTGTCCATCAAACAGTCCTTATGGAGAAGAAGTTCAGTTTTCTCAGTAAGGACACGCTCCCTCGTGTTCTGGGGCAAAACTATCGTGCTAAATGAGATATATTCAGAACATAAGAATATAAGAACATAAGAAATAGGAGCAGGATTCATTTGGCCCCTCGAGCCTGCTCCGCCATTTGATGAGATCATGGCTGATCTGATATTGGTGTCAGCTCCATTTCCCTGCCCGCTACCCATAACCCATCACTCCCTTTATGTTCAAAAATCTGTCTGTCTCCACCGTAAATGTATTTAATGACCCAGCCTCCACAGCTCTCTGGGGCAGATAATTCCACAGATTTACGACCCTCTGAGAGAAGAAACTCCTCCTCATCTCAGTGTTAAATGGGCGACACCTTATTCTGAATCTATGTCCCCTAGTTCTAGATTCCCCCATGAGGGGAAACATCTTCTCTGCATCTACCTTGTCGAGCCTCCTCAGTATCTTATATGTTTCAATAAGATCTTCTCATTCTTCTAAACTCAAATGATGACAGCCAAACCTGCTCAACCATTCTTCTGAAGTCATATGTTCTTATGTTCTGGGCCATCAGCAGCAGAATATTATTACACAACCACCTGCAATGTATATCCCTCATTGTTCCACTACGATCCAGCCAGGCTACCAAACCTGGTTCAAAGAGGACTGCAGAAGTGCATGCCAGGAGAAGCACGCGTCCTTACTGAAAATGAGGTGCCAATCTGGTGAGCTGCAACACAGAACTGCATGCAGGGTAAACAGCGGAAGCAGCATTCTATAAACAGAGCTAAACAATTCCACAACCAGCGGAGCAGATCAAGGCTCTGCAGTCCTGCCACATCCAGTCGTCAATGGTGAGGGACAATTAAATTGTGGTGGATAATTAAACAACTAACGGGAGGAGGAGGCCACAGGAACATCCCCAGTCATCAGCCAATTCGATTCACACCATGCGATAATAATTATTACACAATCCAGGGTATTTGCAAGGAATTCAGAAGAGTAAGGGGTGATTTAATCTTAATATTCACGAAATTACGGAGAACATAATTCCGTTGTTTGGGGAGTTTAGGAGTAGGAAACATAGCGTAAATGCTAGGGCCAAGAATTTCAGGAGTGGCCCTGTTTGTAGTACTCTCCCCTTTGAGTCAGAATATATTCTCCAGACCCATTTTGCAAAAATGAGCGTACAATCCAGGCCGACCCTCCGTGTTGCACTGCTGTTGTTGCTGTCTTTCAGATGACACGTTAAAACGAGTTCCCGTCTACCGTCGCGGGAGGACGTGAAAGATCCCGCGGGCACTATTGGCAGAAGGGCAGGAGACCTCTCCCCTGTGTACTGGCCGATATTTATCACTGAAACAACATCAGTAAAACAAAACCATTACCTCGTCTTTACCACGATGTTTTTTGTGGGACCTTGTTGTGCTGAAATTGGCTGCCGCATTTGATACTTAAGAACAGAAGAACATAAGAAACGGGAGCAGGAATAGGCCACTTGGCCCCTCGAGCCTGCTCCGCCATTCAATAAGATCATGGCTGCTCTTGGGCTCAAAGCCACTTCCCTGCCCGCTCCCCATAGCCCTTCACTCCCTTATCTTGCTAAAATCTGTCGATCTCCACCTTAAATGTATTTAATGACCCAGCCTCCACGGCTCTCTGGGGCAGAGAATTCCACAGATTTACGACCCTCTGAGAGAAGAAATACCTCCTCGTCTCAGTTCTAAAAGGGCGACCCTTTATTCTGAAAATACAATAGTGACGACATTTCAAAAGTAACTCATTGGCTGTAAGGCCTTTCGTGATTTCCTGAGGCCGCGAAAGGCGCTAAGCCACTGCAAGTTTATTCTCACTTTCTACAAACATTGTTATTCATTATTTGCCAAGAACAGATGGGTCAGTGTCAGAGCGCTCCAGCTAAATAGAAATTGCAGGGCGATTTATAGAATAAAATGTTTTCATCTCTCTGCCTCCATCACCCGTTGGCTTTAAAGACTTAATGGTGTTCATTAGAATTTACTGTGTTGCTGTCAATTGTGCGATATCTGATTGGTCGTCTATTGCACGACCGGCTTGATTTTCGCTTGTCCTGACTTCAATGGATATGCGTGTGTGGTATTTAATGGGTGGATAATGTAATATCGCTATCACCCAGTGTACACCATCATTCAAATTTTAAATTACCCCCTCATGATTCTGCATAGTGAATTTTATGATTTTTATGTGTACGATCACGTTTCTCTCTGTATGTGTTCGAGTTATTTTCATTCATGGCCCCTCCATTTCTCTCTGCTTTAGATGGATCGGACAAAAGTGAGGGTAAGTAGGCTGGAATAATCTGACCTCGGTGAAACCGGGTCCTGTTTCTCTGCACCCGCTGCCCAATCATCTCAGCCAACCCGGTTGTCAGTTAGATCTCACATAAATGTTGGCATACACCGCTTACCTCAGTACCACTGCCATTATCTCCGACTGCAGTAGATCGTGACTTTGTGCGACAGTGTTAAACGGGCGATGGCGACTTGGTTTATCGGTTTTACATATCTCCCGATTTTTATTTCATTGGATGATCATTTCGCTGAAAATCTCGCTTCAAAAAAATCACATTTTCCTTCAGAACCCAGCTAGAGGATTCCAATTGCGAATAACTTGAATAAAACAGCACACACTGTGTTCGAAACACTCTCGCTCTCACACACACACTCACTCTGTAAATATGGGGCAGGAACTTGCTGGAAAAAGCAACAAAATATGTTTTGATCATACACAGCGTTCGTCCTGCGCAAACTGGCCAGCAATTTCAAAGGATGAGAGAAGTGACATGAATTGCAATTGCACAGAATTTGCTGGTCGATGTAAAACCGCTCTGCTCTTTGCTGCCCCCAAAACTGCATCTCGCCCTTAACCGCTCAGTTCCTTTTAAGAAATTACAAGATTTCATCTTAATTACCCAGTAAACCCGCCTCAAACAGTTTGGGTCCATAATTAATGGCATATGTAGTGTTTTTTAACGACTTGATAATTGCTACTACAATGTCAATCATGATGAGGAGATGCCGGTGTTGGACTGGGGTGGACAAACGTGAGAAGTCGCACAACACCAGGTTATAGTCCAACATCTTTATTTGAAATCACAAGCTTTCGGTGCGCTGCTCCTTCGTCAGGTGTAGTGAAGAGATGCATATAGGCACAGCATATATAGTCAGAGAACACTGCCAGATGATTACAGTTAATCTTTCTAACTGCCCTTTATCACACCTCGGCAGAGTGCTAATCAAGGCAATCAAAGGTGTGGATGGTATCCATCTGGCAGTGTGGATGGTGTCCATATGTTAATGTTCTCTGACTATATATGCTGTGCCTATATGCATCTCTTCACTTCACCTGATGAAGGAGAAGCGCTCCGAAAGCTTGTGATTTCAAATCAAGCTGTTGGACTATAACCTGGTGTTGTGCGACTTTTCACAATGTCAGTCAACCTCGCTCGCCCCGAAAGTGAAACAATTGAAACTGCTCATTTTCATTCTTGCATGTCTTAAATGATAGTTAGAGATTTTTTTAAATTTAAATTTTATCAACTCTTTCTTTCTCTCTCTTATTTATTTTTCTGCTTCTGATTAGGCTTTAATTGACCCACTCGAATTCACCATGCTTCTCTCTCCTTCCTCTGTTTCTTTCTCAATCCTGGTCCCGCCGTTCACTGAGGGCCCATATGCTTCGTTGCTGCCAACGCACCGTCATTAGCCCGCACTTCCTGCAAATTAGAACGCATTTTCTCTCGAGCTACGGGTGCAGGAATTGATCAAACAGACGGCTTACTCTCTGCAGTGCAGTTCTCTAGCAAGATCCAACCTAATTGTAACCAGAAACACAACATTAATTGTTTAAACTGAGTGTTCTTTAGCACTTTAAATGATTTATTATCTAATGGACTAGAATGGTATTTGCAAACTTATACTGAGATCCTTACTTGAACATTCAACAATTACCAATCCTGTTGTGCATGCAACAATCGATATTGCACCCTGATTCGGTGCGTCACTTCTCGCACCTGCAACATCAGGCCAATAGAACAAAACAAAACAACTGCATATATATGAAGCAGTTAACGTATTTCAAGATAATGTGGTCCTTCACACGAGAGCTATCAGACAACATTCCACATCGAGCCACATAAGGAAATATATTAGAACAGGTGACCAACATGTTGATCAAAGAGATCGGGTTTAAGGGAGCGATTTGAAGCAGCAGGGTTGGTAGAGAGGCGGATCGTTTTAGGGAGAAAATTCCAATGCTTAGGTCCCAGGCAGCTGAATGAACGTCGGCGAATGGTGGAGCAAAGGAAATCCCAGATGCGCAAGAGGCCTAAATGTTTGGAGTACAGAAAACTCGCAGGGTTGAAGGGCAGGAGGAGTTTACAGGGAACGACGAGGCAATGGAGAGATTTGAAAACAAGGATGACAATTTTAAGTGTGAGGCTTTGCCAAATTGGAAGCCAAGGTCGATCAGTAAGCGCAGTGGTGATGGGTGAAAAGGGCAGGTTGCGAGCTAGGATACAGGCAGCAGGATTTTGGATGACCTCATCTTTACAAAGGTTGGTAGATTTGAAGCCTGCACCCGTGCCTTAGAATAGACGAGACTGGCAATAACAAAGGCGAGGTTGAGGGATTCAGGAGCGCTTTGGCTGATGCAGGTTGGAGGACGGCAATGATAAGGCGGTGGCATTGTCGGAAGACAGGATACTGCAGCTAGTAAAAGGATGCAGAAGCGAGCTCGTGGAACGAATCGCTTGACACGAATCCGTCAGCATAAAATTCAAAAGGACGGGTCTGTTCTTTTTTAGAAACTGCCGACACTCGATTAATCAACACAAATGGAGAGGGAGTGCTTGCCTATGTCTTATCGAGCTCGGCGCCTTGAGAACAGCTCTAAGAAATGAAGGTCCGGAAAAGAAATTTGGCGGCTCTTAATGTAATTGGGATAATGGGACAGAAATTCGGGTCGGAGGCTTCCCACGGGTGCAAACCCCAAACCTGCACTTACATAGCGCACCTGGCGTTGTGCTCTGGGACTCCTCCAGCTGCCGGTGCGCAGTGCTTGGGTATCCCAGCAGCGCAGTTAGTTCGAAGCGTCCCCTGGGGTCACGTGGGCCATGGAGAGCCAATCGGAGCAGGTAATCTCCATTCATAGATTTGACAGGAAGACCTGTCAAATCTATGAATAGAGATCGGCCCCAAAACCTCACTAAAACTTCAAATACATTTTTTAAAACATCACATTTTTAAAATAACTGTAAATTACACAAAATAACTATTTTAAACAATTATTGAAATTTTTGAAAAAAATTATTACAGTTTTTAACGGGGCTAAAAATAAAATTACCTTTCTTTAAAGTATTTAAAAATAATAAACCTGTGGAAAAAGTGTTTTAATTTTAATTAATTCACCACTTACCTTGTTAAAAGCAGGCCTTGCGCCTGCTTTCCCCCCGCGCAGCTGCCAGGGACTTACCGTCACACAGAAACCTGAAAGAAAAACGGAAGTCCGAGGCGTGCCAGCTGCCTCTCCGGCGCACGCGTTTGACATCCGAACCCCTTCCCTCAAGGGAACGGAACTTCCGGTTTCCAGCGCATGCGCAGTGCATGCGCGAAACCGGCACTTTCATTGTGTCTACGGGTGAGTACACAGCGCGTACTCACCCGTGGAGACCCGAATTTCTGGCCCAATACGTTGAGGTGTTTAAGACTTGTTGGGACGTGTTAGGTTAATGCAGGGTCAAGTCAGCCAGCCTTGACCAAACCGTTCTGTTCCCCACAAAGCACGTGTGTATTCAAATATTCTCATCAGCGAGGATAAAATTGATGGAATGTCGAAATATGTTTAACGTTTCTTTTCTAGTGGAATATAGAATCATAGAATGTTACAGTACAAATATAGGCTATTGGGCCCATCGTGCCTGTGCAGACTCTTTGAAAGAAGGGTCAAATGTTGTCCACTTCCAAGCTTGTTCCCCATAACCCGACAAATCAGTCGTCTTCAAGTAGATATTCAATTGATTTTGAACTTGCTCGTGTATTCGTCTCCCCTACACGTTCAGGTAGTGTATTCTACATATTAACTGAACTCTATGTGAACAGATCACCTCATTTACCACCTAGACGTCCTGCAAGTTATGTTTAATCTGTGACCACTGGTGACCCACTCGCTGGCCAGAGGTAACTGATTGTCCCTACTTGCTCCGTCACACTTTTGAACACCTCCAGTAGGTTCCCCCCCTTATCTTTCCCTGCTGCATGGCGAATAATCCCAGTTTCTCCAGTCTTTCCACCTAAATTAGAACCCTAATCCCTGGTATCATCCTGTCAAACCTCCTCTGCAACATCACCAAGGCTTCAAATCGTTTTTGAAATGTGATGCACAGATTTTAATTGTACATTATTGTTATAATTTTCATTTGAAAAACTGAAGCAATGTCTGGACGGCACGGGTGGTCTGATTCTCCAAAACGTTTTGTAATATGTGTTCAGTGTAAATTTCCCCAAACTGACAAATAATTGAGACGTGCTAAGGGCAGCCGAAAGTATTGGGAGTTTGCTGTCTTCTTTTAAACTGTTTGCCATTTGAGAAGCTGCCAGTAAAATTATTGATCAGCGTAATTGGGCGTAATTTTAACTTTTGGCAATATAAACATAAAAACATGGAATATATGCTTCCCCCATACAATATGATCATGGCTGATCCTCCATCTCAATACCATATTCCCGCTTTCTCCCCATAACCTTTGATGCCTTTTGTGTCTAGAAAACTATCTGTCTCCTTCTTAAATATATTCAGTGACTTGGCCTCCACAGCCCTCTGGGGTAGAGAATTCCACAGGTTCACCACCATCTGAGTGAAGAAATTTCTCCTCACCTAAATGTCCTACACCGTATCCTGAGACTGTGACTCCTCTTGTGTGACTGTGACTCCTCCAGTGGTGTGACTAGTGCGTTATAGGATCCTCGAATCATAGCCTACAGAGGGAGGCCATTCCGCCAGACAAAGACAAACTTTTTAAAAACAAAACCTCATTCACCCACAACAAAAATCTTTCAGCTGCAACTTTGGGTCATATTTCAAACTTTCCAGCTTTTGTTTTCAATTGTGCTCTAAGATTCTGCAGTTTCAGTTCGCTTCCTTAAAACTAACCGAGTCTTTCTTGAAACTGAAGCTATCTTGAGGACAGGGTCTGCCCAATATAACGCTATCAGCCGACATGTAGGTTAAAAATTGACTTGTGTGTTAGCGTGATACAGGCCGTATTGATATGGCCACCCGGTATAATCCCCGCCTGAACTTCATTCTCACTTGCCTAGAAATTCGTATTTGGCGGTGGCGAAAAACGGGCGTTATCGGATCGGAAGTAAGTCATACGCAGCGCCTGATATTCAGTTCCATTGTTGTCAAAGGAACTGAATATCAGGGCTGACAAGGGTGGCGCTGTTGTTGTTTGGCGAACCGACCTCTACCTAGCGGAAGTTGAACGCCAACTCTCTGACACCTCCTACTACCTCCACCTGGACCATGACCCCACTACCGAACATCAAGCCACCGTGTCCAAGACTGTCACTGACCTCATCTCCTCTGGAGATCTTCCCCCCACGGCCGCCAACCTCATAGTTCCCCAACCCCGCACAGCCCGCTTCTACCTCCTTCCCAAGATCCACAAACAGGACTGCCCCGGTAGACCCATCGTTTCAGCCTGTTCTTGCCCCACGGAACTTATCTCTTCCTATCTCGACTCTATTTTTTCTCCCCTTGTCCAGTCACTTCCCACCTACATCCACGACTCTTCCGATGCCCTCCGCCATTTTAACTGTTTCCAGTTTCCCGGCCCCAACCGTCTCCTCTTTACTATGGACGTACAATCCCTCTACACCTCCATTCCCCACCAGGATGGCCTGAGGGCGCTCCGCTTCTTCCTTGAACAGAGGCCCAACCAGTCCCCATCCACCACCACCCTCCTCCGCCTGGCTGAACTTGTTCGCACATTGAACAACTTCTCCTTTGACTCTACCCATTTCCTACAAATTAAAGGTGTTGCTATGGGTACCCGCATGGGTCCTAGCTATGCCTGCCTTTTCGTGGGATATGTGGAACACTCTTTGTTCCAGTCCTACTCGGGTCCCCTCCCTCACCTCTTTTTCCGGTACATTGATGACTGTATCGGTGCCGTCTCCTGCTCTCGCCCTGAACTAGAACATTTCATTCACTATGCTTCCAATTTCCACCCTTCCCTCACCTTCACATGATCCATCTCCGACTCTTCCCTTCCCTTCCTCGACTTCTCCATCTCCATCTCTGGAGATAGGTTATTGACTAACATTCACTACAAGCCCACCGACTCCCACAGCTACCTGGACTACACTTCCTCCCACCCCGCCTCCTGTAAGGACTCTATTCCATTCTCCCAGTTTCTCCATCTCCGCCGCATCTGCTCTGATGATGCCACCTTCCATACCAGTGCTTCCGACATGTCTTCCTTTTTCCTCAACCGAGGATTCCCCTCTACCGTGGTCGACACGGCCCTCGACCGTGTCCGTTCTATCTCCCGCACATCTGCCCTCACCCCTGCCCCTCCCTCCCGGAACCACGATAGGGTTCCCCTTGTCCTCACCTTTCACCTCACCAGCCTCCACATTCAACGGATCATCCTCCGCCATTTCCGCCACCTCCAGCGTGATCCCACCACCAAACACATCTTCCCCTCACCTCCCCTTTCAGCATTCCGTAGGGACCGCTCCCTCCTCGACACCCTAGTCCACTCCTCTACCACCCCCAGCACCCCTTCCCCTTCGCCCGGCACCTTCCCGTGCACGCGCAGGAGATGCAACACATGCCCTTATACCTCCCCTCTTCCCACTGTCCAGGGCCCCAAACACCCCTTCCAGGTGAAACAGCGATTGACTTGTACTTCCTGCAATTTAGTATACTGTATTCGCTGCTCACGATGTGGACTCCTCTACATTGGGGAGACCAAACGCAGATTGGGTGACCGCTTTGCGGAACACCTCCGTTCAGTCCGTAAGGGCGACCCGGAGCTCCCGGTGGCCTGTCACTTTAATTCACCGCTTCACTCCCACTCTGACCTCACCGTCCTCGGCCTATTACACTGTTCCACGGAAGCTCAGCGTAAGCTCGAGGAACAGCACCTCATCTTTCGTTTAGGCACGCTACAGCCCTCTGGACTCAATATCGAGTTCAACAATTTTAGATCATAACCTCAGCTCCAATCACATTTATATTTTATTTTATCCACCCTTTTATTTGTCCCCCCCTTTTTTCTTTCCTCCTAGAAGCTGGCAGCTGTCCTTCATTCTGCCAGTGGATTTCACACTTCATTCAGCCTTAATCTGTCACATTAACACCACCTCTAGCCTTGCATATCTCTTAATGTCTCTTCATCTCCCCCTTTGTTCCTTTATCCCCTCCCCCTTTTCCCAGCTTTACCCTGGCCTTAAATCTATTTGATTTCCGGCTCTTCCCAGTTCTGATGAAAGGTCATCGACCTGAAACGTTAACTCTGTTTCTCTCTCCACGGATGTTGCCTGGCCTGTTGAGTTTTTCCAGCGTTTTCTGTTGTTATTTCGGATTTCCAGCATCCGCAGTATTTTGCTATCGTATGAATATCAGGGCCTGCGTGTAACGGGCGGCCGATCTGATAACGGCCGCTTTGTGCCAATGCCCGAGATAAATGGGGACAGCCTTCCGCCAGCTTCGATTCCAAAATGGGAGGCTGTGTTGTCCACATACTTACGACACTGTATTAATCTAAATCAGTATCAAGGATGGGCGTTCATTTGTATTTCAGAAATCGACGCCCTGAAAAAAGCTCTGCAAGAAGCAGGTTTGGAACGAAAAGTTGACAGCTCTTAATACTATTGGGATTTCAGTCCAATTGTAGGAAACATGTCGGAAAGTATAACTTAATGCAGTTGAGTCAAACTTAACGAAACCGTTCTCTTCCCAACAGAGTCGCTGTGATCAAACATTAACATCAAAGCAGATCAAATTAATTGATAATGCAATGTTTCTGTTTTATTGAAGTATGGAATCATATTATCTTCCAGAGCCGAAGGATGCTAGTCCGCCCATCGTGACCGTGTCAGCTCGTTGAAAAAGCTGTCCAGTTGAGTCCCAATCCCCAGCTTTTTCCCCATATCCCTAATAATGTCATCTTCATGTACCCGCCCAATTGCCTATTAAAAATTCCTATGAAATCTTCTTCCACCACTCTTTCTTGTCGACATTCCAAATCTTCACAACTCACTGCATGCATAATCTCCTCCTTTACCCTCAAGTTCAGTTGCAAATTATTTTGAATCTGTGCACTTTGGTGACTGAGGCACATACAGAGGAAGCGATTTTTCGCACTTGCTCCATCATATATTTTAATACTTCTATTAGGTCTCCTCATAACCTTCTCTGCTCTGAGGAGAACAATCCCAGCTTCTCCAATCTGCCACTTAAATTAGGTCCCTCGTTTCTGCTATCACCTTGTTAAACTTCCCCTGTCACCTCTCCAATACCTTAACATTGTTCTTAAGATGTGCTGTCCAGGTTTTAATTGAACATTATGACTTTATTTTGTAGAAGAAAAACTGAAACAGTGTGAGGAAGGTACGGGATGTCTGACTGCATAATATGGTGTCTTCTGATAATAATCATCTGAAATTCAGTATGGATTTTACTCTGATGACGTGAAATCCATTTCTGTTAATATTTTTAGAACTGGCGAAGAAAGGTCCAGGTGACAGTAAGTAACGCAATATAGTCTGCGATCAATGCGCAAATGCTCAGGATTTCATCACTCAATGGCTATAGGCGCAGCGGCATAGTGGTTATCTTACTGGACTGATAATCACGAGACCTAGACTGATAATTCCGTAGACGATGATTTCATATGCTGACGCCGGCACCTGGGAAATTTAAATTCAAGGGTGGAATAAATAGCTATTATCAATGGCGGTGAACAGGAAACTACGGGGTTGTTGTAAAAACCCAGCTGGTTTACTCATGTAATGGCCCGTAATTTCTGATTGGAGGCTACCTGCGTGTGAATGCCTCCTATGGGGAAAACATCTACGCCCTCACCTGAGGGCTCCCGAGTTCCGGACTCTTCTCCTCCTGGGCCTCTCCTGCTGTGCGCGCGTAAAGAGCCAGGTATCCCAGGGGGGCAGCCAGTTCGCAAGCGTCCCTGAGATCACGTGGGCCAGGCAAACCAAAGAGAGAAGGGAATCTCCCTTCAAAATTTTGACAGGTAGACCTGTCAAAAGTATGAATGAGGAACAATGAAAACAGACATTAAAACATTAAATACATTGTTTATAAATTACATTTTTAAAATGAGTTAAAATTACATTAAATTAATTATTTTAAGCCAAAATTTAATTTTATTATAATAATAATTAAAGTATTTTACGGGGCTAAAAATAACCTTATATTTTTTGAAAGCATTTTTACATTATTAATGAGTGAAAAAAGTATTTTTTTTACTTTTTTAAACTCCTATGCTGGAAAAGCAGGCCTACGCCTGCTTTTAACAGGCGTAAGATTTTTAAGGGATTTCAGCAGGCGGAGGTTCTGCAGAAAGCGGAACACTCCACCCGCAGAGGCCCTTCTCCAGGGCAGGCGTGCGATCTGTCAAGAGGATCCTTGAATGATCGGAAGTGCCGGTTTTCAGCGCATGCGCTGTGCATGCCTGAAACCGGCAATTGCGAGGTCCCTACGGGTGTGCAGACAGCACGTACGCATTGGGAACGGAATATCCGGGCCATTAAAAACAGAAAATGTTGGTAATGCCTGCTTTTACCAGCGTAAGTCATTAATATATAAATAAATATACTTTTGTCACACATTTATAATTTAAAAATAATTTTAAAAATGTAAGTTTATTTTTAGCCCGGTAAAAAAAAAGATTTATTTTTTCATTAAAGTAAATATTGTTTAAAATATTTAATTTAATGTAATTTAACTAATGTTAAATATGTGATTTTATTTTAAAGTTACGTAATATTTAACAGTTTTTAAATGTGATCCCCATTCAGACTTTTGACAGATCTTTGCGTAAAGACGCTTCAAAAGTATGAAGGAGATTCACTTAATTGATGGTTCCCCATGGTCCACGTGATCCCAGGAGTGCTTACGAACCGCATGCGACCCTGGGTTAAATGGGCCTCTGCGCATTTCGTGCAGCAGTGGCCCAGGATCGCAAGACTCGGGATCTACGGATCCAGCAGGTAAGTGCATAGATTTTTTCAGATCGGAGGTAATTCAGGCACAATCTTTCATTGAGTGAGTGGCCAAATATTGAAACTTCTCCATCGGAAGCCCGTCGAAGCTAATGGTATTGATAGATTCAAATGCAAATTAGATAGACCTCTTCATAAAATGACATAGTTGATACAGTATGGTACATATTGCGACATTGCATATGGCAATTGTAGTATGCATCTAAAAGCACTTGAGTTTGGACCTATGGGTGAGGAAATTGGTCTGGGTGGTTTGGCACTACCGCTGAAGGTGGATGTCTAGCCTTGTCTGCAAAGCTTTCCACCACTGCGGGTTTTCCTCACCTCTTAACTGGCCCTGTTGCAGAAACATTGATACAGATCATTCCACAACTACATTACCTTTGCATCATGCGATGAACCGGAGTGATAGAAGAGAACGAGATCGACCTGGTTTCAGTTTAACGAACTAATTTCCTGTTCCAAGTTCCAAGGAGCTCTATATATCGATCCGATTTGTGGACTGTTGTATTACTCCGACCTGAATGAATATCCGATGCAAGTCCCAGTGCACCAATCCATCGCGTGGTAGAAATTCATCTTGGCGCTCGCGTGAAACAGACCTATTGGCCGCTGGTTACACTCCCCGACCGATAAGCAGAGGGATAGCAAAATACAGCAGATGCTGGAAATCCGAAATAACAACAGAAAACGCTGGAAAAACTCAGCAGGCCAGGCAGCATCCGTGGAGAGAGAAACCGAGTTAACGCTTCAGGTCGAAGACCTTTCGTCAGAACTGGAAATAGCAGGAAATGAAATAGATTTAAGGCAAGGATAAAGCTGGGAAAAGGGGGAGGGGATGAATGAACAAAAGGAGAGATTAAGAGACATTAAGAGACATTAAGAGGTGATCAAGGCAAGAGGTCGTGTTAATGTGACAGGTTGAGACTAAAAGTAGTGTGAAATGCACTGGCAGAATGAAGGACAGCTGCCAGCGCCTTTGATCTCAATGGAAACGAATATCAGGCGGATCGCATACCTGGCGGCGGGTTGGATACCGCCCGTTCTTCGCTAAATCCCAAGGGGATTTTCTACCCTCTATTTTTGGAGTGTGTTAATTTAATGAATGGTTAAATGTTCTGTATGGAATCACAACCAATCTGCAATCTACACTTTGCACATTTTCCCAAATTACAGGCAAATGCACCAAAACGATATTTAAGATAATAAATTATCGTAAATTTTAACTTTCTTCAAATATCGCAGACAGTTTTGTTTCCTGAGGAAAGCTAAGCCACTGCAGGTTAAAATTTTGCTGGGGGTCTACTTGAACTTTGGCCTGATCGCAAAAAAGACGGAATCCCGATCGCCGCCCGTTTTGGGAGACACCTAAACTTCCGATATAGTGAAGACAATTGAATTGAATATCTGGCGGGGTGCATTGATGCGACTGGTACAATGCCGCCTGATTTGCCTCCCCGACCATGCCCAATTTAACCCTCCGTTGTGTTTAGCAAACAGATAGTTGGAATGATGGTTGATTGTGTTCTGATTACTGAATTATTAATGATATCCTCAGGGACGACAGAGGTTATTAATAAGGGAGGTGAGTGACAAGAAACACGCGGCTTTATCACACAGGCGTTGGTGGATCATCCAGTCAACCAATGGCAATTAACTTTACTGCATTAGAGAATAAATGTCTCCCAAAATTCGGGATTATGTAGAATTCCACATCATTTACAGCGCATGAACTGGCCTTTGGCCCAACTCATAGTACCAGATTCAGTACCAGATGAGCCTCCTCCGATCTTATTTCATCTCAAAATGTCAGCATAACCTTCTATTGAATTCTCCCCCGTGTACCTATCTGGCTTTCCCTATTTTCCTTAAACACTCCATGTGTTAGCACGTTGCTGTTTATGAACATTCTCTGGGCAAAGACTTTTCTCTTGAATTCCCCATTCGATTTATTCGTGACCGTGTTATATTTATGGTTCCTATTTGTGCATTTACTCACAAGTGGAAACACCTGCCCTTCGTCTATCCTTTAGACCCACTCGATGGCCCTGAAATTAGCCTCTCCGGCTTGCCGCGGGGGTAAGGATCGCGAGCGCACTTACCTACCATTCCTGCCGTTGACCTCTGGGCCCACGGGAACTTCAGCTCCTGTGCCTGCTCCAAGTGCCGGCGCGCACTGCTTGCGCGCCCCAGGGGCGCAGTTAGTGCGATGTGTCCCCTGGGATCACGTGGGCCATGGAGAGCCAATGGCAGCAGACCATCTTTCATTCATAGATATGACAGGAAGACCTGTCAAATCTATGAATTGAAATCGGCCCCAAAAAAACAGCTAAACTTCAAATAAATTTAAAAAAAACCGAGCACATTTATAAATAATTATAGGTTAAATAAATTAACTAATTTAAACAAAAATTTAAATTTTTGAAAAAAATTAAAATACTTTTTAACAGTGCTAAAAATAAACGTACTTTTCTTTAAAGTATCTAAAAAAGATAAACCTGTTGAAATTTTTTTTATTTATATTTAATTAACCACTTACCTTGTTGAAAACGGGTCCTGCGCCTCCTTTTTAAAAGCGCAGGTTCTTCAATACTTACCCTCCCGGAGAAACCTGAAAAAAAGTTTCTTCAATACTTACCCTCCCGGAGAAACCTGAAAAAAAGTTTCTTCAATACTTACCCTCCCGGAGAAACCTGACAAAATGTTTGCTGCGTGGGCCGTACACAGTGCGTACTCACCCGGCAATTGCCAAAGTTTTGGCCTGATAATTTTAAGGACCTTTATCAGGTGATCCCTCAGCAATGTTTTTTTCCAGTGAGAAGAGCCACAGCCTTGTCAGTATTTCCTGACACTTAGAACCTCTCAGTTATAACATCATTCTTGCAATTGTCTTTGCACCTGCTGCAGTGCCTCACAACTTCTCCTTTTCTGCCAATTTGGTGGCGGTCTCCAGCTCCGTGCGTTATTGAACCTGATCCCCATTTGTAAGTTTTCCCTTGCGGGTCCTCAGTGTATCAAATGCAACATGGGGCTTTGTCGAAACGCTGAAGGAATGGGATCTGCAGCCCTTCAAAGGACACGCCCGATATTCATTTGTGTTGAGGTGAATTGCAGGGAAATTCGTCTAGGACGTTGGCGCAAAACGGGCGGTTACGGGTCGATATGAATTCGCACGGGAGGAATTCTTCGGCCAACTTGGAGCCGAATATGAAACGGGGCGTATAACCGATGCAGTACTGCCTATTTTGCGTCACGGCCCATGTCGTATTTCATCCCCTGACTCTGTATTTTGCTGCTATGTTGTGCCTTCTCATTTCCCCTAGATAAGCAACTCTAACTATCTGATACACCGGCTTCTAAATTCGGTTTGCGTTGTCGGCTGAACCAGTGATATCGCATTGTGCCCTGGTTTCATATTTAGTTGTATATAATCAATGGAACTAACGATCAGGCAGGCATATATAGGGTGGCAGATATGATTGTGCTACAGCCTTAAGACCATTTTCTGCTCCATCGCTTTCCACAATGCACTTTCCATCGATGGGAATGGTGTAGCAATATGTCATGGACCATTTTCGGGCAATCAACGTTCCTTCATTCTCTTAAACTTTCCTTAACATGTGTTCAATAGAAATTCCCCAATCTGACTAATATTTGAGAGCTTCTTAGGACAGCCGAACCTATTGGCATTTGTTTGTTTTCTTTTAATCTGTTTTCCATTTAACAAGCTACCAGTGAAATTACTGATGAGAATAATTGGGGGTAATTTTAACTTTGAGCGATAGTGTGTCATGGCTGGTATAGAATCATAGGTTCCTGGAGCACAGAAGGAGGCCATTCGGACAGACGCCAAGAAAAGATGTGATCACAAAACCACATTCACCCAAAACAAAAATCTTTCCTCCCGAACTTTTATGACTTCTCTGGGAATTTGCAGTTTCTAATTTCAATTCAGCACTCAGATTCTGCAGTTTCAGTTCGGTTCTGCCAACTAACCGATTATTTCTCTAACCGCGTAGTACCTTGCTGAACTGTGAATAGAACATCCCTCATGTAACTCTATCAGCCGCCATATGGGGTGAAAATGTGTCTTTGGTGATCGCGTGGTACAGCCGGTATTGCTGTGGACGCCCGGTAAACTCCCTGCCCGAACTACAGTCTCACTGACTTTAATTGAACCGAATATTGGGCGTGTCCTTCAACGGGCGCCAAAAGCGATTACACCAGTTTAACGTGCCCGCCCGGGTCTGAAAAAGCTCCCATTCTCTCGACTCATGGAAAATGGTGCGTGGCAACATTCCGCCAGGATCAATTTCAAAATAGGCAGCTGTTTTTTCCAAATCCTTGCGACACTGTAGTAATCTAAACTGATATATAGGGTGGGCTTGCTTTACATTTTAGAGCTTGACGACTTGAAAAAAGCTTTACAAGATGCAGGTGCGTAAAGAAAAGTTGGCAGCTATTAACACGATTGGGATTGTGGGTCTAGTTGTTAAACCTTGTTGGAAAGTACCAAGTTAGTGGACAGTCAAGTGAGCCATAATTTTCCAAACAATTCTGTTCCCAAAAGTGTCCGGGTATCACGAAGGAGCCACATCAAACAGGATCATTTTGATTGGTTATCCATATAAATGTAACTTTACTGTTTTATTGAAATTTGGGATCGTAGATTATCGCAAAGCAACGAAGGATGCTATTGGGCACGCTGTGACAGTGCCAGCTCGTTGATAATGCTGACTGTTTGTGCTCCACTGCCCAGCGTTCCCCCCATAACCCTTCATATTTAGGCCTCTTCAAATACATGGCCAATTGCCTATTGCAAGTTCCGATGAAAGCTGCCTCCACCAGTCTTTCACGAAGCGCATTACAAGTTTTAAGAAGCTTCTGTGTGACAAAGATATCTTCATTTACATAAGAACATAAGAACATAAGAAATAGGAGCAGGAATACTCCACTTGGCCCCATCGAGCCTGCTCCGACACTCAATAAGATCATGGCCGATCTTGGGCTCAAACCCACTTCCCTGCCCGTCCCCCCGCCCCCCGGCATAACCCTTCACTCCCTTATCTTGCAAAAATCTGTCTATCTCCACCTTAAATGTATTTAATGACCCAGCTTCACGGCTTTCTGGGGCAGAGAATTCCACAGATTTACGACCCTCTGAGAGAAGACATTCCTCCTCATCTCAGTTCTTAAATGGCGACCCTTTATTCTGAAACTATGCCCCCGAGTTCTAGGTTTCCCCACGAGGGGAAACATCCTCTCCGCATCTACCTTGTCGAGCCCCCACAGTATCTGATATGTTTTAATAAGATCACCTCTCATTCTTCTAAATTCCAATGAGTATAGGCCCAAACTGCTCAAAATGTCTTCATAAGTCAACCCCATCATCTCTGGAATTAATCTAGTGAATGGTCTCTGAACTAACTTCAGTGCAAGTATATCCTTCCTTAAATAAGGAGAATAAAAATTGTGCGCTCTAGTTCTTATGCCAATCATTATAAGTCTGTGACCTCTGGTGACCGACCCACTTTTGAGAGGAAACAGCTTTACCAAAACACCTCATAATTTTGAATTCCCCCAATAGGGCTCCCATTTACCGTTCTCTGCTCTTCAGAGAGCAATCCCAGCTTCTCCAATCAGTCCACTTAGGTTAAGTGCCTCCTCGCTGGTCAAAACCCTGGAGAACATCCTCTGTACCCTCTCCAAATCATTGCCATCCTTCCTAAAATGTGATTCCTAGATTGTAATTGTACAATATCGTTCCCATTTTTCAGAAGATAAGCTGAAGCAGTGTCAGGAAGGTAAATAGTCCAGGATTATCAACAGAAAATACTGGAAACAGTCAGATGGGATGGCAGGAATGACGTATGAAGAGAGATTGGGATGATGAGTCTTATATTCGCTAGAGTTTAGAAGAATGAGAGGGGATCTCATTGAAACTTATAAAATTCTAACAGGACTAGACAAACGAGATGCAGGAAGGATGTCCCCGATGGCAGGGGACTCCAGTACCAGAGGTCACAGTCTGAGGATAAGTGTTAAGCCATTTAGGACTGAGATAAGGAGGAATTTCTTCACCCAGAGAGTGGTGAACCTGTGGAATTCTCTACCACAGAAGGCAGTTGAGGCCAATTCATTAAATATATTCAAGAAGGAGATAGATATATTTCTTAATGCTAAAGGGATCAAGAGACATGGAGAGAAAGCAGGGGCAGGGTACTGAATTTGGATGATCAGCCATGATCCCATTAAATGGTGGAGCAGGCTCGAGGGGCCGAATGGCCTACTCCTGCTCCTATATTCTATGCTTCTATGCTTCTAGCAGGCCAGGCAGCATCCGTGGAGAGAGAAACAGAGTTAACGTTTCAGGTCTGGGACCCTTCATCAGAACTGTAAAAAGAAGGAGATGTAACAGATTTTAAGTAGAGACAGTGAGAGGGGGGAGGCTGGGAGGGAAGGAAGGAATTGAAGGAATTTTCTGTGCTAAGGTAAGAGGCAGGAATGTTAAAATGTTGCAAAAGGGAATGGCAGAATCGTAAGCAGCCTGACACATGGGCGCAGGGATTATAGTCTGAAAATGTTGAACTCAATGTTGAGTCCAGAAGGCTGTCAAGTGCATCATGAACGATGAGGCGCTTGTTCTTCGAGCTCACGTGAGCTTCATTGGAGCAATGTAAGCGGCCGAGGACGGTGAGTTAAGTGTAGGAGTGAAGCGGACAAGTAAAGTGACAGGCGACCGGAAGCTCAGGGTCACCCTTATGGATCGAACAGGAGGTGGTCCGCAAAGCGGTAACCCGATCTGTGTTTGGTCTCCCCAGTGTAGAGGAGACCGCATCGAGAGCAGCAAATACAGTAAACTAAATTACAAGAAGTTGTTAAGGGCATTGGTGAGAACACACCTTGAGTAATGTGTGCAGTTTTGGTCGCCTTATCTGAGGAAGGATGTTCTTGCCATGGAAGGAGTTCAGAGAAGATTCACAAGGCTGATACCTGGGATGGATGGAATGACGTATGAAGAGAGATTGGGTCGATTGGGCTTATACTCGCTGGAGTTTAGAAGAATGAGAGGGGATCTCATTGAAACTTATAAAATTCTGACAGGACAGGACAAACTAGATGCAGGAAGGATGTTCCCGATGGTGGGGATTCCAGAACCAGGAGTCACAGTCTAAGGATAAGGGGTAAGCCATTTAGGACAGAAATGAGGAGGATTTTCTTCACCCAGAGAGTGGTGAACCTGTGGAATTCTCTGCCACAGAAGGCAGTAGAGGCCAATTCATTAAATAGATTCAAGAAGGAGTTGGATATATTTCTTAAGGCTAAAGGGATCAAGGGATATGGGGAGAAAGCAGGGACAGTGTACTGAATTTGGATGATCAGCCATGATCGCATTGAATGGCGGAGCAGGCTAGAGGGGCCGAATAGCCTACTCCTGCTCCTATCTTCTATGATTGAATGATTCTAAGTAGAAGTAAATCGCTATTTCACATGGAAGGGGTGTTTGGGGCCCTGGACAGTGGGAAGAGAGGTCGTGAAAGTGCAGGTGTTGCATGTATTCTGCTCCGAACACAATATTCTGACAATAATTATTGATAACGTGCTGATATATTGAAAATCATTTATGTTCATCTTTTTAGAACTGGCACAGAAAAATAATGGTGAGCAACACAAGTTAATCCTGCAACTGCTCAGGATTTCCACAGTCGATAGCAGTTCCAAATGTATATATCAGTGAGTGAATGATTGACGGATGTTTAATTTTGGTGTTTGGAATTAAACCCACGAAGGTCTGGCTCAAAGGCTGGCACCTCTTATTGCAAAGTGTGCATTATCTTCCTCGTGTGATGGTTCGTAAAGGCCAAAGTTATGCCTCATTTAATAAACAAAATTCAACTGAACTACTAACAAAAGCAAGAATGAATTGTATTGATGCAGTGCCCTGCATTGTAGAGAAATGCCACAAGGCGCTTCATAATTTGTGGGCCGGATATTCCGATCTGTTTCGGTGTGTACGAGCTGTGTTCACACCCGCAGAGACATCGGAAATGCCTGCGAAGCGCATGCACTAAAAACCGGTATTTCCGATCTGTCAAGAATACTCTTGACATTTCGGATGCCTGCCCTAGAGAAGGGCCTCTGCGGGCGGATATTTCCGCTTTCTGGAGAACCTCCGCCCGCAGAAAACCATTAGACATCTTACACCTGGTAAAAGTAGGCGTAAGGCCTGTTTTAAAAGCATAAATTTTTTTCACTCAGTTATAGTTTAAATATACTTTTAAAAAAGAGAAGTTTATTTTTAACCCAGTTAAAAACTTTCGCTATTTTTATCAAAAAATAAAATTTTTGTTTTAAGAAGTAATTTATTGTAATTTTAACTCGTTTTAAAAACGTGATTTTTTGAAAAATGTATTTCATGTTTTAATCTGTTTTTTGGGTGATCTCCATTCATATATTTGACAGGTCCAGGTGTCAAGTGTATGAAGGGAGATTCCCTTCTCCTATTGGCTCCCCATGGCCCACGTGATCCCGGGGACACTTGCGCCTCTGGGATCACGTGGGCCCTGCACATTTCGAGTATGGAGAAACATAGAAACATAGAAAATAGGTACAGGAGTAGACCATTCGGTCCTTCGAGCCTGCACCGCCATTCAATGCGTTCATGGCTGAACATGCTACCTCAGTACCCCATTCCTGCTTTCTCGCCATACCCCTTGATCCCCTTAGTTGTGAGTGTTATATCTAACTCCCTTTTGAATATATTTAGCGAACTGGCCTCAACAACCTTCTGTGGAAGAGAATTCCATAGATTCACCACTCTCTGGGTGAAGAAGTTCCTCCTCAGCTCAGTCCTAAATGGCTTCCCCTTAATCATTAGACTGTGACCCCTGGTTCTAGTTTTCCCTACCATTGGGAACATTCTGCCCGCATCTAATTTGTCTAAACCAGTCAGGATTTTAAATGTCTCTATAAGATCCCCCCTCATTCTTCTGAACTCCAGAGGATACAAGTTCAGTTGACCCAATCTTTCTTGATATGTCAGTCCGGCCATCCCAGGAATCAATCTGGTGAACCTTCGCTGCACTCCCTCAATAGCAAGAATGTCCTTCCTTAAGTTAGGAGACCAAAACTGCGCACAATACTCCAGGTGTGGCCTCACCAAGGCCCTGTACAACTGTAGCATCACCTCCCTACTCCTGTACTCAAATCCCCTTGCTATGAAGGCCATCATTCCGTTTGCTTTCTTGACTGCCTGCTGCACTTGCATTCCCACCTTCAGTGACTGATGTACCATGACGCCCAGGTCTCGTTGCACGTCCCCTTTCCCTAATCTGCCACCATTCAGGTAATAGTCCGCCTCTCTATGTTTACCACCGAAGTGGATAACCTCACATTTATCCACATTGTACTTCATCTGCCATACATTTGCCCATTCACCCAACCTGTCCAAGTCACTCTGTAGCCTCCTAGCATCCTCCTCATTGTTCACACTGCCTCCCAATTTAGTGTCATCCGCAAATTTGGAGATATTACATTTAATCCCTTCGTCCAAATCATTAATATATAATCTAAACAGCTGGGGTCCCAGCACCGAACCCTGCGGTACCCCGCTCGTCACTGCCTGCCATTCTGAAAAGTACCCATTTACTCCTACTCTTTGTTTCCTGTGTGCCAACCAGTTCTCAATCCACGTCAACACATTACCCCCAATCCCATGTGCTTTAACTTTGCTCACCAATCTCTTGTGTGGGACCTTGTCGAAGGCCTTCTGAAAGTCCAAATACACCACATCTACTGGTTCCCCCCTGTCCACCCTATTGGAAACATCCTCAAAAAATTCCAGAAGATTTGTCAAGCATGATTTCCCTTTCACAAATCCATGCTGACTTGGACCTATCATGTCACCACTTTCCAAATGGTCTGTTATGACATCTTTAATAATTGCTTCCATCATTTTACCCACGACCGATGTCAGGCTGACCGGTCTATAATTCCCTGCTTTCTCCCTCCCTCCTTTTTTAAAAAGAGGGGTTACATTGGCCACCCTCCACTCCATCGGAACTGATCCAGAGTCTAAGGAATGTTGGAAAATGATCGTCAATGCATCCACTATTTCCAAGGCCACCTCCTTAAGTACTCTGGGATGCAGACCATCAGGCCCCGGGGATTTTTCAGCCTTCAGTCCCATCAATTTCCCCAATACCTTTTCCCGACGAATAAGGATTTCCCTCAGCTCCTCCCTCTTACCAGATCCTCTGACCCCTTTTATTTCCGGCAGGTTGTGTGTGTCCTCCACAGTAAACACCGAACCAAAGTACTTGTTCAATTGATCTGCCATTTCCTTGTTCCCCATTACGACTTCCCCTGTTTCCGCCTGCAGGGGACCTACGTTTGTTTTTACTAACCTCTTTCTTTTTACATATTTATAGAAGCTTTTGCAGTCCATTTTAATGTTCTCTGCAAGCTTCCTTTCATATTTTATTTTCCCTGCCCTAATCAAACCCTTCGTCCTCCTCTGCTGAGTTTTGAAGTTCTCCCAGTCCCCGGGTTTGCTGCTACTTCTGGCCAATTTGTATGCAACTTCCTTGGTTTTAATACTATCCCTGATTTCCCTTGTTAGCCATGGTTGAGCCACCTTCCCTTTTTTATTTTTATGCCAGACCGGGATGTACAATTGTTGTAGTTCATCCATGCGATCTCTAAATGTCTGCCATTGCCCTTCCACTGATAGCCCCTTAAATATCGCTTGCCAATTTAACCTCGCCAATTCACGCCTCATACCCTCAAAGTTGCCCTTATTTTAGTCCCAGGAGCGGATGTACAAGCACTTCTGGAGCCCTCAGGTAAGTTAGTAGATTTTTTTCCAGATCGGAGGCCTCAGCACACAGCAAGCCACCGATCGGAAAATACGGGCCATTTTTTGGTGAGAAAGGGGAGGTCAAGATCTTTGGGAATCCAAAGGTGTTCAGGCGAATGGGTTAAATATAGAAAATGAATAAAATGGAATACACTCCAGTGGTAAGGGGTGGAATGAAGAAGATGCCAGTCGTGCTTAAGGTGATTAAAAGGAATTCACAGGGTAGATTAAGATCATCTATTTCCTCTGACGGTGGTGTACAGAACAAGGTTGGCATTAAAATTTGAGCTGGGACCTTCAATAGTGATGTGAGGAAGCAATTCTTCACACAAAGTTTGGTGGAATTATGGAACTGTATTCGCCAAAATTCTGTTGAGACTGGGGTCAACTTAACATTTCAAAACTGAGATCGGTAGATTTTGATAGGCAGGGGTATTAAGTGATATGCAACCAAGGTGGATAGATTTATTTAGGATACAGTTCTGCCAAGAGCTAATTAAATGGCCGGTGATGCTCTATGGGCTGAATGGCCTACTCCAGTTCCTCTGTTGCAATGTTCTTATGACAGTAGAATGAATTTCAACTTTTATCATCGTTGGAATAACAGACGGTAGCGAATTGGCCAGACATTTAACATGTGATGGTGCACAATGGTGCATAGTGGACAGGACGCCCGTTTTCCACTCCGCATGATGTTCTTTCGCGTTGAAATCGCCAGAGGTATTGCAAATTTGGGCAAATGTAATAAAAGGACATATTGAATTGACTATCCATCACACACCTTGCACGATTTCCCCCCACCATTGACATCAGTGAGTTGCCCATGTGCTACACATTCACGAAAAGTAAAAATGACTCCCATTGGGTAATAATGAGACTCGGCGCAAGACTGGAATAAAAGTGATAGCGAAGCAGCAGCCCCATTTTCACTTCCATTGGGACTTTAATTCGTTCAGACCGCTCATTATAAGCCGGACTTGTTAATGAGTTCCGTTGCAGTCAATGGATTGAAATATCAAGCGGGCAGTATGAAGAAGGATAAAGACTTGTATTCATTTTGGAATTGGTGGAGTGGTAAATATTGATCTACATATTCGTCTCGGGCGCTGGCGCAAAACGGGCGATAACAGGCCGATCCGATACCGCCCAATATGCGTCATCGCACGAGGTGAATTCCTCGGCCAACTTGGAACTGAATACGAAACGGGGCTTAAAACCGATGTGATGCCTTTTTTTGTGTCACGGCCCAAGTCCTATTTCTCCCCCTGAGTCTCCAGTTATCCGCAGTGGTGTGCTTTCCTCCTGTCCACTTTATATGAGTAGCTCAAACCATCGGATACACCGGCTTTGAAATTCGATTGGCATTGTCGCGCTAAACCAGCGATATCGCATCGGGCCCTACTTAAAAGTCCTGTTTCATATTTGGTTTTATCAAAGTCACTGGTACCTAATTATCACGCGGGCGTATAAAGTGTGGTAAATTCGATACCACCCTTATTGTGTTACTGCCCAAGACCATAAACGAATACAACAAAGTGGGAGAGCATTTTGGTGGTAGTGATCATAATTCAGTTAGATTTAGCGTTGTTGTCGAAGAGGACAATGATAGCTGGGGTCCTAGCACCGATCCCTGCGGTACCCCACCAGTCACTGCCTGCCACTCGGAAGAAGTCCCGTTTATTCCAACTCTTTGCTTCCTGTCTGCCAACCAGTTCTCTATCCAAGACAGTAGCTTACCCCAAATCCGTGTGCTTTAAATTTGCACGCTAATCTCTTCTGCGGGACCTTATGGAAAGCCTTCTGAAAGTCCAAATACACCACATCCACTGGTTCTCCCTTATCTACTGTACCAGTTACATCCTCATAAAATTCCGGTAGATTAGTCAAGCATGATTTACCTTTTGTAAATCCATGTTGACTTTGTCCGATTATGCTAGGAATCTGCCTCAGAGAATAGAGGTGATAATCAACTCTTGCGATCGATAACAATGAAAAGTTATTATTTTAAAATATGACCATTTGTTTAGGTTAATTTTCCGAGATTCATTACATAGGATTTACAGCAGAGTATCAAGCAATTCGGCCCATCTGGTCTATGCCAGGGTTTATACTCCACCCAAGCCTCCTCTCTCCCCTCCTCGGCTAACCGTGTCCCAATAATATTCTATTCCTTCACATGTACTTATCTAGCTTACCCTTAAATGCGTCCATGTCAGGCACCTCAACTACACATGTGCTAGCGAGTTCCACGTTCTAAGCATTCTCTGAGTAAATATGTTTGTGCTTAATTCCCTACTGCATTCATGACTGACTTATATTGCTGGCCATTAGTTTTGCCCTCCCCACGACCGGAAAGGTTTGTACGTCTTCATAGCAAATCCCCTCATAACCTTCAGGACATCGATCAGTTCACCGCTCAGCTTTCTCTTTTCTAACGAAAAGAGTCCCAGCCTCTTTATCTTTCCTGATAGGTATAATCTCTTACTTCTTGTATCCTACTTGTAAATAATATTTCCACTTTCTCCAGTGCCTGTGTATCTTTTTTTTTAAATATGGAGACCAGAACCGTGCACAGCACTTCAAGTTTGCGTGACACAAATTGAAC